>JACGWO010000004.1:17214976-17748062 GCA_034509735.1 Sesamum alatum
TGAAGTTGCTGAGGAAGGTGTGACCTCCTTGCCCATTTGTCGAACTCTAGGCGAGCTCCCCTTCCTAATTAAGAAAGCGGAACAATCGCCTAAGGTGGTAGGCGTATGTGCGCAATGATGACTGGTGCAAGTTTTGAGGTATGCTAAGCCATAGGCCTGCACCGACTCTACACGAATGTCCTCCACGCGTCTGGACTGAGGGCAGTTACTAATAACTGCCTGCTTCGGTTACTTTTCCAGCTTTCGTGGCCGCCCAATGGGAGGCAGTTTCTTGCACGAAACTTAGGTAACTGCATCTTCCCCCACGTACTCCCCTTCGTTCGCATTATTACGTCTGCCCCATTTCATTCTTCCGCCTTCCCACGTCTTCACAAGAGAGAACCGCAGTTTTATACCTCCATCACTTTGTAAGTGTCTTTCTTCCTTTCTTCGCACTTCTTTAACTTTTTTGTGAGCAATGTCTTCTTCTACTATGTCGGATTAGTCCATACAGTTTTTAGGGGAGTGGACTCGAGGCGATGATCCCTCCGCCGCCTCTTCCATAGGGGCGGCGTCTGGTCGCGCGGTCCAGCGTGGCGGCTGGAGGTGGAGCCTGAGAAACCTCGCCCCGCGTCCCTAGGAGTTTTTTGGATGAAGAGGAGGATGATGACAGTGTTGAGAAGGTAGGGAGTCCCACTAGGGGAGACGATAAAGTAGATTCTTCCCCTAAGGAGGAACGAGAGGACCGCCGGAGGCGGAGGATGTAGAGGAGGAGGAGGAGGAGGAGGAGGAAGAGAAGGAGGCAAGTCCCCTTCCTCTGGAGAGGGACTGCGGAGTGGCAGGCTTGTGAGGTAGACTGCCTGCAGAGTGGCAGAGCTTATGAGGTAGACTACCTGCACAGTAGCAGGGCTTGTGAGGTAGAATGCCTGCGGAATGCCAGGGCTTGTGAGGTAGACTACCTGCGGGATGGCAGGGATTCTGAAGTAGACTGCCTGTAGGGTGGCAGGGCTTATTGAGTGGCCGACCTGCAAGGTGGCAGGGCTTGCCCAGTTATTGGAAGGGTTTTTGCCTTAGGAGTGATGTGTGGACGTCATGTGAGGAGTCTCGTCTTGGAAGGCCAGATTGGCCTTCCGTTGGAGAGGGCATGAGGATGCCCTTCGCAAGAGTAGGTCCCCTTGGAGGGACTTAGGCAAAGAATCTCTTGAGATTGTGAACGTTTCAAGGGCGAGGAAGCAAGTGTCCGTCCCCGTCCTCCGATTCGTATGCTCCATTGTCCAAGATTTCCCTAACTTTGTAAGGTTCTTCCCAAGTGGGGTCTAGCTTACCCACTAGTTTTAATGCTTCCACTTTTCGAAGTACCAAGTCATCTACGTGGAATCCACAGGGATTGACCCGTTTGTTGTAGGCATTGATTATTATGCTTTTATATCTTTACATTCGGAGGAAAGCTTTTTCCCTGAGTTCCTTAATGAGGTCGAGATTCTCACTAAGTAAGTTGTTATTGTGTACTTCTGAATAATATATTATTTAGGGGGGGCATGCCCACTTTAACTGGTATTACAGCATCTGTCCCATAAACTAGGGAAAAGGGGCTTTCGCCCGTGGAATTTCGGGGAGTAGTTCGATAAGCCCATAGGACATTAGTGAGCTCTTCAGCCCAATTGCCCCCGGCTTTGTCGAGCCTTCTCTTGATACCTTGCAGAAGGGTGCGGTTGGTGACGTCCACATGGCCATTAACTTGAGGGTGAGCCACAGAAATGAATCTTTGGTTGATTCGTAACCCCTTGCACCAATCTCGTATCTTGTTTTCTTGAAAATTGTTGTCCATTGTCCGAAAGAATCTCACAGGGGAGCCCGAAACGACATATGATGTTTTCCATAGGAACTTCATGACTTCTCCCTCCGTTATGAGGGAGAGAGGCTCGGCCTCCACCCATTTCATGAAGTAGTCGATAGCTACCAACAGGAATTTTCGTTGTCCGGGGCCATAGGGAACGGCCCCACGATGTCCATCCCTCATTGTATGAAAAGGCATGGGGCCAATAGCGTGGCCAGCGGTTCAGCAAGTTGGTGTATCAGGGTGGCATGCCTCTGGCATTTCTCACATTTCCTGACCAGAGCCTTAGCGTCTTGTTTCATCATGGGCTAAAAATACCCTACCCTCAGGGCCTTGCTGGCCAAGGCCAATACCTCTATGTGTGCCCCGCAACATCCCTCATGAATTTTTTGAAGGACATGTACTCCCCCTTTTTGGGACAGGCATCTGAAAAGGGGATGCGTGAAGGATTTCTTGTAGAGAGTGTTTCCCACGAGGAGGAACGGACGGCCCATCTCTTCAGACGGGCGGCCTCCCACTTGTCCGCGAGGAGGCGACCTTCTTTTAACCAACTTAGGATAGGCAGTCTACAGACACCCTCCCCCTTCCCCCGGGAGTATGGTTTGAACCTCTAGGGTAAGGTCGGGCTTTGGTAAGTGGTATATGGTGATTCGCCTGGTTCGGTAGTCGTCCATGGTGCTGGCCAGTTTGGACAGGCAATATGCTTTGTTGTTCTCCTCTCGAGGGATTTGGACGAGTTGGAAGGTATCGAACTTGACCTTTCATTCCTCACACTTTGGAGGTATTGCTTCATGCTTTCCTCCTTAGCTTCCTATATTCCCGCTACTTGTTTGACGATAGGCTGGAATCGGAATAGGCTACCAGGTGCCTAGCCCCTGTTTCCCAGGCCATTCTCATGCCTAAAACCAGGGTTTCATATTCAGCCTCATTGTTGGAGGTTTTGAACCCAAACTTGATCGTGAATTCCAGGTTTACTCCTTTCGGGGAGGTTACGACTACGCCCGCACCGCTAACCTGGGTGGTGGAGGACCCGTCCACATGCAGGAGCCAAGTCTCTTGGTTTGACGGGGGATGAGTGCTTTTCAAGACAAAGGCGGGCAGCGCTTGAGCTTTGATGGTTGTCCTTGGGAGGTACGAGATATTATACTCACTAAGTTCGATGGCCCATTTGATCAGTCGGCTAGATGTGTCTGGCTTCCCCAAGATCTGCTTGAAGGGGTGATAGGTACGGACCCTGACTCGATACAACAAAAAGTAGGGGCGTAGCCTTCGGGCGGTTATTACTAGTGCAAAGGCTATCTTCTCTATGAGGCTATATCGTCCTTCCGCCCCATTGACGACTTTTGCTCACGTAGTAGATGGGTGTTTGGTGCCCATCTTCCTCCCGAAGGAGGACCGAACTTACTGCCCAGGAGGTGGCTGCCAAGTAGATGTACAAAGTATCTCCTGGCGAGGGTTTTACCAATAGGGGAAGGCTGGCTAGATATTGCTTGATCTCCTCAAAGGCTCGGTGGCATTCCTCCCCCCATTCAAGGTTCTTTGCTTTTCGTAGAACTTTGAAGAAGGGCAGGGTTCTTTCCGCTGATTTGGCAATGAAACGGCTGAGCACCGCTATCCTCCCCGTGAGGCGTTGTACTTCAATGATGGTAGTGGGGGCTTTCATGTCCAAGATGGCCTTGATTTTTAGGGGTTTGGCCTCGATGCCCCTCTCAGTCACCATGAAGTCTAGGAAGCGTTCTCCCTGCACGCCGAAGACACACTTAGAGGGGTTCAGCTTTAGGGCGTACTTTTGAAGGACGGTGAATGTCTCCTCCAGATCCGCAATATGATCATCCGTCCTTCGGCTCTTGACGAGCATTTCGTCCACATAGACTTCCATGTTTCTCCCCAGCTGGGAGCGGAAAATCTTGTCCACCAAACGTTGGTATGTGGCTCCCGCATTCTTCAAGCCAAAGGGCATAACCACATAGCAGAAAGTTCCTGCTGAGGTGATGAAGATGATCCCTTTTGTGGTCGTCCAGGGCCAGCATGATCTGATGGTATCTTGTGAAGCATCCATCATGCTCAGGAGTTCGCACCCGGAGGTGGAGTCTACTAGCTGGTCAATGCGAGAGAGCGGATTCGGGCAAGCCTTATTGAGATCCCAAAAGTCCACGCACATCCTCCATTTTCTTCCGGGTTTAGGCACTAGCACCACATTGGAGAGCCATTTAGGAAATTAAATTTGCCGTATGTGGCCTGCCACCACTAGTCTTTCTATCTCGGCTTGTATGATCTTATCTTTTTCGGGGCCGAAGTGTCTCTTCTTTTGCTTGACCGAATTCCTGGATGGATCGATGTTGAGGTGGTGCATTACGACCTCAGGACTTATCCCCTCAAGATCTAGAGGGGTCCAAGCGGAGACATCCATATTGCGGCGGAGGTACCGAGTCAAGTCCTCGCTCAGGGCTTCTTCTAGCTGAGAACCTATCCTAGCAGTTTTGCCAGGATTTTCTGGACATAGTTCAACGGTTAACAACTCTTCTGTTGGCTGGACCTTCAAGTGGTCTTCGGTGTTAGGTATGGCCCCGCCCGGGAGGACCCCGGGCCTACATCCTCTTTTTTCCCTAAGGGGTCCTTCCCTTGTCTTTTGTGGGACTCTTCTGGGGACATCTCTATGGCCCTCCGCTTCTGTCCCTTCCGCACGGCTTCCACATAACATTTTCGTGATTGTTGTTGGTCTCAACCTACCTCCCCAACCTCACCTGGCATAGGAGCTTGATCTTCATGTGGAAAGGTGGAGATGATCGCTTGGAAGGCAATCAAGGAGGGCCTCCCTAAAATGATGTTATATGCCAATGGAGCGCCCACTACTAGGAACTTGATTAAGCATGTCCGCCTTAGTGACCCCTGCCCCAGGGACAGGAGGAGGCCAATCGCTCCTCTAGGGCATACTACTTCTCCCGCAAATCATACAACAAGGTGCTCACCTTCTCCATTGGGGCTCCACCTAACTGCATCTGATTGTAGGTTTTCCATATATGATATCTACCGAACTCACCCTGAGTCCATAAAGACTCGTTTGACTTCGTAGTTAGCCACGGTGGCCGTGATTACCAGAGCATCGTTATGGGGGAGAATAACTCCTGCTCCTTCGGTCGGTCCAAATTGCATGATGGGTGTATCCATCCCTATGCTTACATCCAGAATTTCTTCGGAAGGAGTGGCCCCGGCCTCCCGAGCTAGAGCATTTCGAGCCTTATGGGAGTCTCCTCCCATGGGCCCTCTCACTATCATATATATGACTCCCTTCTGAGGAGGGTTGGCGTCCTCCGACGGCCCTGCGGGGCTTGTCTGCGCCCCTCCGTCCGAGGAGGTTTGGGACTGGAGTCCGCTGGGGCTTTTCCGTGGCTCTGATCCCTTTTCTGGTAAGGACCGGTGCCTTGAGACTTCTCCCTACAGATGAATTCTTGGAGGTATCCACTTTGGACGAGCCGCTCAATTTCGTATTTGAGATGCCGGCATTCCTCTGTTGAGTGCTCATAGTCGTTGTGAAATCGACAGAATTTGTTAGACTTAAGCCGTGTAGGGCCCTCCCTAGCTCCGCGAGGTCGATTCAGTAGTCCCTTCCCTTCTACCGCCATGAGGGCCTAAGTGATGGGAGCATTGACGGGACTATAGACAGGAGGTCCCCTTTAGAAGGGGGGTTTCCTGTCCCTCCTATTGGCATGAGGTTTTTTTGCAGATCCTTCCTCACGCGTATCCTTCCTCTCTCTCTGTTAGAATAGGTGACCATGTAGCCAATCATGGTAGGCAAATTGTAACCTATGTCTGAACAATTTCGAGGTTTTAATAAATCATTAATGAATAAGAAGTGATATTCATATGGCATTTACTTTGTTTGTGTTCACTTCATCTGCTTTATAACTATTCACTATGCAAACAAAGCCCACAGACTGAAAACGCATTTCGAGGACTGGGACTACGCTTGGAGGTAGGTCCATGAAATCAGTCCTGCCGAATCAGTTTGGAAATCTCTAAGTCGAGGAATCTCGAAAGTGGGTACCGAGATTCCCTTTGAGACTTGCACTAAGTATCTACTGTCATATTTCATCCACGGGTGACGAAGGTCGTCTAAGTAGTGTTAGTGGGTTGGCCTCCTGGGAAGCGGCTGACTGAGGTGACTCGCGGGAACCGTCTTGTGGAGGACCTTGAGTAGGGTCGGCTAGGTATGACGCGTGTTCCCGGTTCCAACGGTACAGGTCAAGTCCTTTGACTTGAGGAACTGCTGAGTTTACCTGTACATCGGGATTGTATCTTAGGTATGGGGAGAGATTGCCAAGATGCACTTGAGTAGCCATAAGCCATATCTAGTGCAGCTCCGGTGTACAAAGTGACAGTAGTTTCCAAAAAAGGATCTGTCTCTTGTCAAATGGTATTGACAGTTGTGTCTCATAAATGCTCTGTGTCTTGTCCCTAAAATCTGTGACCACAGTAACTGAACAGAAGGGAAGGTTTCCCTTGCGGCGTTTAGTAAAGGATAGACCGATACTCAGGTCCAAAACGGGTACCTGCATTATCCGTGCCCTAGACCCTAGGTGGTGAGACCGTAGACGGAAGGATAGATGTACTGTAGAGCCTAAATGTTTATTCCCGTATATTCACCTAGTCTCTAGTGCCATGGACCGTTTGCTAGATGGCCACCCGTGGTAACAGGTGGATTCTAGGAATCCAACCAAGTCTAGCTGAAGGTGAACCTAAAGAGTCACACACAATCCGCACACATAAAGTATTTAATTTAGAATTAAATATTTGGAGAAATGGAGCGATTAAATTGGATGTAATCGGGTCCTTATTTTCTTGGGAAGAATTAATTCCTTTTAATTCCAGTTTATGTTTTTGCTTTCTTTACTTTTCAAATCCTATGGCCTTCCATGACTTGTATGTATGTTTTAATTGTTCATGAGATACCCCGAACGCCAAGGAGTTTCAAGGGTACACCCCTTGAACGTGTTTATTTTTAATATGTATTTATGCATGTTTTAAATTCTTGAAATTTAAATTATGCTGCACTTCCGCATTCGCATTGGGGCGCCCGTGCGTGCGGATGCGCAGCCAGGGAAGCCGTGGCGCGGGCGCGCACACAGACAGCGAAATCTGTGCGCACGCGCCCGGTAGGCGCGCCCGATGCGCGCGCGCGCGACTAGCGTGCAAGAAGCTCGCACGGCCTGCACAGAGCAGGTGCACGCAGGCGGCCGGCAGGTTGGCTCGAGCGGGCAAAGGTGCTTGCGCACGCGGCAACCTGCCAGCGCGCGCGGGCGTGCGCAGTGCTGCCGACCAGGCGCGCACGCAGGCAGGCAGGGGCCTTGCGCGCGCGCCAGGGCAGCAGGTTGGGTCTGCTGACCTACGTGCGCCGGCAGAGTGCTGCCGGTGGCGGTGCTGGTTGACATCGTCGTTTTCTCATTATTTTAATTTTTTAGATAATTCTGAAAAATTCGTTTTACTTAACTTTGCATATTTTCTCAAAGAACATTATTTGGGAGGTTGAATTTATTGGATTTGGAATCCCAGGAATTACCTACCTTCAAATAATGAGGAAGGGTCTTCCTAAACGAGAAAGGTTGTTGCCAACGGTTTGTACCATGTTTTCATACATAGCTCATTTATTTATCATGGATTGATGTTATCGGTAATCATGGATTATTAGCGTGTGGTTATGTGATTGGATCATGTGATTATGTGCGTTTAATGGAAATGGATGATCGCGAGCCCTAGACCGAATGTATGGTTTAATTTTATGTTGGGTCTGTGTGCCTCTTTCTGCTTTCTCCTTCTCCCCTTCTAGTTGCCTTGGAATAATAAGGCATTCTTTCTCCCTCCTTATGTACTCCCCCCGGGTTTTCGCTGGGGTTTCTTCTTACGTATGTAATGAGAGTAGAATAGGAGTGAGAATTTTATTTTTATGCATTATGGTGGAGAAGAAGGAAGGTCCACATGGAGAAGCTAGAATGGAGGATCCAAGGCGTTTCCATCAAGAGTTGAAAGAGAAAAGAGACCAAGGCCCATCAGAATGATGATCGGGTTGCTATTAATGTAATAGTGTAGGACCAACCCTAGATTGACCATAGATCCACTGCGGGCTCAGTGGGTCGCATAGGATTCAGGCTCGTGATCATCCAACAGGGCGTGCCAGACTTTAATTTTTGCATGTGGCTGAATGGTTTTATTTATCGTGTAACTGCTATGGGATGCAATTTATTTATTTACGCATTATAGATGAATGTGTTTATATATATATATATATATGAGATCTCGATCATTTACAACTCTCACATTGGTTGGACCAATGTCCAAATATTAGACCCTAGACAAAGTGGACATGGACTCTAGTAGTCTGTCCATGCCTTCCAATCTATGGCATAGTGAGGAAGTTGATTTAGGTTGATAGCAAGGTCTCACAAGTCGTGGCACATCTATCGTACTTAAAAGAAGCTGCACTGTGTCATGAACGAAAAATAGACCACTGTTACCCGATTAACATGATTCGCTTGGAGTCCTGGGATCATGTGAAAGGGTGAGACAATTATCTTGGGAATCTCGTGGAACGAGAATGGTATGGCATACCTCCCACAGGATTCTTCCCATGCGAATCGTGAAAGCGGGGTATGGAAAAATTCGTTGTGGATCCCAAGCCCACTAGGAAAAGATTTTCCGAAAACGACGTTTGAGAGTATCATGTTTTCGTATAAATAGTGGGAGCATTAAATGACTAAAGACCAAGCGTTTAATTATTTATCAAAACTTCCGCCTTTTAAATTCTGCTGATTGCGAATTCTGTTTTTTAAAATGTAGATTTAAAATGTCTAAGAACCCATTATCAACCATACTTGAAACCAACAAGTTCAATGGAACAAATTATAACGACTGGTTGTGCAATCTGAGGATAGTCCTCGATTACGAGAACCAAGGATATGTCGTGGACAAGTCGTTCCCTAGGACCTTTCCGGAAGGATCCACGCTAGAAGAACGTGAGACGTTCGAGACTTGGCATAAGGATAACCGAAAAGTCAGTAGCATCATACTTGCCTCAATGACGAATGAGATTCAGAAGCAGTATGATAGGCTAGACAATGTCCCTTCCATTATGGCTCGCCTTAAGGATTGCTATGCAGTCCCGGACCGGCATACTAGGTATGTTGCGACGAAGGCGTTCTTTGGAACTAAAATGACTGAAGGCTCCTCTGTACAAGAGCACGGGGTTAAAAAATGCTTACCCTGGTGGAAAAGCTCGAGGACCTAAAGGCAGGCCTCGATAACGAGACGTACATAGATGTGATCCTTCAGTCTCTCCCACTCTCCTTCGATCAATTTATTGTTAACTATAACATGAACACACTTGAGAAGGGTATTCATGAGTTAATCAATATGTTGGTACAATACGAGGCAACGACCAAGAAGTCCACGCTGTCGATATTGTTTGGAGGTGCTTCGACTTCCAAGGCGAAAGGCAAGGGTGCTGGACGTTGGAAAAGGAAAAAGGAAAAGGGAAAAGTCGTCAAAGCAGCTACAAACACTAAGAGTGTTCCCATTGCCAAAGAGGGGAAAGGCAAAGGAAAGGGGAAGGTTGTCTCCAAGCAACAGTCGAGGGCATATGATATATGTATCAATTGCCGTGAGAAAGGGCATTGGAAGAGAGAGTGCCCCAAACTCCTCTCGAACCAAGGTATCTTTGTAATTGAGGTTAATATGGTTACTAACTCTGCCTCTTGGGTATTAGATACCGGCTGTGGAGCTCACATTTGTAATGATTTGCAGGTGCTGAAAAGAAGCAGAAAACTGGGTAGCGGGGATATGATCCTGAAGCTTGGGATGGCAAGGCCATCTCGACAGAAGCAGTAGGATTCACCACTCTAGTAGTTAGTGATTGTATTAGTATAGAGTTAGAGCAAGTTTATTATGTACCTAGTATGATTAAAAACATCATTTCCATTCCGTTGTTAGACAATAGTGGATATGAGTTTATGATCAATAAAAATTGCTTTTATTTGATGAGGTGTGGAATTGCTCATCTGTTTGGTACACTTAATAATGGGCTCTATATCTTACAACAAACGAACTTCGTTCTAAATACTCAACACAAACGTAAAATAGATAACAACGGGAACGCACGACTGTGGCACGCTAGACTAGGTCACATATCCCAAGACAGGATGAAAAGGTTGGTAGACTCAAAGAACCTAGAGGTAGGGGACTTGAGTGAGCTACCAACTTGTGAGTCCTGTCTAAGAGGGAAAATGACCAATAAGCTCTTTGTAGGACAAAGCAGGCTTGCCACAGGTCTGTTGGACTTGGTCCATACAGACGTATGTGGACCACTAAGGACCCAGGCCCGAGGTGAATTCTCCTACTTCATAACCTTCACCGATGATCATTCACGGTATGGTTATGTATACCTTATGAGGTATAAGTCTGAAGCTCTTGAGAGGTTTAAAAAATTTAGACTTGAAGTTGAGATCCAAACCGACTGCAAAATTAAAGTCCTACGGTCAGACCGAGGCGGAGAGTACCTTAGTACTGAGTTCCTTGATTATCTTAAAGAAAATGGTATAATATCTGAATGGACACCTCCCGGGACGCCACAGTTTAATGGCATCTCTGAAAGGAGGAATCGAACCTTGTTGGACATAGTTCGATCCATGATGAGTTTTACCAAATTGCCCTTGTCCTTTTGGGGCTACGCATTGGAAACGGGGGCCAAATTGTCAAATTTGGCACCAACCAGTGTATTGACCCAAACGCCATATGAAATATGGCACGGCAAGCCTGCGCCCTACAACTACTTGAAAGTGTGGGGTAGCCCCGCATACGCCAAGAGGTTAGTGGGAGATAAGCTAGAATCCAGGTCTAGCTTATGCAGGTCGTTGGATACCCTAAAGAAACTGCAGGTTATTACTTTTATGACCCCTTGGAACAAAAGGTATTTGTTTCAAGGAACACAGTATTCTTGGAACAAGGTTTTTCAGAGGATATCCAACCTGATGAACTGATCCTTGAGGAGTCAAGTGATGGAAACCAATCATTAGTGGAAGCCGCGGATCCCTCATTTAGAGGAATCAGGACAGATACCCAAAGGGCTGACCAACCTCGAGAAGACCAGCATGCTAGGCATGAAGGGCAACCTCAAGAAGGGCCAACCTCGGTACCTGAACCATCGGCTCCTGTACAGTCAGCATCCACAATCACCACTGACGTTCCCATTCTCCGTAGGTCAACTAGAGAGTCTTGACCTCCGGCGAGGTATGGCTTTCTAAGCACGACCAGTCTGTTGGATAAGGATCCTAAGACATATGGGGAAGCGATGTCTGACATCGACTCCGGAAGATGGCTTGAGGCCATGAAAACCGAAATGGACTCCATGAGTGAGAACCAAGTCTGGACACTTGTAGACCCACCGAAAGGGGTTAAGCCAGTTGGTTGTAAGTGGGTCTATAAGCGAAAACTTGGCATTAATGGAGAAGTCACAACCTTCAAGGCTAGGCTAGTAGCTAAAGGGTACACTCAACGACCCGGGGTCGATTTTGAGGACACCTACTCGCCAGTAGCCATGGCTAAGTCCATTCGGATCCTGCTCGCCATAGCAGCATGGTATGACTATGAGATATGGCAGATGGACGTGAAAACGGCTTTCCTCAATGGTTTCGCTGAGGAAGAGATCTACATGGATCAGCCGGAGGGTTTCACGGTCACTGGAGAAGAACAGAAGGTCTGTCGTCTCCAGAAGTCCATCTACAGCCTCAAACAAGCATCCCGAAGCTGGAACATTCGCTTTGATGAAGTAATACGGGGTTATGATTTCATCAAAAATAAATCCGACCCTTGTGTATATAAGAAGGTCAGTGGGAGCTCTATAGTGTTCCTAGTGCTTTATGTGGATGACATTCTACTCATAGGAAATGACGTTTAGAATATTGAGTAACACAAAAGCATGGTTATCAACTCAGTTTTCTATGAAGGATTTGGGTGAAGCCTCCTACATTCTAGGCATCCAGATTGTCAGGGACAGATCTAAAAGAATGTTGGGACTTACCCAAAACTCGTATATGGAGAAAGTCCTAAAGAGATTCCGGATAGACAACTCCAAACGAGGATTCGTTCGCATAAGGCATGGGATCAAGTTATCCAAGAAACAGTCCCCGCAGACTGATGAGGAACTTGAAAGGATGAAAGTCATCCCCTATGCTTCTGCCGTAGGAAGCATCCAATATGCGGTCCACTGCACCAGATCTGACATTACTTACGCTTTGAGTGTAACGAACAGATATCAGTCTTGTGCAGGAGAGGCACATTAGAATGCAGTTAAGGGCATCCTTAAGTAACCTAAGGAGGACTAAGGAAATGTTCTTGGTCTATGGCAATGGAGAACTGATCCTGGAAGGCTTTAGCGACGCTAGCTTCCAGGTTGATGACGATGATGCCAAGTCTCAATCGGGTTATGTATCAGGCTCAATGGAGGAGTAGTGGCCTAGAAAAGTTCCAAGCAAGCAACCACTGCTGATTCCACCACTGAGGCCGAATACATAGCAGCTTCAGAAGCTGCCAAAGAAGCGGTTTGGATGAGAAACTACATCCAAGAGTTGGGTGTGGTGCCTAGCATCGCCGAGCCCATTGTCATCTTTTGTGATAACAACGGAGCAATAGCGCAAGCAAAGGAACCGAGATCCCATCACCGCTCCAAACACATTCTTAGACGCTACCATCTTCTAAGAGAAATGGTAGGAAGAGGTGACGTTCGGATGGACCGAGTCAACTCAGCAGACAACACAGCAGATCCGCTGACAAAGCCTATGTCGCAGAGCGCTCATACGCAACATCTTGAGAAGATGGGGATTAGGCATATGGGTGATTGGCTTTAAGGTCAAGTGGGAGATTGTTAGAATAGGTGACCATGTAGCCAATCTTGGTAGGCGAATTGTAACCTATGTCTGAACAATTACGAGGTCTTAATAAATCGTTAATGAATAAGAAGTGATATTCATATAGTATTTACTTTGTTTGTGTTCACTTCATCTGCGTTATAATTGTTCACTACGCAAAAAAAGCCCACAGACTGAAAATGCATTTCCGGGACTGGGACTACGCTTGGAGGTAGGTCCATGAAATCGGTCCTGCCGAATCAGTCTATAAATTTCCAAGTCGAGGAATCTCGAAAGTGGGTACCGAGATTCCCTTTGGGACTTACACTAAGCATCTGTTGTCGTATTTCATCCACGGGTGACGAAGGTCGTCTAAGCAGTGTTAGTGGGTTGGCCTGCTAGGAAGCGGCTGACTGAGGTGACTCGCGGGAACCGTCTTACGGAGGACCTTGAGTAGGGTCGGCTAGGTATGACGCGTGTTCCCGATTCCAACGGTACAGGTCAAGTCCTTTGACTTGAGGAACTGCTGAGTTTACCTGTACATCGGGACTATATCTTAGGTGTGGTGAGAGATTGCCAAGATGCATTTGAGTAGTCATAAGCCATATCTAGTGCAGCTCCGGTGTACAAAGTGACAGTAGTTTTCAAGAAATGGTCTTTCTCCTGTCAAATGGTATTGATAGTTGTGTCTCACAAATGCTCTGTGTCTTATCCCTAAAATCTGTGGCCACAGTAACTGAACAGAAGGGAAGGTTTCCCTTGGGCGTTTAGTAAAGGACAGACCGACACTTAGGTCCAAAATGGGTACCTGCATTATCCGTGCCCTAGACCCTAAGTGGTGAGACCGTAGACGGAAGGATAGGTGTACTGTAGAGCCTAAATGTTCATCCCCGTATATTCACCTAGTCTCTAGTACCATGGACCGTTGCTAGATGGCCACCCATGGTAACGGATGGATTCTAGGAATCCAACCATGTCTAGCTGAAGGTGAACCTAAAGAATCACACACAATCCACACACATAAAGTATTTAATTTAGAATTAAATATTTGGAGAAATGGAGCGATTAAATTGGATTTAATCGGGTCCTTATTTTCTTGGGAAGAATTAATTCCTTTTATTAGATACAAAGGATTCATCTAATAAATTAGATTTATTAGAAAATTAATTTAATAGGCATGGAATAAATATTTATATTTAACATATATATATTTATTGCCCTTGGAATATTTAAATAGGATTTAAATACTCCATCAAATTAAATTAATGGTTGAGATTTAAAGGGAAAAATCTATGGCTAATATTGGTTTGACCAAAAGAAGCTAGATTTGACTAGGATTTGACTAGGTCAAATCCTAGTTGAGGTGGAGTCTTCAAAGTGTAGGAAACTTTAAGAGGAATGGGATTCCTCTTCTATAAATACTCCTTAGCACACACATTGAAGAGGATGATGAATCTTGAAACACACACACACACACACAAACTCGTCTCCTCCCTCTCCCTCTCTCGGCCCCGCCTCTCTCTCCTTCCAAGAAAAATAATTTCTTGTTCTTTTGTTTTGGCAATTGAACATTAAGGAGGATTGATCTCGTTAATCAATAACGTTTGATCGATCCGTCCTCTCCAAAAATATACTTGTTATTTCGCTATCACGAAGATCAAGATACGTGGGCGGATTGCGTGTCATCAATTAGAGGGTCTCCTATACGAGATCTTGGAGAAAATCGGGGAACAACGCGAGCACCGGTCAGAAGAGGAAAACGACAAATCGGTAGGTTTTCGGTTTATAGTTTCGCTCTCTTTACTTTTCGAATCCTATGGCCTTCCATGACTTGTATGTATGTTTTAATTGTTCATGAGATACACCGAACGCCCGGGAGTTTCAAGGGTACACCCCTTGAACGTGTTTATTTTTAATATGTATTTATGCATGTTTTAAATTCTTGAAATTTAAATTATACCGCGCTTCCGCATTCGCGCTACTCCTGGGACGATCCACACGCCTACCCAAGGCTTTCATTCTCGCCCCGTCCTTCTTTCTTGCAGGCTTGGGCTTCCTCCATATTAATGTACTTGGCTGCCCTGACGAGCAAACTATCGAAATCCAGTGCTGGCTTCTTGGCCAGGGATTTGAAGAAATCCCCATCCAGAAGCCCTTGAGAGAAGGCGTTCGCCTTGACGTCCTGTGTGGCCGCGGGGACCTCCAAGGCGGCAGCATTAAAACGGTGCAGGTAATCCCTCAAGGATTCGGAGTCCTTCTGGCGAACGTTGAAAAAGCTAAGGGAAGTCTTGCAATGCTTCCGACTGCTAGCGAATTGGTGAAGGAAAAAACGAGCGGAACTCTTGGAAGCTCCTTACCGAACCAGGGGGCAGTTGGTTATACCACTGCTAGGCCGCCCGGCCGAAGGTGGTTACAAATACTCGACATTTGATTTCGTCCGTGTATCGATAGAGTAGTGCGGCGTTCTCGAACCGCGACAGGTGATCTTGTGGGTCAGTAGTGCCATCGTACTCCGCAATGGCTGGCGTTCGGCAATTGAGAGGAAGTTCATCTGCCATGACCTCCTCGCTGCAGGGATACCGCCCCGTGTCCCCAACGGGACTCCCTTCATCCGGTTCTGCACGTCCTGCAAACTTTTCTGCAGGTGCTCCAGCTGTACCTCCCAACGCGGGGAAGGGTCGTTCCGAGCCGGGGGAGGAGGAACAGGTTTCCCTTCTGGTAATCCAAGAAACCTCTGCCCTCGAAAGGCCTCGCCATCTTCCGCTGGTCCGGCGGGCACCGTGGGGGCTCCCCGGGGCCCGGGGGCTACTGCCGCAAGGGGGCCAGTGTCCACCGTCGCCATCTACGCCCGTATGGCAGACGTGATCATCTGTTGGATGGCTACCATTAACCCCAGAGACAACCTGTAAGAGGAAGTGTCTGATGGGGTACTGTCCCGCGACGGGTCTGACAAGGGTTCGGAGGGGTCGGAGGGCCTAGCCTCTCCCCTACCGAAGGGAGCCAATGGAGCTCCAAACAGCACCTGCAACGCCTGAGGGTCGGCAGGAGCGTCCGCTGCCTTCTTCTTGCTCGATCCACTGTTGGGAGTTTCCATAATCCTCACATCTTAATTTTGTTGCTCCCACAAACAACGCCAATTGATGCGAGCTAAAAATGCTGGTTCTTGGGCTTGAACGAGGTGGCCTTGAACTTTTTGCAAGCTAGGAAACAAGAACCTACAAAAACAGCGTTAGCACTCCGACGCTCAAGTTAGTATGCAGTTATGAAAGAATAAACGTAAGTGAAATGAAAGAGAAGTGAATTCTTGTGACTAAAGAGCATGAAATAAGCAAAGTGTGAGTGTGAGAGCATGAGAATCATGTATGAGAGTGCTAGAAAATGTTACCTGAGCCAGCCATACGAGCTGGTATTTATAGGAGAAGAGTCATATTGAAAAAGACTCCTAGTTGTTTTAGGACTCTAGAGGGACTACGTGCTATCCTTCCCAAACTTCAGCAGTCCCTGGACTCCTTGAAAGTAGGGAGTCTGTTGAAGGGGTCTTCTATCAATAAGGATAGGGGGTAGATCGGGTCAACCCTTATCCTCTGCTCCTAGGCCTCCGTCTTGGGCCCCCTTGGACGTGGGCTTGAGTCTCGAGTGGGCTTCCCCCCCGCATGTAGGCAGGCCTTCGTATGGGGCCTTTATTTTTGGACTTCTATTAATATCTTTTGGGCTTGGGTTAAATTGTTATAGTGTATTCATTTATAAATTGTACCTTTTTTATAAAATATATTTATGAAATTGATCGATATAGTATATAGATTGATATGCTACAAATATATATATATATATATATTTTGTATATAATATATTCTGAATCAATTAATTTTTTTCAATTCGACGTGATTGATTAACTCAATGACTTGGTAATTTTAACCGATTCAATCATCGGTCCAGTTTTCAAAACATTGGCTCAGAGGAGGATTTTCTTGCAAATTTTTTGAGGTTTTTTGGAACCATGAGTTTATGTACGTATCGGCTCGAATTGATGAAACCTCATCTGTAATGTTTCTTCTAATATTTCTCGAAAAAAATAATATCATGTTGCAGCCCAAGCTGTAACTGGGCTCGAAGAACAAGACGATGGAGTTGGGCCAAAGGCCGAGCGGCCCAGGAGAAATACCCACAAGCCTACAAAGCTGTTGGACTATTACTGTTAGATGAAATTAGAGATATGTTGGCCGAGCTGATTATAGTTAGGCCCAGCTGCTATGTTATGTGAGGATAATGAAATTACACGAAGTGACTAAGATTAGGCTTAAATGGATTTTTCATCCTATATCTTTTGCCTCTTTACGTTTTAGTTCTTTATCTTTCTAGGTTAGTAAATAAGTCTTTTAATTTTTTAATTTTTTGCCATTTTGGTCTTTCAATCATCGGAGTTTGCAAATATTAGCAAATTTTTTTTTTTTTTTTTTTTTAATTTGAGACTTTTGTTTCCATTGGCAAATTACTATCAGCATGAAACCAAATTTTCATCTTATATCTTTTATATTTTGGTGGTTTAGTCCTTTATTTTTCTAGTATAGCAAATAGGTTCTGTATCTTATAATTTATCGCTATTTTGGACCATTAAATTGACTGGACAAAAGCTCCAAATTAAAAAAAACTTCGGCGACTGAAGGACCAAAATCGCGAAAAATTTAAAAATTACAGCACATATTTACTATCCTAGAAAGATAACGAACTAATATACCAAAGTACAAAAAATATAGGACAAAAATTATATTTAATCTATAAAATTGGGATTGTTGTCCACATTGTCATGGAATGTATTTAACACCTGAGGAATGAAATGAAAGGCACTTTTGCCCTACGGTAACAAACTCTCTTCTTCCTTTGTTTCTGGAGCCACCCTGCTCGAACTGGGCAAATCATCCTCGCGTTTTGCTGCTACCATATTAGTCTAACAAATAAATTAAAAAACCTAAGCTTCATTTGAGACTTTGAGCTGGTTTCGTAAAGGTACCGTGTAAGCTAGCTAGTTTACAGAATTTCATGCAAAACTGGATCAAACCAACTATTATCTTCGTCATTTATATGTTATTTATTTATGATAACCAATAGAAGTTAGTTCGAATAATTGACAAGCTTTTCCAGAAAATATAATGAGTTTGACTAGATTTATAATGTCAAGGTCGTTTCAATAATATAAAGGGTTTATATTAGTTTCAATTTTGACATACAAAAGAGAATTCTAGTTCTCATCTAATAAATATTTTAAAGTTTCAAAAATATAGTTTTCAAAAGAATATGAAATACAAAATGTAGTTATAAAAACCATTTTCTTTTTTATTATATTGATACAGAATGCGATGCGATTAACATTTAGTACCTATGAGGTCTGTTTCTATCTAATAAAATAGGTCACTTTATTAGTTAAAATTCACCTAATTTTTTGATATTAACAAAAGAACTGAATGAAAATTGATATTTTCCCTCGATTGACTTATGACTGACTTATTACAACTCAAACAAATTTTTTCTGACTAAACTACCCTTATATGGGTGACGATATGCCTCCTCACATTCATTAACGTGTGAAGATGTATAAAGGTAGTTTGATTATAAAATAATTTATTTGGCTTGCAATAAATCTGTAATAAGTCAATCGGGGGGAAATATGAATTTTCATCTAGCTTTTTGTTAATATCGGCAAATACTGTGAATTTTAACTAACAAACGGACTTATTTGTTAGACGAAAACATATCTCAGAAATATTAAATATAATTTTTCAAACTATAAGAGGTATACATGTTATTATACCAAACCTCATTAGAAGATAATGTCCAAATTAATAAGACCTACTGAATTTCCATAAAAAGAAGGGCCCAAAATAACTTTAAGAGTGAAAGATAAATATATTATCAGGTAAGTTCTATAGAGGTACTTCAGCTTTCTTTATAAAAGGTGTTTTAGAAAAATAATTCTTTTTTTGTTTCGTAACCAAATTTGTTTCTCTTTTTACAAATGGTTTGTGCACTCTAAAACTTTTAATTAAGATGAAAATTAGTCATTGATAACGTTTTTGTACAATTCTGAAAGTGTTATTGTATTTTGGGGAGAATTGGAAATTTAGTTATGTAACTTAATGTTGGTGTCATTCTTGATCCCGCATGAATTGATTTTTGCAATTAATCTTGTAACTTTATAGTTTTGAAAATTTTAGTCGTTTTCCGGCTAATTTGGCTGAAAATTGCATATGACCTAATTGAAAATTGTAATTTTAGTCCTATAAATGAATTCATGCAGAACAAAAAATGCAAACCTCCGAAAGTTATTGGGCTTAAATTACAATTTAATTAATAGGTCAAGTGTAAGTACATGCAATATTCTTGACCAAATTGGCTAGAAAAGAATTAAAATTATCAAATTTTAAAATTATGAAAATCAGTTTATGCAGAACTAAGAATATCGCCTTTCCTAAACTACAAGATTAAAATTATAATTTTTCAGTATATTTCCAGAAGAATACATGTAAAAGACATGATTGCAAGATTCCGTTCGTCACTAACCATGACCATTAATTACCCACATAAATTTAATATATGAGTTACATATTCTAATAATTAGATTCAAAGAAGGGTAGATTGGCAAACAAATCAACTGCTTTTATTCTAATTTTTTTAGGAAAGGAAATTATATTTCGGAAATTTAAATAAAATTTTGTATATCATTTTATGAAATGGAGGGCGTATACACCTTGTATATTGATCTTGAAACAAATTAATTTCTTTATATTTTTATTTATTACATAACCTAGTAATCGATCTGAAATACTAAAGTAATTATTAAAACCAACATTATCTAGAGTGATTCTACAGTATCCTCATGATGGAGGAAAGATTCAGCCAAAAAGATTAAAAATCGTGGTTCCAAAAAATGAATGTGCTGAAAAAGGAAAGAAGTCAAAAGAAAAAAAAGAAAGGTTGAGACTACCCCAAAAAAAAATTAGTCAAGAATCAATAGGATAATGTATGAAATTTAGAAAGGAGGCCAGACTCAAACAGACAACGCAGCATGATAGCCCCTCATTAGTGCAACAATAAATGACTAGCCACGTACTATATAAGCTCTACCAGGAAGGAGGAAAAAAGAAATTCTTATATTATATTGTAGTGTAATTTGCCAAATTACATACATGATTATTTTTTGTACCATTATTTGGCGTCGTCCGTGGGAAAAGCACCAAATTTTCTCTTGAGTTTCAGGATTACGGTGGAACATCCCAACAAATGAAGCGGATCTACATATCTAGTAAGATTGAAACTGTGTTTAAGACAAGGAGTTGAGACTCCGAAAACCAGATCGATCATTCTCTACTCCGAGCTCTACGGCTCTACTCCGATTGACTCCATTGTGACCAGATGGAGCGCAACTCAACTTTCAATGATTTCCGCTACTAGCATTATTTATCTTTTTATTTCAACTTATTACTACTGCCATACATCTAGAGCAACTGCTCAAATTATTCTCATCAATCCCAAATTCCCTCTCTTTCAGGTGAAGGAGAAGTTTAGTTTGTGGGAGACTCGAGCGTCGAAGACTCGCCTCATTTTAGGTTTCTATTTCTTATAGAAGAATAGCGATAGACTAACTCGTCGATTGTTAGATGAAATGCCCCGACGGCAACGAGCTTACCGGCCCCCACTGCGACGATGTAGCTCCTGGGTCATCTCCATCTCTATCGTCGATGAAGAGTTATCTTCGGATATCAAAATGATGACCCCAGCACATTGCTGGAGTTAAATTCACCGCCACTATGACTTTTGATTCTTTGTTTCTGCCACTAAAGTACAAGCTTCCAACGAAGTTTGAATATTAAAGATTATTTTATTCTTCAACTTATCAAGAATTTTTATATCTCAACACATCAAGAATTCCAGTGGAGGTTATGAATGATTTCTTGCTCTTCAGAACCCAACATAGTTCTTAGCAATACGAGGTGAAGGCTTATATGAAAAATTGGTATTCTGAAAATGCTTCGAAATATTCAACAAAATGCCTCGCAGGGATTTATCATTTGGCTCATATCCTCAATATCCACCTCACGCTGCTGAGATGTATTTTCTTGGTTTTTTTCAAAGTATGGTGTTCGCCTGTATTTTGTTGGGTTTCTTATCATCTAGGTTTCTTGCCATCTGGATTTCTTCATTTTAATGTGGTTTGGAAATACTCAAAATTCCAAGTCAAAAGGAATTGCTAAAAAGTTCTCAAGCGACGATCAAAAATGTGATAAAAGGAACTCATACGAAGTTGCCGAAATATTTAACTAAAGAAACTCCTAAGAAGTTTCAAGCGACGCCCAAAAAACGGTAAAGGAAACTCCTACGAAATTCCCAAAATATTCGACTAAAGAAACTCATAAGAAGTTCCAAGCGACGCCCAAAAAATGGTAAAGGGAACCTATGAAGTTCTCGAAATGTTCGACTAAAGGAACTCCTAAAAAGTTTCAAGTGATGCTCATAAAACGATCGAAAGAACTCATACAAAGTTTCCAAAATATTCGACTAAAGGAACACCCTGAATGAATATTTCTCATTTACTATTGTCTTACAATGGACTTAGTTACAATGATCGGGCTAAACTCATGTTGAAATTATTTTCGCACATAACTTTTAAATTTGTTTTTCTTTTGGCATCTTAAAATAGAAAAAGTCTACAAAAGAGCCCGTAATCCACTTGAATTCTTAAATATCCTAAGGATATTTAGGAATTGGGGGGTTGTTGATGGAGGAAAGAACTAGCCAAAAAGAGGAAAGGTCGTCATTCTCGAAAAGGAATGTGCTGAAGAAGGAAAGAAGTCAAAAGAAGAAAAGGAAATGTTAACACTACCCAAAAAAAAGACTAGTCCAGGTTCAAGAGAATAATATATGAAGCCTAGAAATGAGTCCAGGTTCAAGAAGGCGACGTAGCACGATTCAAGCCCCTCATTATAAGTGTAACAATAAATAACCAGATACTATATAAGCTTTTCCAGGAAGAAGAGAAGGGAAGGAGAAAAAAAAAAAAATTATATTATATTGTAGTGTAATTGTGCCAAATTACATAGATGATTATTTTTTGTACCATCACCTCATAAATTTACAAAAATAAATTTTGACATAGAAAAATATAAAAGTTAATGATACCTAATATATATTATGTCAATTAATCTCAAAATAAAAGGAAAAACATAGAATTGTCATATTATTGAGAGAAAACAAAAGCCCTACAGAATTACTCTGTCAAGAAAAATGTTATTTGAAATTATGAAAATCCAAGGTTCTCTTTCGATTATTAAAATCTACTCTATGTATATCAATATATACTTTGGAAAATAATAGTTTCTGTAACTTTTTACGAGTATTTGTTTATTCAAGTTCTTTAGAATGAACTACCATACTATATGTTCCATCTAGATAATAAATTTGATATATTCTAAGTCTGACCATAAAGTTACAATTTATCATGAACATTTGATTTTATTCAATTCATTGAACTAAATATAAATGTAACGCAAATCAATTTGAAGGTGGACCTTGATGGTTTGATCTCCTTTGTTAATTTGAGTGTTCAATAATGTTAATTTGAGGTCTTTCGACTTATTCCTGAATTAAATATTATAAATTTGAAGAATTTGATTTGAACTTGTGTATTTCTTGATGAAACTGATACTTCGATATTCCGTCAAGATTAAGTTGTGCTTTGATAACGTTAATTCTTGAATTTCCACAACAGTCACAAATTAAATGTTGAAATTTGGTAATCTCCACAACTAACACCATGGATCTCCTTGAATTTCTTGATTGCTCTCCTAATTGTGTTTTCATTTGTGTCTTGAATCGCTTCTTAAATTATTGGAAAAACACCTCTATTACTGTAGGCTGGAAGACTTTATGGTATTTACTTGATGAGGTGCCGCAATTTGATTGGTTCTTCATGATTCGTTTGACATTTACTTAATTTTGTAAGACATGATTTTATTTCCAAACCACCAATTTTCATTTGTTCGATTTGGAAGATATGATTTCTCTTGTCAATAATATGATATTCTGACACTTGGCATCATTTGATTGGTTGAAAAATAAATATTAATATCCATGAATTAACTATTTACTTTTAAAATTTGATTAAGCTTTCGAAATATAAATAAAAATTAATATTTAATATATTATTTTCTACATATTGTTTTTTTACTGACCATAAATTTAATTTGTTTATAAATGTCTTTTCAAAACTTGTTCACAGACAACACTTCAAATGCGTCTTGAAGTGAATAAATCACGAATTTTCTCTTTTTTTTTTTTTATTTGTAATTTAGACTTTTGCCAGACACATGGGATCCCTTTGTATTTTTCAAACGAAAGATTTGAGAAAATCTTGTGGGCAAACATTTCTTTTTCTTTTTTTTTTTTGGTAGCCCAAGTTCCTATATCTATTTTTTCCTTTTCTTCTTGCAGGTTTAAAGAAAGCCCACCAAAAGGCCGTCAATTCTTTGCCCAAAATCAAAGGCCCGCCCAAGCCCACATTCAAGTTTTCAATCTTTTGGATAATTACACTCATCTTTCCTAAAACTTAATATAATTACACATAAATCTTCGATAATTTAAAAAATTATATTTAATACACCTAAAATTTGTTTTAATCTAACAAATAGGTCCTTCAATTATTCAAAATAAAAATCGATATTTACCATCGATTGACTTATTGCAGGTCAAATAAATCTTTTTATGACCAAATTACCATTATATATTTTCACACGTTAATGCATGTGAGGAGGTATATCTTCACCGTTATAACAATAGTTTAAGCATTAACGATTTGTTTGGCCTACAACAAGTCATTAATAAGCCAATCGAGGGTAAAATATTGAGTTTTATTTAATTTTTTGTAAATATCAACAAAAATTCGGTGAATTTTGACTATTTGAGAGACCTATTTATTAGACGGAAACAAACCTCAGACCTCAGAAGTATTAAATGTAATTTTCCAAATCATATAAGGTTTATGTATAATTATATTAAACCTTAGGAGGAGTGGTGTAATTTTCCATTCCGATTCCCTTCAATTAAGCAAGGAAGATCAATTCACGAAATCAAATTATTTCCTCTTTTGAAAGATTTATGGTGCCGATTTTAGGCAATAAATTTCAATAGATGCCTTTGGACTCGAGAAGCATGGGAAATTTCTATAATTTTGATATCCAATTGTTAATTCTCTGTGTTTAAACGAGAAAATTATCTGTTGGCTTAACATGGAAAGAATATCTCTTCTTCTCGATGGTGTTCTTCGGCAGATGGTCAGTGCTCAATTGCATAGAGGAAACTTTTTTTGTTTTGTAATTATTCTTTCCATGATTTTTTTTTTTAACAAAATTTGTCTTCTTGCTTCCATCATCATCCAAAATTTGTATTCTTCAATTATAGAAAGGTAAATTACAGCTATCTCCCTTAATTTTTGATATAATTATAAATATCCTATTCGTTGTTTGAGAAAATACAAATACCTTATGACTTTAACGTCCATCTAACAACGAACTCATTCTATTAGGTTTCCATCCAACTTTTGTGGTGAACTGTCTAAAATGCCCTTTTAGATGAAAAGTTATAATTTTATATACTTTATAAAATTTTCTAAAATATTGAAATGGACTAATATTCTCTATGGATTATTTATTTTATCCCCTCTCGGATTTTTTTACATCTTTTCAAATATTTTTTTTAAAAAAATAAAAAATTCAGTAAGGGTAAAGTAATATTTTTCACATCTCCGTTTAGGGGCTACATAATTATTTTTCATTTGAGGGAGAAATTTGTAATTATATCAAATTTCATGGGAGGTAGTCGTAATATACCCATTCTAGAAAGGTGGATTTGTAATGTTACTCCACTAATTCGGCTTTTTTAAAAAAAAAAATAAAAATAAGTACCAGTTCTGAACTTGTTTTTTGTTTATGTTCGAGAGAGAGACTGGTGTTTTGCCTTTAAGTTCACCAGATTAATTCTTGCTTCCTGTTTATCTGGTGAATCGCTTGAGGAAGCCATCATTTCTCTTCTTTGCTTTATTTGTTCTTACGTTATTACTGATCACCTTTCTCCTCTTCTACAGGTGCTGAATTTCTAGCCACAATTTAGCTTTCCAGAGTTTGCTTTACGTAAGATTTGTCCCAAAAATTATATTTTTTTTTTCAATTTTCTGAACGATCTCTTTTCTTTTATTCTTTCTGCTTATACTTTTTTTTTTTTTTATTCGTAAACTTGGGGTTTGAGAATTCACATCAAGGCCTACAAGTTTGGCGGCGGTGACTTTGAATAGGAATTGTAAGTAAACCTCCATTCCTCCCCTCCCCCCTCCTCCCCTCTCTCTCATGCGTGAAGTATAATCTCCTTCTTTTGCCAATCACAGTTTCATCCAAAGAAGTTTTGATTTACTTTTTAATTTGTCAACTTAGGCAACAAATTTATTTCAAGAATATTATTCCTCCTCCGAAGTGCATCATTTGATTATCCTTAATGATGAGATCAAACCAAGGAGAAAGGAACAACTTTTGGCGACTTACGCTCCTCTTATTGGTCGACACGTGAAGCAATAATCAAGATTGACAAATTCAGTATACACAAAGCAATGGTCTTGAGAAATTCCACTAAGCAAGACTTCTAAGGTGGGGTCTCTGCAAGCACCTTCAGCCATTCCAATGAATCAAATCCTTTGTCATTATTAGGCTGCCACATTGTCGAAGAGAAATTCAAGTAGGAGACACAAATCAATTTGGAGGCAAGTTTTCTTACATCAAAGGATCTTTGGAGTGGACCAAAGACATGCTTAATCGATGCGAGCACAACCTAGTCAACGCCTATATATATATGACCTCGTGTACACCTCATTGTTTACTTATGATCACAATTCTGACATCATCACGACATTTTGTGAAGCATAATGTCCATCAATCAACACTCTTCTAACATCCGTCAGAGAGTTGTACATCTCATTATGAGACTTGCATAGTCTCACAGGCCTTCAACTAACTAGACTCTCTTATGATGAAGTTGTTCTACGTGCCGTGGAGCTCAATGGTGTTGACAAGATGCGAAGATACTTGTGCCTTTCTCTTGCAAATTTTTACTCCACACTTATCATTTGCTTCAAGGAATTAGAAATGGCAGTCAACTTTCCCAAGTCTCCATTGATAAGTGGATCAATTTTTGGTTTAAAAGATCCCCCTCCGTCTAAAGAGAAGAAGACGATTCATCCCAAGTCGACTCATAATCCTTTCAGAAATTTTTGAATACATGGCGAGTGATCCACTGCAAATGAAGCATTGTTCACAAAACTTGGCACTAAAAGAAGCTTAAAAGAGCATTCTTGGCAACGTATTTGGCATGTTGACTCGGCACCTTCATTCTGTTGGAATAGGTGACCAGAAAGCCAATTGGATTGGTGGTTTTGGAAACTATTCAACAATCTTTATTAAAAGTAACTTTAGTATTGTTGAACATGGTAAGTGTTCGTCATTGGCATATGTATCTGTTGTGCTTACCGATTATGTTAAATGATGCTTTAACGTCACAACAGATGCCCACAGACCAATTGGACAATCCATGCAGTTGGGCCGCGCATTGAATGGCAGCTATGAAATCAACTAATAAGGGTTGGGTCTGAAACGTTCCAAGTCGAGGACCTCGAGATTGAGCATCAAGAGTCCTATAGAGA
This sequence comes from Sesamum alatum, assembly GCA_034509735.1. Lineage (NCBI taxonomy): Eukaryota > Viridiplantae > Streptophyta > Magnoliopsida > Lamiales > Pedaliaceae > Sesamum > Sesamum alatum. The sequence continues at coordinate 17,241,417 of JACGWO010000004.1, forward strand.
CTTGCACTAAGAGTCTTATTCATTAGATGAGTACCGTGTTTCATCGGCGATAGACGTGTGACGTCTATATGATCTTAGTGGGTTGGTCGACTGGGGTCGAGCCTACTGAGCTGACTCATGGGGATTGTCATATGGAAGTCATGGAGGCTTGGTCAGTATGACTGGAGTTCCCCGATTCGATAGTACGGGTATAGTCCTCGGACTCGAGGAACCACGGCGGTCACGTGCACAGGATGGCTATATCTTGGATCTGGGGAGAGGTGTTCATGTTGCGGACATGTTCATTATAAGCCTTGTTCAGTGCAATCAGAATATGTAGCAATGACGGTGGGTTTTAAGAAGAGGATTCGTCCCCTGTTAGTATGTAATAGAGGTATCTCCTATGCACTCGGAGACACATTGATGCTTCTTAAAATTGTGGCGATAGTGGTTGATCGAGCAGGGAATGGTTCCCTGTGTCGATGCAATGAGGCATGCGTAGTCTCGAGTATTAATAATAGTTGCCTAGTTAGGGATGGAAACCGATGCTCAATTCTATTCCCTAGATTAAGGCCGGGAGACGGTAGACGGAAGGACCATACCTATACGAAATTGGAACCCAAATGTTCACGCCAACATTCACCTACTCTCTAGTGCCATGGACCGTTGCTAAACGGCCACCCATGATGACGGGCTTTTGGGACACAAGCCCAAGTCTAGCTGAGGGTGAACCTAAAGAGTCACACACAAATCACCGAGGAGGTGGAAGAATTAATTTAAAATTAATTCTGGAAGATGGAAATTAATATAATTGGATTACATTAATTCCAAAAAGTATAAATAATTGGATTATCAATACTTGTGATAATCCATGTATGGATGACCCAATATAGGCTTGCTCTAATTAAATAAATCGGATTTATTTATTGAGAGTATTTGGGCTTAAGTCTTTAATTGGATTAAAAGGCTTTTGACATAATTTATTTGGGCTTTGAATTAAATTGAATTTAATTCATTGGATTTAGTGGGCTTGTTCTAATTGGATTAAAACAATGCCCGGCCCATTAAATTATGGCCCAAAGAGGCAAGTTGACTTCCACTTTTGGAAGGAGAAGAGTTGGACTATTCCCATAATGAGACCAAGGCTTCTTTTGGAAGAGGACTTGTTCCTTTTGGAAAGGAACAAATCAACCTAAATCAAGATTTTCTCACTTGGTATGATTTGATCATACCTTGTGAGTAAGTGCTTTATTGATGGTTGATTTGGAATGTATCTAAATATGTCTAGGATGTATCTAGACACATTCTATTAGTCTCATTAATTATGTATATATATATATACATAATTCATCCAAGTTAAGTTTCTCATTATTCATTTTTTAGCAAAAGAAAAGACTTCCTATCTCTCTACTCTCTCTCTCTCTCTCTCTCTCTCTCTCTCTCTCTCTCTCTCTCCCCCCACTCTCTAGTTCTTCTTTGATTTAGGATCATTTGAAGAATAAGAAAAGATCAAGGAATACATTAATCATAGTGTGATTCCTTATATCGATTTTTCTTCCTTTGTTTAATCCTTTCTAGCAAGAGGATTATACATTCTCCCCGTGTGGTGTAGATATCCTTAGAGGATCTCTACGTTGAGATCTAGAACGTGAACAAAATTGGAGACATAGCCGATCAAGAAAGCAACAAAGGTAACAATTTCATTTACATTTGCACCTTTGTTCCTTTCGTACATTTGATTTAGAAATGTTTTAAAGTCTGCATATTTTACATCGAACGCCGGGGAGAGTCCAAGGAAACACCCCTGCTGAGTTTAAAGTTTTATAATGTATTGTTTTTTTTTTTCACGCTTCCGCCGCGCTCCCTGATGGATCTATTTCCTTCACACTCGTCCCTACTCATAATGTTTGTGTAATACTACCAAGTACTTTCAAATTGGCGATTGTCATGGCAATCGATTGAAAGGCTGGTCTTGTTGTTCTTATCTTGGCGAGCATCCACAAAGGTTCGAACAAAATATCCAACTCTTCAAGGCCAACTCATGTGCATTTTCCATTTTTTATTCACTTTGTTTATAATTGGATAACACACTATTTTAAGACTTCCTATTTTTGCAAGGTGTACAAGGGCCAAAATGATGCCCTATGTGTAAAATACTATGATTCACTAGAGGCGAGAAAACGACTTCAGAAAAGGAATTTTGTCTTTTGGACATGCAACATGATTAAGAAGGGCAAGGACTTCTTATACGTAGATGATGGCCATGCCAAATAATTTGAAGAAATTTATTTATGGTCATCCGTTTTAAATTGTCTTCCTTTGCAGCAAGATGATCATTTTGTTATTGAACCTTACAACCAACATCGATTCATTCGCCAATTTGGATTCTTCAAAAAAGTTACATAAATCCTTTCACAAGATGTTCTCAAGGCTTCTTTAGAAGGAAGAATTCGTTACTAGTGATTATGCATTTTCTCCAAAATTATGGAAAAAGTATGGTGCCCTTCTATTGTTAGGGTAGTACACGAAGTGCTAACTAGTTGGTAGGAATTAAACTAGACAGCACGTTGTAATACCCTTAAAGATAACAGTCTTTTTGTATTACATTTATTATATATAAAGACATTCTTCATTCACTACTTTGTCTAACTTATTTATGCACAAAAGAATGAAGTACCTATAACATATATAGCTATAGTGGCATCGTTACGCATTTGATTGTCATCAACGAAATATGCGTCCAAGGCTTTGGTCTTAAAAGATCCAAGCCAAGGATCAATGCAATTGGATATTATTGATCTTGTGGAGGCATGCTCACATGACACACATTCTTATGAAGGGGACGTCTTGTTTCATGAACATTGGTGTGAGGATACTAATTTATGTGAGGATGCTCATTTGGAATAAGTGAACAGAACGACTCTATAGGAAATTCTAGATTGGAGTGACATCGTTGAACTTAGAATTTCTTGACTCGACAATGCAAGACTGCTTCTCATGACTTAAGGCACCATAGTGCTCTTGTATTGGATCCTTGTACTTTGATTTATTTTCTGGTCATCTAGGTGATCATAAAGGAGATACTTTGGGTACAAGAACATACGATATGAAGGCTAATGAATGGCATATCACGGAATCATCAACCTGACCTAATGAGGCAGGAGATGTCCTATGCTCTTCTGATAATTTTGATTGATAAAATCCTTGGCAAAAGTATAACGACAACTAGACAATGTTTCCTAAATTTACTGTTTATTGAGAAACTAAAAGAAGTGATGCATAGCTATTGAGTCAAACAAGGTTTCGACTCACTATCCATGCCTTGGACTCAATCGAAGATAATTGATTGAAGGATCTTACTTGTGTGGTACTCATTGTCTATAGGTTCGCCATTTTCACCTAGAGTAGGGCTTCATGGCGTGTTGCTAGACGCGAAGAATGATTGAATGGGTTTTTGAAATTAAGGAGTTAATTTTAAGATAATATTAATGAATATGATTAATCAAATTTGACAAGTCACAAAAGTTGAGAGCCCATGACTATCACTAAGGTGAACCTAAGGGGTTATACACTTACTCGGAGGAATGGGCCTTCTTGAATTAATTAATTCAAGGGTTGAATAAATTTAAGAAACCACTTAATCCAAATGTTGGATTAAGGATACAAAAATATTAACTAAAGTAGTTAATAGTTCTTGAGCTCAATTAATTTAATAATATTAAATTAATTATTTAAATAATTTAATTAGATTAAATCATGACCTATTTAATAGGATTAAACAAACTCAAGAAGAAGAAATGTAAAATTAATTGATAGGACCGATTAATTTTGTCCTTGATTAATTTTGTAGGACAAAATTAATTAATGGATTTTTTGAAACTTCATTACAAAAAAATAAAATATGGATTTAATAAATTCCATGGACCAAACCTCTAATATATTGTAGGACAAAATATTATTATTTGAGAGTGTCTATTTTTTAGAGAAATGAACTAACTAGGAGTTAATTTATTATTAGAAAAGGATTTGTATTTTGAAATGGACCTTTCTCAACTCAACTACTTGCGGAAGTAGGACTTCGCCCTATTTAAGGGGTGGAGGGGCCGGCCATATGTGTATCAAGGAAGCAAAAAGTCGGGCCCCTTCTCTCAAATAGCCTTGTGTTTACATCTCTTTCCCCACAAAAATATTATTCTATCTTTTCACAATAAAGGTGGTTTGTTTCACATAGTATACCCAACATTAAGGTGTATACTTCTTGATTTCTTGGTGCATTGAAGAAGTGAGGGTTTGGAGTTGATGAGTATCCAATCCAAATGTCGTTGTGCATCTGAGGTGTGGATAGCGCTAGAGGAGCAACACTTGGGTCTCTAGAAAGCTGATGATGGTGGTTTGTGGTTAGATAATGCTTGGAAGCGTTTCTTGACAAACTACATCAGTGGAAGTGCAAAAGGTATATATTAGATTTAACGCTTTCAAGTTTATTATGTTATTCGCCATAATCCGTTATTCGAAAGAACATATGCTTGTATCATTTAGAATTATGCATGTTCGTTTAATCGTTAATTTTTTTTCAATTCCAATGCGCCTCCCTGCCCATAATTTCGAATCCAACATCTATGGTCCTACATGCAAAAAAAACAAAAATTCCGAGGCGTACAAGAAATGGTGGGGCTAAATTCATGGTGGTTATTTTGAAGAAAATGTGGCGAATCATGATTCAAACTCAAGAAGGATTCTTCCCAAAGACAAAGAGTGTTATAAAGGACTTGTTCAAGATCTACCTCGTATGCATGTTGCTTCTCTTCCTCACAAGCAGAATCTTCAAATCGTTGAGTCTATTTAAGTGAATATACAGAAAAGTACTTCTTGTCCCTTGGAGGAAAGTGGGAGCAGCAACCTTGATCGTTATCGAAGAGGCTGAAAAGGAATTTTAACTATTCTAAACCAACGAACATCAATGTTAATGGTGATGTCTCAAGTCATCCACTATCAATGAAATTTTGCCAAGGAGGTTTTTGCTTAAATTTCCTCTTTTACTTGTAAGAAATTAGATTTTTTTTTTTCTTTCTAACATAAGTCAAATGCACGTTGAAGTTAGAAGAAGAAATCCTAGATGCCAAAGATAATGCGACATCTCAAGATAGCCAAGGATCGATTTTGAGGCCTAATTTGTCGGCTGCAACTCTTCTAGTCTAAATGGGGCTTAAGGTAAAACAAAATCTTCACCATACTACAGTGTCTATATTTGTAGGTGAGAAATTCGTGCTTAATCATCAAAAGGACTATCTTCAAAAGATGTGAAGTGATCTTCTTGTGAAAATATCAAGCACCTCAATTAATTTCATCTTATCTATCAAAGACAATGTTCAATTTGTTCTTAAGTCCATGAAGAGTTTATAGAACTTTGATATTTGAAAAGTGGAAGAGTTGTTGAACGTGTTGTTTCCAAGGCTATTGCTTATGACGAAGCAAGATCTGTTAGCTTCGTATATGCCTCGAGATGTTAAATGCAGTGGAAAGTATAGGTTAAATTACAATACAATATTGTAATTAGCAATCAAATCGCTCGTCTCGTTGTTGATACGATGCGGATCTCATACATAAAGGAGTCAATTGAATCATTTAGAGATACCAACCTTTGGTGCACTCCGCTTGATGTAGATGATATGAACATTCTCAAGAACAGACGTTTTTCCAAGTAATCGGTGGAAAACGACTACTAGTTGTCCGGCAAGGTAGAAGACGTTTCAGTCGTTGTTCACGGTAGGAACACAAGTGTCTTCCCTCTAAAATTGATCCACACCACCTATGAGAGAATCTTCTTTAACCTTATGCTAGGAGGTGTTAGAGGATTACGGTAGATCAACAATTGATCAAAGGAGAAGACAAGAGAACTTGTTTCTCTTTGGAAAGGGATGAGAGCAAGAAAGCAATAGAGCACGGGAACAAGTGATAAGAAAGCAAAGGGTTGTCTTAAATGGCGACCAAGGATCCTATTTAAGACCTCCTTTGAAGAAGCAAAGTTCAACTTGTCTTCTTCTTCTTGCAAAGAGGAAGGAAGACAAGTGTTATTCTTCTTCTTACAAAAGGACAAACTTGTTTTGTCATATTGAGAAAAAAAGTTCAACTTTGCTTTTTCTTCTTACAAAAGGACAAACTTGTCTTGTCATATTAAGAAGAGAAGTTCTACTTTGCTTCCTCATCTTCAATAAGAAAAGTTCAACTTGGATTCTTCTTCTTACAAAAAAGACAAACTTGTTTTGTCATATTAAGAAGAGAAGTTTGAGTTTGCTTCTTCATTTTCAAGAAGACAAATTCAACTTTGTTTCTTCGTATTCAAGAAAACAAGTTCAACTTTGCTTCTTCATAAGTGAAGGAAGTGGATCCGTCCGACTGCGCAGCGGAAGCACGAAGATTGCAAAAGTAAACACAAATTGCATAATATATAAAAAAAAATTGATCTAATGGGTGTACCTTTGAATCTCTCTTGGGCGTTCGATGTAGGATGTGTAGGTACCAAAGACTAACACATGGGACACATAGTGACGGGTAAATGAAAATTACATGAACATAAATGTAATAGTTACCTTGAAGTGTTCTTGTATGCCGGCTACAAGCTTTGCTCCCTTTGTTATCGATCCAAACATGTCCACGTGATCTCAAGTGTAGAGATCCTGTAACGACGTCCACACCACATTGGGAGAAGTCTTGATTTCCTTGCTAGAAGAAATCAAACCTTGGAAGAAAATGAGATTGAAAGGACTATACTATTAGATTTTATATCCTTTTCAATCAAGCATTGTTCTTCAATTGATCCTAGATCAAGAAACACAAAGCCTAGGGATAGGGGGAGAGAGAGGGTCAGTCGAGAGCTATAAAGAGACAGGGCAAGAATGTATTATGAGAGTTTTGAGTGGTTTAAACATATAAATATATAATTAATGGGATGATAGAATTATGTATAGATACATTGAGATGTGTATAGATGCATCCTAGTCATCCCATCAATCAAGCCTCAAATCACAAGGTATGATCAAATTTAAGGACAAACGGATCCACCCGGGAGCGCGAGTGGAAGCGAGAGAGGCGCATTTTAATGGTATTTAAAATGCATAACATAATAAAAATGTCCAAGGGATGTACGCTTGGGTGCTCAACCGGGCGTTCAATATAAAATATGATATAATACAAGTACATCATATAGGGCGCATAGAAAAACATAAAGAAAACTACATCAAACTAAATGGTAGTTACCTTTGTATTTATCTTCTGTATACCACTACTACCGTTGTTCCCTTTAAAGATGGCACACGTTCACCAAGATTTAAACATATAAATCCTCTAACAAAGTCCACACCACACTGGGAGAAGTTACGTTTTTCTTACTGGAGAAAAATGGACCTAGAAAGATGAGATCGAAAAGAGGATTGCACTATCGCATTAGTGTATTCTCCTTGATCTAGCTTTGCTCTTCAATTGATCTAGATCAATGAAACAACAAAGTGAAAGGGAGAGAGTAGTAGGGGTGGCCGAGTGAGAGAGAGAGAGATGAGATTGCTTTCTTCTTTTTCTTAGAAAAGGATGAATAATAATCTTCTTACTTGTTGGTGAATGTATATACACAACATACATCATTGGATTGTGTCTAGGTTCATCCAAAGGATGTCTAGATACATTGCAGTCAATTACCTATCAATCTTCAATCAAGCCTAGCATTTTACAAGGTATGATTAAATCATACCACGTAAAGGAGGCTTGATTGGAGTTGATTTGTTCCTTTCCAAAAAGAACAAGTCAACCATCCAACAAGGCCTACATGGCCAGTGCTTCCAAAAAGTAGCCAAAATCTGCCATCCATATATGGGAGGAGTCCAACTCCTCCTAATTCCAAAAGTGAAATTAACATCTCTCAGGGCCAAAAATTAATGGACATGGTTTTATTGTAATCTAATTTTAAAAAAAGCCTAAGAATTAAATCTAATTTAATTCAAGGTCCAATTATATAAAGTCTATTGGCCTTTTAATTCAATTAAAAGATCCAACCTCATGATGTCCTTTTAATTGATAAATCACATTTATCAATTAATCGTGGGCCCGATACAATATCGGCATGCCCATCTAATGGATCTAAAGTCAATCACCCATTGACCTCAAACCTATCTTATCAAGATCTTGAATATGGGCAATTTGAACATCGGCTAAGTAAGTGGATCTGCTATGTTTTCTACTAAGCTGACTCGGTCCATTCGAACGTCACCTCTGCTAAACCATCTCTCTAAGTAGATGGTAACGTCTAAGAATGTCCTTCGCTGGGTGATGAGATCTCGGTTCCTTTGCTTGTGCTATCGCCACGTTGTTATCGCAGAATATAAACTATTGGCTCAACAATGCTAGCACTACATCCAACTTTTGGATGTAGTTTTTCATCCAAAACGCCTCCTTAGCAGCTTCCGAAGCCTCTATGTATTCAAACTCTATGGTGGAATCCGCCATGGTCGCTGTAGGGAACTCTTCCAAGAAACCACGTCACGATTAAGTTTGAACACTACACCAGACTAGGACTTGGCATCGTCATCGTCCAACTGGAAGCTAGCGTCGATGTAGCCTTTCAGTATCAATTCTCCACCACTGTAGATCAAGAACATATCCTTTATCCTTTTCAGGTACTTAGGAATGGTCTTGACTGCACTCCAGTGTGCCTCTCCCGCACATGCCTGATATTGACTTGTTACACTCAAAGTGAAAGCCACGTTAGGTCTAGTGCACTGGACAATGCTACCTAAGACTAAAGCATAGGGGATGTCCGACATCCGTTTAAGCTCCTCATCAGTCTTAGGAGACTACTTCTTGGACAACTTAATTCCATGCCTCATAGGAAGGAATCCTCGTTTTCAGTTCTCCATCTTGAATCTCTTCAAGACCTTAATATACGAGGACTAGGTCATTCCTAACATCCTTCTAGATCTGTCCCTGTAGATCTTGAGGCCAAGGATGTAGGATGCCTCACCCATATTCTTTATGGAAAATTGAGTTGACAACGAAGCTTTAGTGGTGCCTAACATCTTGGCATCATTCCTAATGAGCAAGATATCATCCACGTAAAGCACAAAGTACTTAACTGAACTCCCACTGATCTTGTATACAAAAGGACTAGACTCGTTCTTAATGAAATCATATCCCTATTTGACTTCATCAAAACGTATGTTCTAGCTTCGAAAAACTTGTTTGAGGCCATATATGTAGCTCTAGAGACGGCAGACCTTTTTGCTTTTCTCCAACAGATGTGAATCCCTTCGGTTGATCCATATAGATCTCTTCCTCTTCAAAACCATTAAGGAAGGCAGTTTTCACGTCCAACTGCCATATTTCATAGTCATAGCATGCTGCTATAACAAGCAATATCCGAATAGACTTAGCCATTGTTACAGACGAGTAGGTTTCCTCAAAGTTGACCCTGGGTCATTGAGTATAACCCTTCCACACAAGCCTGGCCTTGAAGGTTGTAACCTCCCCGTCAGCTCCAAGCTTATGTTTGTAGACCCATTTACACCCTATGGGTTTGACTCCTTTGGGTGGGTCCACTATGTTCGAAACCAGATTTGTACTCATTTAGTCCATTTCGAATATGGCCTCGAGCTACTTATTCGAGTTGATGTCCGACATCACTTCTCCGTATGTCTTTGGATCGTTTTCCAATTGACTGGTTAGGCATAGAAAACCATACCTATCAAGTGGTTGAGATACTCTGGCTGACCTATGAAGGACTGGAACATCACTAGTGGGAACTACAAGCTCAAATGTCATCATTGCTGTCTCATGAGGCACCTCACTTGATTCCTCAAGGAGTGTCTCATCGCGTCAGTTATCCGATGAAAAACTCTTTTCCCAATAACACTGTGTTCCGCAAGACAAAAAAAAACTTTTGTTCAGAGGGATCATAGTAATAATACCTCACAATTTTTTCTGGATATCCGATGACCTGCAAAAACTAGACCTTGAGTCCAGTTTATCTCCCACTAACATCTTGACGTATGCGGGGCTAGCCCACACCCTCAAGTATTTTTAGGAGGTAGGCTTGCCATGCCATATCCCATATAGTGTCTGGGATATCTTCTTAGATGGTGCCATGTTCAAAAGCTTGGCCGCCATCTCAAGAGCGTATCCCCAGAAGAACAATGGGAGTTCAGAGTAACTCATCATGGACTGGACCATGTCCAACTGCGGTGTTCTAGGAGGAGTCCATTGAGAGAGAATTCCATTCTCTTTTAGGTAATCAATGAAATCACCACTTAAATACTCTCCACATCGGTCCGTCCAAAGATCCTTAACCTTGTGACCGATTTGGTTCTCAACTTCAAGACTGTATTCCATAAACCTTTTGAAAGGCTTCAAATTTGTACCTCACCAGGTAAACATAACTATACCATGAGTGATCATCGGTAAAGGTTATGAAGTACAAGTACCCACCTTTTGCTTGAGTATTTAATGATCCACAGACGTCTGTATGGATCAAATTCAAGAGACCATTGGTTAGCGTGCTTTGTCGAACAAAACGTTTATTGGTCATATATCCAGAGTTGGTAGGTTGTCTAAATTGTCTATTTCTAGACTTTTTGAGTTCACCAACCTCTTTATCCTATCATTTGAGATATAGCCTAACCTCGCATGCCATATCTGTACATTATCTTTATTATCATGTTTACGTTTGTGTTCGGTAGTTATAATCCAGTTGAACTGTTGAAGTATGTACAGACCGTTAACTAGTGTAACAAACAGATGAGAAATACCATCATTGATACTATAAAAAACACTTTTATTGATGGTAAATCAGTACCCCTCCTTATCCAGGATGGGAATTGAAAAAATATTTTTAGTTATCATATTCACTTCAACCACAAACCTATCTTGATTGGAGAGGAGTTGTGGGCACTCCCTCTTCCAATGCCCCTTTCCTTGGCAATGCATGCAGACATTATTTTTCTTAGACCGCTGAGAACCCCCAACCTTCCCTTTCCCTTTGCCTATCCCCACCGGGGCAACATGGGTGCTGGGAGCGCGAGCAGTGGCTGCAACAACCTTCCCCTTTCCCTTCTTCCTCTTCCAGTGTCCAGGCCTCTTGCCATTCGCCTTGGAGATCGAAGCCTCTCCTACCAATACCTACGGTGCAGACTTGTGGGTCCCGGCCTCATATTGCACCAGCATGTTGATCAACTCATGAATAGACTTCTCAAGTCCGTTCATATTGTAGTTAACGACAAACGAATTGTAGGATGGAGGAAGCGACCAAAGGATCACGTCAATGTATGTGTTATTGCTTTTAGGTCATCGAGCTTCTCCACAAGGGATAGCATCTTAACCCCATGACTTTGTACAGAGGACCCATCAGCTAGCATGGTCCCAAAGAATGCTTTTATGGCGGCATATCTAATATGCCTATCCGAAACCGCATAGATGTCGCTCATGCGAAGTATTATGGAGGGGACATCGTCCAGCCTATCATATTACTTTTGGAAGTCATTAGACATTGAAGGCAATATGATACCGCGGACCTTCCGGTTGTCCTCATGCCATTTCTCGAACGTCACACGTTCTTTAAGCGAGGATCCCTCCAACAAGGCCCTCGGGAGTGGCTTGTCCAAGATATAGCCTTGGTCCTCGAAATCGGGGACAATCCTCAGATTTCTCAGCCAGTCAGAGTAGTTCGTACCGTTGAATTTAGGAAGAATTATAATGACCTCCCCTGAAGTTTGGCATAATTACAAATACCCCATCGTTGTTTCAAGAATTACAAATACCCCCCCCCCCCCTGAGGTTTTTTAATTTTTACCAAAGGCCTGAAATGGTCCATTTTGCCCTTGATTTTTATTTTTAAATTATAGAAAAATCACCCGAGGCAAATTATATTATTGTGCCTCTGTGTAAAAAACGTAAGAAACCTCCCCCCTGCGCATTTTTGTCCAAAGAAATTTAGAAAATTATAAAATAATTCAATTTTCATAAGAGCATTTTGGTCAGTTCACCCACAAAAAAATAATGAAAATGGGCTATTTGTTAAATGGTTACAAACCTCAGGGAGGTATTTATAATTTTTAAAACAACAAGAGGGTATTTGTAATCATGCTAAACCTCGGAGGAGGTCATTGTAATTCACCCTTGAATTTATTAGTCTCCAGAATCATAGTTAAAGGATTCTTAGACAGATCTACAATTAAAAAATGTAAAGAAAAAATTAGCAATGGTGGTAATATTATAGTTCAAGTTGAAGACATGGTCTTTTAGTCTTTAACCCTCCCACTATTTCTACGAAAAGTTCACCACTCTCAAATGGGGTTTCGGAAAACTATTTCCTAGTGGGCTAGGGATCATAAGTGTGATTTCCATGCCCCGCTTTTACGATTCACATGAAGAAAACCTCATGGGAGATACCCAATATCATTCTCATCCAATGAGATTCCCAAGATGTTTTGCCCAACCTCTTTACATGATTTCGAGGACTCCAAGTGAATCATGCTACTCAGTGTTAGGCTCGACCCACCGATGAAATCATGCCTCTGATAGCCTAGGGGAGGCGTGTGGATCATGCCCGGGAGTAGCGCGAATGCGGAAGCGTGGGATAATTAAAGAATTTACAAGAATTAAACATGCATAAACAATATGTAAAACACGTTCAAGGGGTGTTTCCTCAAATCTCTCGGGCGTTCGGTGTATCTCATGAACAATAATAGAATATAAATAATCATGGAGGCCATAGTGTTTAAAACAAAGAGGGACGAAAATAGTAAATCGAAAACCTACCGATTGTAACCGCTACTCGCGTTGTTCCCCGTTTTTGCTCCAAGATCTCGTGTAGGAGACCCTCTAATTCGTACACACAATCCACCCACGTATCTTGCTCCTCGTGCTAGCGATAGAACAAGTATATATATACATATATATTTGGAGAGGACGGAATGATCAAACACTATTAAATTAACGAGATCAAACCTCCTTAGTTCAATTGTCAACACAAAAGAACTTTGGAGGAGAGGGAGAGAAAGATACGGCCGAGAGAGAGAAAGAGAGGAGCCGAGTAGTGTGTGTGTGTGTGTTTCAAATTTTATCATCTTTTTCAAAGTGGATACTTAGGAGTATTTATAGAGGAGGAATCCCATTCCTCTTCAAATCCCTACACTTTGAAGACTCCTTGAGTAGGATTTGACCTAGTCAAATCCTAGTCAATATCTAGCTTTTTTGGTCAAACCAATCTAAACCATAGATCTCTCTCTTTAATCTCAACCATTGATTAATTTAATAGAATATTTAAATCTAATTTAAATATTCCTAAAGGCGATAAATAAATATATCAAATATAAATATTTATTCCAAGCCCATTAAATTAATTTCTAATAAATCTAATTTATTTGATAAATTCCTTTAATCAAATAAAAGGAATTAATTTCTTCCAAGAAAAAGGACCCGATTAAATCCAATTTAATAATTCCATTTTTCCTCCAAATATTTCATTCTAAATTAAATACGTTATGTGTGCAGATTGTGTGTGACTCTTTAGGTTCACCTTCAGCTAGACTTGGTTAGATCCCTAGAATCCGCCCGTCACCATGGGTGGCCGATCTAGCAACAGTCCATGGCACTAGAGGCTAGGTGAATATACGGGGATGAACATTTAGGTTCTACAGTACATTTATCCTTCCGTCTACGGTCTCACCACTTAGGGTCTAGGGCACGGATTATGCAGGTACCCATTTTGGACCTAAGTGACGGTCTGTCCTCTTTATCAAACGCCGCAAGGGAATCCTTCCCTTCTGTTCAGTTACTATGGCCACAGTTTTTAGGGACAAGACACAGAGTATAGTGAGACACGACTGTCAACGCCCTTGACAGGAGACAGATCCTCTCTTGGAAACTATTGTCACGTTATACACCGTGCCTGCACTGGATATGGCTTATGACTACTCAAATGCATTTTGGCAGTCTCTCACCATACCTAAGATATAGTCTCGATGTACAGGTAAACTCAGCAATTTCCTCAAGTCAAAGGACTTAGCCTGTACCATTGGAACCGGGAACTCACGTCATACCTAGCCGACCCTACTCAAGGTCCTCCGTAAGACGGTTCCCGCGAGTCACCTCAGTCGGCCGCTTCCCAGCAGGCCGACCCACTAACACTGCTTTAGACGACCCTCGTCACCCGTCGATGAAGCACGACAGCAGGTGCTTAGTGCAAGTCTCAAGGGGAATCTCGGTACCCATTTTTTTGAGATTCCTTGACTTGGAGATTTTCAGACTTATTCGGCGAAACTGATTTCATGGACCTACCTCCAAGCGTAGTCCCAGTCCCCAAAATGCGATTTCAGTCTGTGGGCTTTGTTTGTGTAGCGAACAGTTATAAAGCAGATAAAGTAACCACAGACAAAGTATGCGCCATATGAATTTCACTTTCTTATTCATTAATGATTTTATCAAAATTTTGAAAATTATTCAGACATAGGTTACAATTCGCCTACCAAGATTGGCTACATGGTCACCTATTCTAACAATCTCCCACTTGACCTTTAAAGCCAATCACCCATATGCCTATTCCCCATCTTCTCAAGATGTTGTGTATGAGCGTTCTGCGACATAGGCTTTGTCAGCGGATCTGCTTGTCTACTGAGTTGACTCGGTCCATCCGAACATCACCTCTTCTTACCATTTCTCTTAGAAGGTGGTAGCGTCTAAGAATGTGCTTGGATCTGTGATGAGATCTCGTTTCCTTCGCTTGCGCAATAGCTCCGTTGTTATCACAGAAGATGACAACAGGCTCGGCGATGCTAGGCACCACACCCAACTCTTAGATGTAGTTTCTCATCCAAACCGCTTATTTAGCAGCTTCTGAAGCTGCTATGTATTCGGCCTCGGTGGTGGAATCAACAGTGGTTGCTTGCTTGGAACTTTTCCATGCTACCACTCCTCCATTGAGCCTGAATACATAACTCGATTGTTGGAATAGGTGACCAGAAAGCCAATAGGTTTGGCAATTTGTAACCTATCCGACAACTTGATGTGAATGTAATATTATTATGTGATGAATAAGATGAGTGTTCGTCACCAATGGTAACTTCTTTGTTGCGCTCATCTTACATTTGTTAAAATGGTGTTTAACTTATATCGCAACAAAGCCCACAGACCATGGATAACAACTCGTGCAGTTGGGCCACGCATTGGATGGTGGTCATGAAACCAACTGATTAAGAGTTGGGTCTGAAACGTTCCAAGTCGAGGACCTCGAGACAGGGCATCGAGAGTCCTATTGAGACTTGCGTCAAGAGTCGTGTTCATTGGATGAGTGCCGTGTTTTCATCGGCGACAGGCGTGGGACGCCTACACGATCTTGATGGGTTGGTCGACTGGGGTCGAGCCGACTGGACTGACTCGCGGGGATCATCATATGGAAGCCTTGGAGGCTTGGTCGGTATGATTGGATTTCCCCGGTTCCGATAGTACGGGAGTAATCCTCAGATTTGAGGGATCATGACAGTCGCGTGCACAGGACGGCTGTATCTTGGATCTGGCGAGAGGTAATCATTCTGTAAGATGATTATCATAAGCCTTGTCCAGTGCAGTCAGAATGTGTAGTGAGGACGGTGGATTCCAAGAAGAGGATCCGTCCCCTGTCAGTATGTGACAGAGGTATCTCCTATGCACTCGGAGACACGTTCATGCTATTTGAAGCTGTGGCCACAGTGGTTGGTCGAACAGGGAATGGTTTCCTGTGTCGACGCAATGAAGCATACGTGGTCTCGAGTATTAAGCATAGATGCCTAGTCAAGGATGGGATCGGCACCTAAATGTTCACGCCAATTCACCTAGTCTCTAGTGCCATGGACCGTTGCTAGACGGCCACCCATGGTAACGGGCCCTTGTGGGACACGGGCCCAAGTCTAACTGAGGGTGAACCTAAAGGGTCACACACAAATCACCGAGGAGGTTAAGAGATCCACTTGGAGTCAATCTCGAAGGATAAAATAAATAATTGGATTACTTAAGGGAAAGTCCATTGGATGGACGGGCCGATATTGTATCGGGCTTTCATTTAATCGGTAAATTGGATTTTCGATTAAATATGGAAAGTTGAGATGTTGAGACGTTGGATCTTTTAATTGGATTAAAAGATCAACGGGAATAATTTAAGTGGACATTAAATTGGATTTAATATTGGGTTCGTCGTAATTGGATTACGATAAAACCCGGTCCGTTAAATTATACCCGAGAGGAGAAATAATTCCTAATTTGGAATAGGAAGAAGTTGGACTTCTTCCCTTAATTAAACATAGCCGACATGCTCCCTTGGAGGAAGCAAAATCAGCCATGTTGCATGCTAGGTGGTATGTTGACTTGTCTCTTTTGGAAAGAGACAAATCAACTCCAATCAAGCTCTTCCCTTTTGGTATGATTTGATCATACCATAAATTTTGGTAAGCTTGATTGGAGAATTGATGGTGATTGATTGGAATGAATCTAGACATCCTTGGATGAACCTAGACACATTCCAATAATCACATTAATTATGTATATATATTAGAATATACAACACCAAGCATAAGTGATTCATTATTCATCTTTTCCTAGGAAAAAGAGAAGACAAAAATCCTCTCCTCTCTCTCATAATTTCGTGCTCCCTCCCTCTCTTACACTTGTGTTCTTCACTTGATTTTGAATCAAGAAGAAGAACAAAGTAAGTTTAAGAGAACACTAATTCATAGTGTTCTTCTCTTAAACCGATTCCTTCTTAAACCCGTTCTTTTCTAGCAAGAAGAACGTGTGTTTCTTCCGGTGTTGTGTGGATCACCTTTGGAGAATCCATACGTTTGGATTTCGTGAGCATTCCGGAGAAGGAACAACGCTAGTAGCCGGGAGCATACGCTAAACAATCAAAGGTAACGGTTTATTACGCTTTGATTGATTTCATTTGTATATCTATGCCCTATGTGTTTAAAAATATGTTTTAATATTTATACATCCTACATCGAACGCCCGGTTGAGCACCCAAGGGTACACCCCTTGGGATTCGCGTATTTTGAATTTGATTTAAATTTACGCAATTTCTCGCTTTCCTCGCTTCCGCTCGCGCTCCCGGGCGGATCCGCTTGTCCTTCAAGTGGTATCAGAGCCCGGTTCGATGTAAGGGGCATAGATCTATGTGTTTGGCATGATCTACTTGCTTTTAAATGGCTTTGTTCGCATGTTAGATTACATAAATATATGAATAATATGATGATTCAATTGTTTAGATTTAATGGACTTTTGGCATGCTTAATTTTGTTAGATTGGATCTAAAATTGCATGCTTATTTTCAGAATAATATTAATGTTATTGTGCTGAAACAGTTTTGAAAAAAAAAAAAAAATTTTTGGTCGGGTTCGTTTTTTATGAAATCATAACCCCGTATGACTTCGTCAAAGCAAATGTTCCAACTTCGGGATGCTTCTTTGAGGCCATAGATAGACTTTTGGAGACGACAGACCTTCTGTTTTTCTCCGGTAACCGTGAAACCCTCCGGCTGATCCATATAGATCTCTTCCTCAACGAAACCATTAAGGAAGGCCATTTTTACGTCTATCTGCCATATCTCATAGTCATACCATGCTGCTATGGCAAGCTAGATCCGAATGGACTTAGCCATGGCTACTGGCGAGTACGTCTCCTCAAAATTGACCTCGGGTCGTTGGGTGTACCCTTTTGCTACTAGCCTAGCCTTGAAGGTTGTGACCTCTCCATCAATGCCAAGTTTGCGCTTATAGACCCATTTACAGCTAACTGGCTTAACCCTTTTGGGCGGGTCTACATGAGTCCAGACTTGGTTCTCATTCATGGAGTCCATTTCGGTTTTCATGGCCTCAAGCCATCTCCCGGAGTCAATGTCAGATATCGCTTCCCCGTATGTGTTAGGATCCTTATCCAATAGACTGGTCGTGTTTAGAAAGCCGTATCTCATCGGAGGTCGTGACTCTCTAGTTGAACTACAGAGAACGGGAACGTCAGTGGTGACTGTGGGCGCTGACTGTATTGGAGTCGGTGGTTCAGGTACCGAGGCTGGCCCTTCCCGAGGTCGTCCTTCATGTCTAGCATGCTGGACTTCTCAAGGTTGGTCAGCCTTTCGGGTATCTATTCCTAATCCGCTAAGTGAGGAATCCACGGCTTCCGCTGATGACTGGTTTCCATCACTTGACTCCTCAAGGATCAGTTCATCAGGTTGGATATCCTCTGGAAAGCCTTGTTCCAAGAACACTGCGTTCCTTGAAACAAATACCTTTTGTTCCTAGGGGGTCATAGAAATAATAACCTGCAGTTTCCTTGGGGTATCTAACGAACCTGCATAAGCTAGACCTTGATTCTAGCTTGTCTCCCACTAGCCTCTTGACGTATGGGGGCTACCCCACACTTTCAAGTAGTTGTAGGACGCAGGCTTGCCATGCCATATTTTCATATGGCGTTTGGGTCAATATACCGGTTGGCGCCAAATTTAATAACTTGGCCGCAGTCTCCAATGCGTAGCCCAAAAAGGACAAGGGCAATTTGTTAAAACTCATCATGGATCGAACCATGTCCAACAGGGTTCGATTCCTCCTTTCAGAAACCCCATTTAATTGTGGTGTCCCGGGAGGTGTCCATTTAGAGATTATACCATTTTCTTTAAGATAATTAAGGAACTCAGTACTAAGGTATTCTCTGCCTTGGTCTGACCGTAGGACTTTAATTTTGCAGCCGGTTTGGTTCTCTACTTCAAATCTAAATTCTTTAAACCTCTCACGAGCTTCAGACTTGTACCTCATTAGGTATAGATAACCATACCGTGAGTGATCATCGGTGAAGGTTATGAAGTAGGAGGACCCACCTCGGGCTTGCGTCCTTAGTGGTCCACATACGTCTGTATGGACCAAGTCCAACAGACTTGTGGCAAGCCTGCTTTGTCCTACAAAGGGCTTCTTGGTCATTTTCCCTCTGAGACAGGATTCGCAAGTTGGTAGCTCCCTCAAGTCCCCTACCTCTAGGTTCTTTGAGTCTGCCAATTTCTTCATCCTATCTTGGGAAATGTGACCTAGCCTAGCGTGCCACAGTCGTGTGTTCCCGTTATTATCTATTTTACATTTGTGTTGAGTGTTTAGAACGAAGTTCGTTTGTTGCAAGATATAGAGGCCGTTATTAAGCGTACCAAGCAGATGAGCAATTCCACACCTCATCAAATAAAAGCAATTTTTATTGATCATAAACTCATATCCACTATTGTCTAACAACGGAATGAAAATGATGTTTCTAATCATGCTAGGTACATAATAAACTTGCTCTAATTGTATGCTAATGCGATCACTAACTACTAGAGTGGCGGATCCTACTGCTTCTGCCGAGATGGCCTTGCCATTCCCAAGCTTCAGGATCATATCCCCGCTACCCAGTTTTCTGCTTCTTTTCAGCACCTGCAAATTATTACAAATGTGAGCTCCACAGCCAGTATCTAATACCCAAGAGGCAGTGTTAGTAACCATATTGACCTCAATCACAAAAATACCTTATTTGGGAGAGGAGTTTGGGGCAATCCCTCTTCCAATGCCCTTTCTCACGGCAATTGATACATGTGTCATATGCCCTCCACTGTTGCTTTGAGTCAACCTTCCCTTTTCCTTTGCCTTTCCCCACTTTGGCAACGGGAACACTCTTAGTGTTGGTAGCTGCTTTGACGGTTTTTCCCTTTCCCTTCATTCTTTTCCAACGTCCCGCACCTTTGCCTTTCGTCTTGAAAGTCGCATCTCCAAACAATATCGATGGCGTAGGAGGGTGGGAAAGACTGAAGGATCACATCTATGTACGTCTCGTTATCGAGCCCTGCCTTGAGGTCCTCGAGCTTTTCCACCAAGGTAAGCATTTTAACCCCGTGCTCTTGTACAGATGATCCTTCGGTCATTTTAGTTCCAAAGACGCCTTCGTTGCGACATACCTAGTATGCTGGTCCGGGACTGCATAGCAATCCTTCAGACGAGCCATAATGGATGGGACATCGTCTAGCCTTTCATACTGCTTCTGAATCTCATTCGTCATAGAGGCAAGTATGATGCTATGGACTTTCCGGTTATCCTTATGCCAAGTCTCGAAACGTTTTTCTGGCGTGGATCCTTCCGGCAAGGTCCTAGAGAACGACTCGTCTATGACGTAGTCATGGTTCTCGTAATCGAGGACTATCTTCAGATTGCGCAACCAGTCGTTGTAATTGGTTCCATTAAACTTGTTGGTCTCAAGTACGGTTGATAATGGGTTCTTAGAAATTTTAAATCTACATTTTTAAAAACAGAACTACGATCAGCAGAATTTTAAAAGATGGAAGTTTGATATACAATTAAATGCTTGGACTTTTGTCATTTAATGCTCCCACTATTTATATGAAAATACGATACTCTCAAACGTTGGTTTCGAAAAATCCTTTTCCTAGTGGGCTCGGGATCCACAGCGATCTTCCCCATACCCCACTTTTACGATTCTCATGGGAAAAAACCTGTGGGAGGTATACCATACCATTCTCGTTCCACGAGATTCCCAAGATAACCGCATCACCCTTTCACGTGATCCCGAGGACTCCAAGCGAATCACGTTATATGGGCGTTAGAACTGACCCAATTGACTGAATCAGAGACCCCCTGCTACCTCCACGACTCGTGAGACAGATAACAGTGGTCTACTTTCCGTTCATGACATAGTGCAGCTTCTTTTAAGCACAATAGTCGTGCCACGACTCGTGAGACCACGCTATCGACCTAAATTAGCTTCCTCACTATGCCATGGATTGGAAGGCATGGACGAACTCCTAGAGTTCATGTCCATTTATCGAGGGTCTAATATTTCAAAATTTGGTCCAACCAAGTGAGAGTTGTAAATGACCGAGATCCCATACATAAACACATTCATCCATAATGCGTAATATAAAATTTGCATCCCATAGCAGTAATATGATAAATAAAACCATTCATTCACCATAAAAGCCACATGAAAAATTAAAGCCTAGCACGCCCCTATTGGATGATCACAAGCCCAAATCCTATGCGATCCACTGAGCCCGCAGTGGATTTATGGTCAATCTAGGGTTGGTCCTACACTATTACATTTAATAGTAACCCGATCATGCTGATGGGCCTTGGTCTCTTTTTCTCTTTCAAGTCTTCATGGAAATGCCTTGGATCCTCCATTCTCGGGTCTCCATGTGGACCTTCCTTCATCTCCACCAAGTACATAAAAATGAAATCCTCACTCCTACACTATTCTCATTACATATGTAAAAAGAAACCCCAGCGAAAACCCGGGGGGAGTACAATAGGAGGGAGACAGAATGCCTTATTATTCCAAGGCAACTAGAAGAGGAGAAGGAGAAAGCAAAAGAGGCACACAGGCCCAACATAAATTAAACCATACATCTGGTCTAGGGCTCGTGATCATCCATTCTTAATAAACGCACATAATTACATGATTTTCAATAACATAAACATATATAATCCATGATTACCAATCACATCATCCCATGATAAATAAATGAGTCACGTATGAAAAACATGGTACAACCGTTGGTAATATCCTTTCTCGTTTAGGAATACCCTTCCTCAT
This sequence comes from Sesamum alatum, assembly GCA_034509735.1. Classification (NCBI taxonomy): domain Eukaryota; kingdom Viridiplantae; phylum Streptophyta; class Magnoliopsida; order Lamiales; family Pedaliaceae; genus Sesamum; species Sesamum alatum. The sequence continues at coordinate 17,263,023 of JACGWO010000004.1, forward strand.
TATTTGAAGGTGAGTAATATCCCGGGATTCCAACTCCAATACCACATCCTTCCAAATAACGTTCATGCAAAATGTAAATAAAACTAGTTTTTCAGAATTATCCAAAAAAATTAAAATAAAACGAAAACGTAAACAATGATCGGCCGCTGCCACCGGCGGCGTTCTGCCGGCGCACACGGGCCAGCAGGCCCAGCCTGCTGTCCCTGCGCGTGCAAGCCCCTGCCTGCTTGTGCGGGCTGGCGGGCTGCCGCACGCAGGCACCTCTGCCCGCGCGCGCCATCCTGCCGCGCCGCCTGCGCGTGCTTGCGCATCGGGCGCGCCTGCCGGGCGCGCGCGCAGACTCTGTCGTCTGCGTGCGCGCGCGCGCGCAGGTGCCCCGACGGACTGGCCTGGTGCGACCGCGCAGGCTTCCCTACCTACGTGCGCGCGCGCCCGGCCATCCGCACGCGTGGTGCGCGCCTGGCGAGGCTGCCGCTCGCAAGCTCCCCTGCCGCGCGCTCGCCTAGGCGCACTGCGTGCGCGGTCAGCCACCAACTGGCCGCGTGTGCCGTTTTATTCCATTTTATTTGTTTTGCCCCCCGTTTCCAAGAAAAACAAGAAACCAACAGCACCAAAAAATTCATACACAATTAAAAGCAAGAAAACGACATGTCTTATAATTAAAATATCAAGAATTAAATAAATCATGCCATACACGTTTTCATCCCTAAAACGCATAAAAAACCCTTCCTAAAACACGTTCGAGGGGTGTTCCCTCGAATCTCTCGGGCGTTCAGTGTAACTCATGAACAATAATAGCATATAAAATAATCATGGAGGCCATAGGGTTTAAAATAAAGAAGGACGAAAATAGTAAATCGGAAACCTACTGATTGTCGTTTTCGTCTTCAAAGCGCTACTCGCGTTGTTCCCTGTTTTGCTCCAAGATGTCGTGTAGGAGACCCTCTAATTCGTACGCGCAATTATTCCAAGCCCATTAAATTAATTTCTAATAAATCTAATTTATTTGATAAATTCCTTTAATCAAATAAAAGGAATTAATTTCTTTCCAAGAAAAAGGACCCGATTAAATCCAATTTAATCATTCCGTTTTTCCTCCAAACATTTAATTCCTCACCATACCTAAGATATAGTCTCGATGTACAGGTAAACTTAGCAATTCCTCAAGTCAAAGGACTTAACCTGAACCGTTGGAACCGGGAACTCACGTCATACCTAGTCGACCCTACTCAAGGTCCTCTGTAAGACGGTTCCCGCGAGTCACCTCAATCGGCCGCTTCCCAGCAGGCCGACCCACTAACACTGTTTTAGATGCCCCTCGTCACCCGTCGATGAAACACGACAGCAGGTGCTTAGTGCAAGTCTCAAGGGGAATCTCGGTACCTATTTTTTCGAGATTCCTTGACTTGGAGATTTCCAAACTGATTTGGCGGAAGTGATTTCATGGACCTACCTCCAAGCGTAGTCCCAGTCCCCGAAATGCGATTTCAGTCTGTGGGCTTTGTTTGTGTAGCGAACAATTATAAAGCAGATAAAGTAACCACAAACAAAGTAAGCGCCATATGAATTTCACTTTCTTGTTCATTAATGTTTTTATCAAAACTTCGAAATTGTTCAGACATAGGTTACAATTCGCCTACCAAGATTGGCTATGTGGTCACCTATTCTAACAGCCTCAACTGTCGCCCCCCACGACTCGTGAGATAGGGAAACAGCGAACGCATTGCTTTGTTCACAACAATGGTGCAGCTTTTCCCTAGTCCAAATGTGCCACGATTCGTGAGACCACACTTGGGTAGTGGTAGCTTCCTCACCACATTGCTGTGAATGGAAGGCTTGAATGGATCAAAACCATTTTTGATCCAAGTCCATCATAAGCTAATATTTTATTTGGTCCAACCAAATGAGAGTTTGTTTTGAGAATGACCGAGACCTCATCACATTAATGTCTTTGCATGCATGAATATCCAATGCGTATTAAAGCGATAAATAAATACACTGCATGCAATAAACATAGCATAACCTTTGTTTGGATGATCACAAGCCCAACCTATGAGACCCACTGAGCCCACAGTGAGTCTATGGTCTGTCTAAGGTGGTCCTACACTATTACAAAGAATTAACCCATTGTTATTCCAATGGACCTTGTAGCTACTCTTGTTTCGCTTTGATGACTCACCTTGGGCCTCCGTCCAACGTGGGCTACCAACTCAGTGGGCTTGCTTTATTACGCATGAAATATAAAACCTCACCAAGATTCTAACTACTCTCATTACATTGGAAATGACATACATGGAATAAAGGAGAAAACAAGCCTTAACATCATGAGGAAACATACCGAGATATAAAAGTGCCAAAACAAGACACACGCAGGCCCCACCCAACAATAATGTAAAAGGCATACATCCATACACAAGGTTTAGGACTTTAGTGATCATCCCATGTTGATCCAAAATATCAACGCACAATCATACCAAATAATTATGCTCATAATAGATATATAATATACCTACGTGATATCCAGTATAGCATGCCATAATATATGAATAATTTAGAAATTCAAATTTTTAAATCTAATAGACATCTTCATACACAATGCATCCAATGCATGTTAAAACCCAAACTAATTAAGCAACTTAATTATAGAAAAAATCCAATTAATCTGAATTAAATATGCAAAATTAATCCATTTTCAGAAAATATGCAGAAAAGTTCCAGAAAATCAAATTTTCAAAAGACATAAAAAGAAAATGGCACAAAACAGTCCAGCCGCTGTGCCGTAGTGCCCGGCCGCACACAGACACACACGCACGCCCTCGCGGGCAGGCCACTGTCTCGCCTAGCGCACGTGGCCATGAGCGCGGCAGAAGCGTGAATATCAAAAAGTAAACATAAATCGCATAATATATAAAAAAATCGATCCTAGGGGTGTACCCTTGAATCTCTCCCGGGCGTTCGATGTAGGATGTGTAGGTACCAAACAGTAACACATAGGACACATAGTGAAGGGTAAACGTAAATTACATGAATATAAATGTAATCGTTACCTTGTAATGTTCTTGGGTGCCGGCTATAAGCTTTGCTCCCTTTCTTATCGACCCAAACCTGTCCACGAGATCTCAAGTTTAGAGATCCTGTAACAACGTTCACAAAACACCAGGAGAAGTCTTGATTTCCTTGCTAGAAGAAATCAATGAACGGAACAAGCGGATCCGCCCGGGAGCACGAACGGAAGCGAATAATGCGATATTTTATACAAAACAATCCCAATGGGTGTACCCTTGGGTACTCAACCAAGCGTTCGATGTAGAATATGATAGTAAATATCAACATATCATATAGAGCACATAGATTGCAAATGAAAAAGGCTACAAAAAATATTAAACCGAATGTTACCTTTATAAGTTTCTAGTGCATGGCTACAAGCGTTATTCCACACTCGGAAACATTCACTAAAGTTCTAATATATGAACCCCCTAACGTAGTCCACACCACACCGAAAGAGATAACATTTTTCTTGCTTGAGAAAATGGATCTAAAAGATTATATTTAAGAAGAAATCACACTATCACATTAGTGTTCCTTCTGAATCTTACTTTGTTCTTCAATTGATCCTAGATCAATGAAGTAACAAATGGGATTAGAGAGTAGAGAGAGAGGGGGGCGAAAATTGTGGCTTGAGAGAGTGTAGAGAGTGTTCTTCTTTGCCTGGGAAAAGATGAATAATAAATCTCTTATGTTTGATGATAGTATATACACATATATATACTTTATTAATGTGATTATTGGAATGTGTCTAGGTTCATCCAAGAATGTCTGGATACATTCCAATCGATCCCCGTTAATCTTCAATCAAGCCTATCATTTCATAAGGTAAGATTTAATCATACCAAGTGAGAGAGACTTCATTGGAATTGATTTGTCTCTTTCCAAAAAACACAAGTCAACTAGTCATCAAATGGCCTTACGGCCTATTTTCATGCTTCAAATGAAGCTAGAGAATTGGCCACCTTCTTATAGAAGCCCAACTTCTTCTAATTCGAAAATTGGAATTAACACCTCTCTTGTGCCAAGATTTAATAGTCCGGACTTTAATGTAACCCAATTACAAGAATCCCAAGAATTAAATCCTATTTAATTCAAGGTCCAATTAAATAATTCTCATTAATCTTTTAATCCAATTAAAAGATCCAACCTTCGATTCTCTACTCAATCGATAAATTCCATTTATCAATAAAATGAGGGCCTGATACAATATCGGTCCGTCCTTCCAATTGACAATCTTACTTATCATCCTCTGAAATTGACTCCAAGTCAATTCCTTCACCCCCTCGGTGATTTGTGTGTGGCCCTTTAGGTTCACCCTCAGCTAGACTTGAGCTTGTGTCCAACAGGAACCAGTCACCATGGGTGGCCGTCTAGCAACGGTCGATGGCACTAGAGACTAGGTGAATATTGATGTGAATATTTAGGTGCCGATTTCGTAAGGTTACAGTCCCTTCGTCTACTATCTACCATCTCCCAGCCTTAGTCTAGAGTATGAAATTGGGTGTCGGTTCTCATCCTTGACTAGGCATCTATGCTTAATACTCGAGACTACGCATGCCTCATTGCATTGACGCAAGAAACCATTTCTTGCTCGATCAACCACTGTGGTTTAAGCAACATGAACGTGTCTCTGAACGCATAGGAGATATCTCTATCACATACTGATAGGGAACGGATCCTCTTCTTGAAACCCACCGTCCTCGCTACACAATCTGACTGTGCTGGACAAGGCCTACAATGAACATGTCCGCGACATGATCACCTCTCGCCAGATCCAAGATACAGCCATCGTGTGCACGTGACTGCCGTGGTTCCTCAAGTCTGAGGATTACTCCTGTACTATCAGAATTGGGGAAAACCAATCATACCAACCAAGCCTCCATGTGAGTCAGCTCACTCGGCTCGACCCTAGTCGACCAACCAATCAAGATCGTATAGGCATCCCACGCCTCTCACCGATGAAACACGACACTTATCCAATGAATACGACTCTTGATGCCCTGTCTCGAGGTCATCGACTTGGAACGTTTCAGACCCAACCCTTTATCAGTTGGTTTCATAACCACCATCCAATGCATGGCCCGAATGCATGAGTTGTTAACGTGGTCTGTGGGCTTTTTTGTGATATATGTAAAACGACATTTAACATATGAAAATGAGCACAACAAAGATAATATCAATGGTAATGAGTACTCATTTTATTCATTACATAATATTACATTACACCAAGTTTTCAAATAGATTACAAAATGCCAAATCAATTGGCTTTCTGGTCACCTATTCTAACAATCAAGCCTTGGAAGAAAATGAGATTGAAAGGACTATACTATGAGATTAGTATATTCTCTTCGATCAAGCCTTGTTTTTCAATTGATTCTAGATCAAGAAGAACAAAGCCTAGGGATAGGGACAGAGAGAGGGTCGATCGAGAGCCATAGAGGGAGAGGGCAAGTATGTATTCTAAGAGTCTTGAATGGTTTAGACATAAAAATATATAACTAATGGGATGGTAGAATTATGTGTGGATCCATTGAGATGTGTTTAGATGTATTCTAATCATCCCATCAATCAAATCTGATTTATTAATTAGTGTAAGCCCAATACAATATTGGGTGATCCATCCAATGGACTATCTCATGTAAAAATAATTCAGTTATTTATCATCTTCTGGAATTAAATCCCAGTTAAGTCCTTCACCTTCTCTGTGATTTGTGTGTGACTCTTTACGTTTACCCTCATCTAGACTTGGTCTAGTGTCCAACCCAAGCCCATCGTCATGGATGTCCATCTAGCAACAGTTTATGTAACTAGAGACTAGGTGAATGTTGGAGTGAACATTTAAGCTCTTGATTATCATACGGGTACGGTCCTTCCGTCTACTATCTTTCAATCTAAGTCTAGGGTATGGAATCGGGTGTCGGTTTTCATTTGGGACTAGGCAGCTAGGCTTGACACTCAAGACTACATTCGCTTCATTGCGTCGAAAACCATTTCCCACTCGATCAATCACTGTGGCCACAGTTTCAGAGAGCATGAATGCGTCACCAAGTGCATAGGAGATACTACTGTCACATACTGACAAGGGACGGATCTTTGCCTAAACAGACCGTCCTTGCTACACACTTTGACTGCACTAAATAAGGCTTATGATTAACATGTCATGACATGAATACCTCTTGCCAGATCTAAGATAGATCCATCATGTGTACGCGATTGCCATGGCTCCTCAAGTCCGAGGACTACTCCCTTACTATCAGAGTTGGGGAACTCCATCATACTGACTAATCCACAAGGCTTCCATACGATGATTCCCCGTGAATTAGTTCAATTAGCTCGACCCATGGTCAACCAACCCACTAAGATAATATAGACGTCCAACGTCTGTCGCCGATGAAACGCGAAACTCATCCAATGAATACGATGCGCAAGTCTCAGTAGGAGACTCGATGCATTGTCTCGAGGTCCTTGACTTGGAATGTTTCAGACTCAACCCTTATCAGTTGGTTTTGATAACCACCATCGAATGTGTGGTCCAACTGCACGGTTTGTGAACGTGGTCTGTTAGCTTTTTTGCTATGTTGATAACAGTACAAACATAATGAAATGGGCAAAACAAAGGTAAGGCCAAATAATGAATACTCATTTTATTTATTATATATAATATTACATTACAAAGAGTTTTGGCAAATAGATTATATAAAGGCCAATCTAATTGGGTTTCTAGTCACCTATTCTAACAATAAGAAGACAAATTCAACTTTGCTTCTTCAAGAAGACAAATTCAACTTTTCTTCTTCATTTTCAAGAAGACAAGTTCAATTTTGCTTCTTCATATGAAAACAACTTCAAGCTTGCTTCTTCAAGAAGACGAATTCAATTTTGCTTCTTTGTCTTATCCATAATTAATCCAATTAATTATTTCCAAGAATTCCATCATGGATTTGTGTTTAACCCTTTAGGTTCGCTAATCAACTAGACTTGGGTTTGTATCACATATACATTTTAATTAGAAACTTATGTGCATTAGATTAATTAGATCATATCATAATTAATCACCCTCAATTTACTGCTTAATTTGAGGGTACCCGTCACCATAGGTGGCCATCTAGCAATGGTACATGACACTAGAGAATAGGTGAATTATTGCATAAACTTATAAGCCACACGTACCATGCAGATATGGTTGTTCTACCACCACCCTCCCGATCTAAGTCTAGGACATGGAATTATACCAGTTCCCATTATTGACTTTGATGTTTATGTATCAGTTCAACAAGTTATGCTTCACATTTTATCAATATAGGAAAACTCTTTTTTCCTATTTGATCAACAACCATGACCATGGACTTCAAGGAATGCATACTGTAGAGAACATAGGAGGTTCATTATCATCCCATGATAAGCAACAGATCCTATCTTGGAACTCACCAACCTTCATGCATGCTTCAACTATGTCTGAAATATGACAGTAAAGTAGTCCAGGATAAAACTTGAGACTACATTGGATATGATGTAGTCATAGCCATTCTATGCACAAGGTTACTGTGGAACCTCAAGTCCAAGGACTAGTTACTACACTATCGTAGCATAGGAGTTCTAGTCATACTGATCATGCCACACAAGGTTTTAATATGACAACTCATGCGAGTCAGTTCAGTGCACTTGATAACTCTTTATCAAGAATCCACTAAAGTGCATAAACGATATACGTCTTTGTATATGAAACTCGACAATCATCAAATGAATGCATCACTTAGAGCAAGTCTCTAAGGAATGGTCGATGCTCCACCTCCACCGATTCAATGAGTTGGAACATTTTAGATTAAACCATAGAGATTGATTTCATGGTCACCATCATATGCGTGAGCTAATCCCATAGCATAATGATATAAGGACTTCAACCAAATGCATATATGAATATAATACTTAAAGCATGTGATGAAGATGGCCTATGAACATTTCAAAATCAACATTTTATTGAAAAAAAATCATCTAGAATAGTTACAAAGAGCTAATCAATTGCCGTGATGACCACCTATTCTAATAATCTCCCACTTGACCTAAAGTCAGTTGCCCATATTCTTAATCCCATCTTCTCAATATGTTGAGTTTGAACAATCTGTGACACTAGCTTTATAAGCGGGTCTGATATACTCTCTGTTGATGTAACGCGATCAACAACCACGTCACCTCTTCCTACCATCTCTTTGATTAGATGGTAGCTTCTAATTATGTTTTTGGATTTGTGACGAGGTCTTGGCTCCTGTGTTTGCGGAATAGCCCCGTTGCAATAATAAAGTATAACTACGGGCTTGGCGATGCTAGACACTTCACCCAACTTTTGGATATAATTTTTCATCCAAATAGCCTCATTTGCGGCTTCAAAAGTTACAATGTGTTCTACTTCCGTTATGGAATCTTGTATTGCATCCTGCTTAGAACTTTTCCAACTAGCAGCTCCTCCATTCAAGTTGGAATACATAACCAGATTGAGACTTAGCGTCATCCACATTCGATTGGAAGCTGGCATTAGTATGCCCTTCCAATATCAATTCTCCATCACCATATACCAATCCTTAGTTCTTCTCAAGTATTTAAAGAAATTTTTACAACAGTCTAGTGATCGTGACCAACACATGCCTGACAGGGGCTTGTAACACTTATAACATAAGCAATATTAGGCTCGTACATTCAACAACATATTGTATGCTACCAACAACAGAAGCATAGGGAATTTCTGATATTTTCTTAACTTCCTCATCAGTCTTGGGAGACTGAGTCTTAGAGAGTTTAATGTCATGCGAAGGAAACTCTTTTTGACTCATCCATCTTGAACCTTTTCAAGATTTTATCAATGTACGAGACTTAGGTCATTCCTAACATCCTTTTAAAACTATTTCTATAGATCTTTGTCCCAAGAATATATGAAGCGTCATCCAAGTCCTTCATGGAGAATTGAGTAGATAACCATATTTTATTGTGAGCTAACATTTTAACATCATTCCCGATGAGTAAAATATCGTCCACACAAAGCATAAGGAACACAATAGACCTTCCACTAACCTTTTTATATACACAGGGATCATATTCGTTTTTTACGAAATCATAACATTTTATAATCTCATCAAAACGAATGTTCCAACTTTAGTATGCCTGCTTGAGTCCATAAATGGATCTCTAGGGTTTGCAAACTTTTTGCTCTTCTCCTTTGGATGTAGAACCTATGGTTGAGCCATATAGATATCTTCCTCAATGAATCCATTAAGGAATGTAATTTTCACATTAATTTGTCATATCTCGTAGTCATAATATGTTGCTATGTCAAACAAGATTCTTATGGATTTTGCCATAGCGATGGGCGAATAGGTTTCCTCAAAGTCCACAACAGGCCTTTGAGTGTAACTTTTTGCCACCAATCGGGCCTTAAAGGTTGAAACTTCTCCTTTGGCTCTAATCTTTCTCTTGTAGACCCATTTGCACCAAACGGGCCTAATTCCCTTAGGTGGGTCGACCAAGGTCCATAACTAGTTGGAGTTCATGGAATTCTAAGTTGGTGGAAGAAACAAATTCCTTCTCTGAATCCATTCACTTAGAGGATTCAAGTGTAGAACTCCTCTTACTAGAAAAGGTCTAAGTTGGTGGAAGAAATAAATTCCAAAATACACTATTAATTAGTATATCCATATTTTCCTTATTCTCAACTTGAATATCGAACTTATGTCATGGAGAAGAAGGGATACAATCAGATTTTCTACTTAGAGAAAAACAATGGGCGAGAGACAGAGTCAAAGAGAGCACGCACCCTCAAATATGGATGTGCATCCGTGTATATATTTTTGTGGAGAGATGAAGTGTATGTGAATTGTTACAAGGACAAAATCAACCACTAACCCATTTCATCACTGCTGTTCACGTCTCCTGAATGTTGCACTTGTGCAAATCTCGTGGTGGCTGAGTGGTCTCTCCAAGAGTCCACTCGACCACTATCTCTCATCTTTGACTTGGCTCAACCAAGTGGTGGCTAGGGTTTGTATAATATTTGGATCGGGTTAGGTGTCATACGTCTCTGTTTATGAAACTCGACAATCATCAATGAATGTATGATTTAGTGCAAGTCTCTAAGAAATGATCGATTTCCCATCTAGATCGATTCATCGACTTGAAACATTTTAGACAAAATCATAGAGATTGATTTCATGGTCGCCATCATATGTGCGGTCAATCCTATAACATAATAATTTAAGGGCTTCAAATGCATATATAAATAGAAAAAAAAATGCAATTTACACCCTTGTGTTAAGGGAAATGTGCAATTTACCCCCTATGAGAAATAAAATAGCAATTTATCCCCTTGTGTTATTAGAAATAGAGCAAAATACCCCCTAGACCCCGCGTTGCACTACACGAGCATTTACTGCATTTGGGCATAGTTTTTACCAATAAAATATTATTTTACGTTATTTATAAAAAATAATATTTAATATTTAAATATATTATATATAAAGAATATATAGATATATATATATATATATGTATAAATCCTCCTTCCTCTTTCCCTCTATTGCGCCCTCTCATCTCCCCCCCCCCCCCCCCCCCCCCCTCACCCCCTCCTTGTCAGGGTCCTCCCAATTCCGCAACCCCATCGCGCACCCCCTCTTCCTTCCCCCCCCCCACCCCCCCACCCCCAAATATATGTATATATTTATAAATATAACTTATTATAATATAACTATTTTTAATTCTATTTTTTCTTAAATCTAAACTGTTAATTTTAAATTCAATAAAATTTTAACAATTGATCTATTATATAAATTTGGACTTTAAATTGAGATCAATCCAACAGTTCTTAAATTAGAGCAGAAATGTTATCTTAAATTAAAAATTAAAAAACAAAAAATAAAAAAATTACGTGTGTAACAGATGAAACACGTCAAGGTGGTGTTTGCTTCATTTCTAAGAACATGAAGGGATAAAGTGTTGTTTTTTTTCACAAGGGGGTAAATTTCTCTTTTTTATTAACACATTGGGGTAAATTGCATTTAGCCCTATATAAGTATAATTTTTAAAGCTTATGATGAAGATGGCCTAACAACATTTTTAAACTAACATTTTATTTAAAAAAATCGTCTAGAATAGTTTACAAAGAGCCAATCAATTGGCTTGAAGGTTACCTATTCTAACAATCATCATCTTTTGAAAAGTTGTCGAAAGATCTTCTTGAGCAACAGTTAAATGAAGGCAAAGGATATCTACAAGATGCCCAAGCTAAAAAGAGCAAAGAAGTTTCCCGATTCTGATCCACTATGGACGAGTTGGAGCATATTGACAAGGAGCTTGTGGATTTGAAGGAACGAAGAAAGAACTTGTATGCATCTTTGAAATGGCAAAACCAACTTCGTCATAATGCTCAAACTGAAGCTAGAAGTTGCAACAAATGAAAATACTTCCTAACTCAATGAGGAAGTAATTGAGAATTTGGAGACTTCAAAAGCAAACTGAGAAACCCTCAAGGAAGAGTTAAATAATTTGAGTCCTTTTGCTTGAGATCTGTTTAGGACTTGTTTTCTTGTTGTCAACATCATTACACAAAATACTCCTCTTTTTTTTTTTTTTTTTTTTTTTTCAGTGGTGGTTTCTATAATTATGCAAAAAAATAGGAATGATTTTATAAAGAAACTATAAGTTTTGGAGTGTAAATATAATTATCCCTAAAAAGTATGCCTAACTAACAAAATTGACATTGCATGTGGGGAAGGCAAATATATACGTAGATATATACAGAGATTCTAATGTGTAGGGTTGAGAATGGAATATTTTGAGAACATAGAGAAATATAATTAATGCAACTAAAAGTGTTACAGAAATAATAAAATATGATTAATCAAAATATAAGGGGTTATGAGAAATTTACCCAGAAAAATTGTGGTTCTTATATTGATAAGGAGTTGATGTTGTAATTGCCCATTTCTTAAGAAACTAACAACAATGGCACGCAATTCCCGCCCACATAATTTTATTGGATGCAATGCAAGAATTATTCATATTTTACTTAAATTGATCAAGAAATGCAATACATGTCGATAACACTTCGGAAAAAAAGAATTTCAATAGAATAGTATTTCTTACAAAAAAAAAGTCAATACAAAATAAAAGACATTAGAATTCTACGAACTAAAGAGAAATTTTTCATAAATTAAATCCTTATTTTCACGAATTGATGTAATTGTACTTGCTTCACTTTCGGTTCACCTTTCACATACATAAATAGGAAAAAATTAAAAATACAAGTCATAGTTAGAGGTGACAATTCAATTTGAACCCAATAAATTAAAGACAGAGGGTGGGTAGCGGGTCCGGGGCGGGTCTCGGGTTCTTGAACCGCCCCGTTTATATATATTTTTTTACTTTATCATGATATAATAAACAATTAATAAAATATTATATCATTTCATTTATTTATGTTAGGTACTTGTTCAAGAATTAATGAATTGAAAAATTGTCCAACAATACTTAACGATGACGAAGATGAAGAAGTAGTTACTAATGTATAATTGATATGAATTGTTTGTATATGTGTCCTTTACGGTCAATCATAGAACATTTTTTAACCAAACTTTTGTTGTTCTTTCGGCACACCACGTGAAAAATACAAATTATTGTAGTTTTAAAATGAAAAAAATGAATAATAGTACCTCCTGTACACACAAATAATACAAAATATTAACCTGTTCATCTCGATAGTACTAAAAGAATAAGTAAAATTTTAACCATCGTAAACAAATTAAAATTGCTTACTAATGTCCTATTCTTGACTTCAAGTTTCAATTGTAAATATTGTAATATAGGAGATGGAATTTGAATGTTTTTCAACTGATTATGTGCATCACATGCATGCATACTTAATTTGTTTTTATATTATATAAACAGAAAATTTATAGTAAACGACACATGCAACATTTGACAATTGAGCAGTATTCAAAAACTACATCATGATTGACTTGCATATGAAGAGGAGTAAACAAAGACCTCAATCTGTTGGATTAAATTATATAGCAAATACTTTCAAGCTAAAGAAATTCAACAATACATATAAGAAAGAAAACTCTAATTTAGATACTGAAAGCCCATGTATGTCTTTAAACATATTTCAAAGTCCCATCAAACACTAACTAGTGAGAAATTTATGCAAAAGTTCGGTGGCAGAAAAAGGAGGAGCAAGATACATTAAGAGCAGACTCCCAACAATTTTGCTTAACTGCATCACCCAAAACCTCGAAAATAATCTTTGGTTTAAAAAAAGAATAAGATCAAATCAGAAAAAATATATGAATGAAAAATAAAAATAAACACTGTGATGACCTCTAGTAATTCCATATACTCAAACAAATTCTCTTACACGTAAGTGAAAGGAATGAAATAAAGTCACCAGACTTAGAAATAAATACATGAAAAATAAGACTGGATAATGTATGCATAATATACATAAATTGGGTTTTTTTTTTTTTTTTTGAGGGGGAGTGGTGGGGAAGTCTTGATTATATAAATCAATTAAATTTGTGAAACGTAACGTTCAAATAAGATAGTCAAGTAAGGGTTGTGATTCTTAAAGTTGGTAATATTTTTAAACCACCCACATTCTTTATTACTTAGAGCAATATTTGATTTTTTGAATAGTAGTTTAAATTGAAACACCGAAAAAGTGGTGAACACAGCAAACATGAACTTTTTGTTACTAAAATTAAAACCTGGAATTATACAAAGATATTTCACTCCCAATGATTCAAGGACCCCATATTTTCATCCTTGTTCATTATATGCTCACAATCAAACGGATATAACAGAGATTCTTTACAATGCTGATGGTGCTAACTAAATTGATATAGAAATTTGCGTATGTATTACTTAGAAATAGCACATAAGAATATTTGGCATTCTGAGAGAAATGCTTCAACATGCATGCATTTCAAGTAATCAAATCAAATATGGAAGAATCAAGAACAAATAGGTGAAAATTTAAAACTTGATAGATTAAATAAATTTGTGAAATACAAACCTGGGAAAACAAAGCACGAACCAACGTTTAAGGACACCAAAGAGAGGGGGTTCCAAGACTACAAATTTGGATGGGAAATTTTCTCAAACACTTTATGGGAATACATAACTTGAATGTTCGAAAAAAAACTTGGATTCTATAAGATCAATTAGTTCGTCTTCTGGAGAAGATGAGAAAATTATTGATTCAAACATTTTCGATTTACTGATTTATCAAATTTATGTATGAATTAATTATCATATTATCTCTGCAGAAGAATAGAGAGTGTAGTAAAGAGAATAGACTCTTTTGTGGAAAAACAAAACTCAACCTTCAAAATTTTGAGATTCATATTTGTCGAAGTTTTTCTCCAAAAGTGTATAGCGTAAATTGTCCAATGTTTTCCTCTTGATAATCCTAACAAAAAATCACGATTTCTAGAAAAGCTTTTGAAAGAAATTTAATTAGTACTTCTATTGTACTAAAATCCAGAAGTTAAATTTCAAGAAAAAAACAAATTAACACACAAAAGCATACTTCCATTAGAGAAGAAAATCAAATTTGGGTGCAAGTGCTTGCATCGAAGGCGTACCTGGGAAACTGGGGTTTATGAGCTTCCAAGACTTCTTAGAGAAAATATAAGTTTTGCAAGAAAAATGGAGAGAATTGAGAAGTGGGAAGTTGTGAGATGAGATGGAAGAAGATGGAGAGTGGGTTTGAACGTGGGTTTCTTTTCCATGAAGATAAAGGGTAAATTTGGGAACATCGATTGGAATTGTAGGGATTAGGGATTGATGTAGCAAGCGTCCCACATCGGTTGCAGATGAGGAGCTTGAGTGGCTTATAAGCCCAATGCCTCCTTTCCCTAGCAAGGCGCCTTTTCAGGACAAAACCGTGAGGCTCATACAGAGTCAAAGCGGACAATACCTTGCGCAACGGGGCACCGATCAAGACGCAAGCCGCATCATTTGGCGCCGTCTGTGGGAACGAGGCCATGTGCCCGTCTCAAGCCCCTCGTCTGGGGGGATAATGATGTAGCAAGCGTCCCACATCGGTTGCAGATGAGGAGCTTGAGTGACTTATAAGCCTAATGCCTCCTCTCCCTAGCAAGGCGCTTTTTCAGGACAAAACCGTGAGACTCATATAGAGTCAAAGCGGACAATACCTTGCGCAACGTGGCACCGATCAAATCGCAAGCTGCATCAGGGATATAATTGGTACTTAAAAAATGGTGTAGCATGATAACAAAATTGCGGTATTGTGAGTGTATCACCTATTTTCTTTATAAATAGTATAGATATTGAAGATAAATAGTATAGATAATATAATTTCGGTGTTTTCCAAAATGACAACATCAACTCTTATTGAATAAGATCCGAGACATCTTCGGTGCACAGAATTTTGTTAATCACGAACTGATTTGCAAAAGTCGAAAAACAATAACATTGATATTTACGACTTTAGCCTTCATTGTGTTGGATAGGAAAAGAGAAAAAGAAAATGATAAATAAACTAAAACCTCTATAAATTAATACTTTATAAATTAATAAACTCTCTAAAATAATAAAATCTTTTGGACCCAACTTGGACCTTTGTAAAAAATCATCAAATTCGATAACATAGTAAGATAATAATTTTTCGGAAAATCCCTTTATAAGTATTAGGTCCCATTAAAACTCTAAATTAATAATTCATAAATATTACAATTATAAATACAATATCTGGATATTTCGCCGATTTGTGTCGCTTAATATCCCCACCCTGAAAGTTGGCTGAAAGGTACTCCGATGATCTCTTGAGAGTGTTTGATATTGTACCTTGACTAATTTTCAAACGATATTTTTCATCAACCCACTCTTGTAAATTCCTTTTGAGTGCATGTGGGATAGTCTCTCTTATACTCACATAATACTTTACGCATTTGATCATTCATGGATGATTTTGCGATGTCTTTTAGATGAGAAGACATGGTTGGGTGTTATGAATTATTTTATTTTCATATTAAGATTTATATAGTATATGTTTCATTCATTATGCATGAATATATTTAATTGGCTATAATAGTTATTTAAGTGCAACGAATTAATGAAACATGTATATTTAAGTAATTCCAATGAATGATATATGCATCCATGAATATAATAGTTAATTGTATACAATAAATTAATATTGTACATGAATATATATTAATTACAAAGAATTGGTTGATGCATGACTATAATCAATGAAACATATATGAATTCATTTATTTTCAATACATATGTATTAAATTTGTTGAATTTAAAAAAGTTTCTCTTTTAATTAATAAAATATTAATTTATCCATATATTAATATCTCTCTAAATAATAAAATTTCATGGTTCCAAAGTTATTAATTTATAGAGGTTTTACTGTACCATCCTTATGAAATAGAAGAATTGATAAAGTTCACCTATATTAAAGAAATAGTGAAAAGAGCTCCAATAAAATTTGATACTCTGCAACAAAACCCCCACAAACCAGCAGAGAGTGAGAGTCACCGGCCAAAATTGAGATTAGAACTATTTTTTAATCTAAATATCTATATATATCAACAAAACAATACCTCATATTTAGAGTTAAGAAATTAATTTTTTTAATTATATAGAAAATTTGTATCTATACTATTATAAAAGAAAATCTTTTGATCGTACTAATTTTTTATTGCCCCAATTTACCCTTTCATTCATTCTATTTTTTCAAAAAAAATTGTCCATAATAGTAGTTTTATTATTTTTTAATCATTTTATAATTACAATTTTTTCCCCCTCAACCACTACTCTATCTTTCTCTCTCACATCTATTCTTCACATTTTTTTCCTCACAAACTCCTCCTTCTCACATTCTTCTTTCATCTCACAAACTTCCTTCTTCCTCCTTTGAATATTGATTCATAGAAAAAGAACAAAATTGAGAAGAAAAGAAATCCTCTTTAATTTGCATCTTCCTTATATCTTCTGTTCATACAAGAGCATTCAGAAATTCAACGATTGTGGTTCATATCAATAGCCTAAAAGCAATAGTGAACAGAGGCGAGCATCCAAGCTTTGTACTTTCCTGTCGGATTATTACTTACTGAAAACCACATAGTAATCGCATCTCAAACAAAGGTCAGTTCTACTATTCGTTGCCAAACTTCTTACTTGTATTACTCTAAGATAGATGAGATGCAACACTAGTAGTAGTTCCACCTCTTTTAATGTATGAATTCCCTTTTATAGTAGAAAACTAGATTGGCAAAGGGTGAACTTTTGCACAAATATGAATGTAGTTTTCTTTCTGTTTTCACTTATCCACAATATAAAAGTTATCCAAATATGGTGTTGAGATCAGACGCCATTTTCAACATTTTTTTAGCTGACTTTGGAGTTAATTTCATTCCAATTGCAATAAATATATTCAAGTTTATTAGAGTCAGATGGTTGGTGTTGGGTGGACGTACCACCAGTGGATCACCCAGGAGTATTACACAAATTAAAAATTACAGGCGGGAATGGGTTACAGAAACCCTTAAATTACAGATCACAAATGGGGGGTACAAAATTTAACAGAAGAACTATCAAACGTTGTAGGCTCAGGGAGCCAGATCTGGGGAGAGAAACTCACAGCCACATGGCCGGTACTCTTCGACCGGTTGCACTAGAGCAAACTCAGAGGAGAGCCACACAGGCTTCCTCTGAAATAGTAGAAAACTTCCACAAAGGATCCATTTAGTAAACACTCAGCCACTTAGAGACACAAAGTCCCTTAGAACCACTCAGTATGCTTTTAGGGCTTTTGTAGAGGAGAGGATAGATTCTCAGATCTTAGGTTATCCTCCATAAAAGGTGGCGGCACCTTTTATAGGACAAGGAGAAGGGAGGATGGCGTAGAGAATGGTCGGTGAAGCCATTTTCCGATGGCATTGGTAACGGCAGGGGGAGTTACAGAGGAGGAGAAGGAAGAGGCGCCTCAAGGACGCGAAAGGAGAAGTCTGGAGAAGAAATGGGGAAAGACAGATTAGGGTTAAGGGGAAACCCTATAAATACCTCGAGTAAGTAGGTCGGGTTTCGGACCAGGTCAGAAGAGAATGGTCCAAGCAACTTGAGTGGGCTGAGTGATCAGAGTAGAGTGGGCCTTGTGAAGTATTTGCTCAGGGCCATCTAGGTCTTGGAGTATCTGGGCTTTAGTGAGCTTCGGCCTCCCAAAGGGTCATGGGCCACATTATTCTAACATTCTCTACCTTGGACCAGGACTCAAAAGGGAACCAAGGCCAAGGCCAGATCTGGCATTCATCATCGCCTTTATGCCTTTTGGATGTACCTGCAAAAAAAAAAAAAAACAAGAACAAGACTTTGCAAAGTATATACATTTAGAAGAGTAAGTCATGCAAGGTTTAAAATTTTGAGACAATTTTTGAATTTTTCAATAGTCAAGCACTTAGTTCCCATGTCTGTTGGATTTGAGTCAGACTTATCTTTTCTAGGTTTATTATTTCCTTTTCAACAATATCTCTTATGAAACGATATCTCACATCAATATGTTTTGCCCTATCATGAAAAACTGGATTTTTGTAAAGTCGAATGCCAGACCGATTATCAGAAAACAATGTAACATTTTCTTTGAGAAAACTAATTTCTTTTATCAAACCTTTGAGCCATATGGCTTCTCTGAAAGCTTCAGTATAGCTATATACTCTGCCTCAGTGGTTGATAAGGCAACAATAGGCTGAAGCTGAGACTTCCAACTTATGCATGGTCCACATAAAGTAAATGTCTAAGAGGTTGTAGATTTTTTGTTATCCCTATCGTTGGCATAATTGCAGTCAACATATCCTACTAAGTTCACACCATCATTACTTTTAGAAAATTTTATCCCGAGATCATTACTGCCATTTAGATACCTTAATAACAACTTCAGGGCATCCCAGTGAGGAGTTCCACAGTTTAACATGTACCTGCTTAAGCAACTAATGGATATATCAGGTCGAGTACAGACCATTAAATGCATGACTGAGCCTATGGCATTTGAGAAGGGAACTTTCTCCATTTGTTCCTTTTCTAATTCAGTTTTTGGACTTTCATCTTTACTTAGCTGAAAGTGACCAGCTAATGGAACAGATGCAGATTTGGAATTAGACATAGAAAAGTTCTTCAACATAGACAGAATATAGGATTTTTCAGCAAAATAGTGGAGTTCTTCTTGTCTCTATCGATAGTCATTCCCAGAATTTTCTTAGCATTTCCCAAATCTTTCAATTCAAATTGTTTGCTTAAGCTTTCTTGAAGTTCCTTTATTAATGTGAGACTGGGACTAGCTATAAACATATCATCAACATATAATAGCAAAAAAATAGGGACACTTTTGCCATGCTGAAATACAAACAGGAATCACAAGCACTTCTTTTGAAATTTAGAGTATGCATGAACAGACTAAACTTTGTATTCCACTGTCTGGGAGACTGCTTTAGACCATATAAATTTTTTTCAACAAACTGACATGATCAGATTTTTGTTTGTTTTCAAGGCCAATAGGTTGCTTCATGTAAATCTTTTCTTCTAGGTCACCATGCAGAAATGCAGTTTTGACATCCATGTGTTTTAGCTCCCAATCATAGTGAGCAACTAAGGCCAATATGGTTCTAACGGTGGTGTATTTTACTACAGGTGTGAATATTTCAGTGTAGTCAATGCCTTCCTTTTGTGTGAAGCCTTTTGCAAGGAGTCTTGCTTTTAAAACGATTTGATGCATTTTCTTGTTTGATCTTAAAAAGCCATTTGCAGTCTATGATTGGACAATTACTGGGTTTAGGGACAATATTCCAAGTTTTATTATTGTTCAGAGACTTTATTTCTTGTTTCATGGCAAGTAACCATTCCTTAGAGTCTTTGGATTTCAGGACTTCCTCATAAGTACTAGGTTCAGAGTTTTCAATGTTTAAAGCTAAGTCAAAATCTTGTAGTCTAGAAGGGAGGCTACGGCTCTCTACGTTCTTTGTCCCTAGCAAGCTGGTAGTTTTGAAGATCATTATGAGGACTTATGTTTTCGTTTTCTTCATTAGGGCTATCTTCCCTTTGTTGGTTATCCTCTACCTTATTGAAGGTGGTCTCTATATCCACGTCTTTGCTTGCTATAGGTGTGCTATTAAGATAGGGAATTTCTGTTTCATTGAATTTTACATTCCTACTGATTATTACCTTAAAGCCTAGTTGATTTCTAACCCATAACCTATAGCCTTTTACCCCTTCGGGATAGCTAACAAACACACATTTTTGGGATATGTGATCAAGTTTATCACCAGATTGTAATGCAAATGCAAAGAGACCAAAAATGCGTAATGAAGAAAGATCAACATGTTTATCTGACCAAACAGACTCAGGAATTTTTCCAAGTAAAGGGACAGATGGTGATCTATTAATGAGCTGTTAAGACAGCTTCACCTCAAAAAGATTTTGATAGACTAAAACTTATAAGCAGACACCTGACTTTATTTAACAGAGTCCTGTTCATTCTTTCAGCCACACAATTCTGTTGTGGAGTGTAGGGTGTGGTTCTATGTCTTTTTATTCTATATTCATTACATAAGACAGTAAACTGTTGATTACAAAATTCAAGACCGTTATCTGTTCTTAATGCTTTTAACCTCTTACCAGTCTGATTTTCCACTAGGTTTTTCCAAGTTGTAAACTTTTCAAAAACATCATATTTATGTTTCATTCAGAACACAAAAATCTTTCTGGAGTAATTATCAATGATAGATAAGAAATATCTATTTCCTCCATAGGTAGCAACATTTGCTGGTCCCCGAACATCATCATGCACATAATCAAGACTAGATGATAAAGATGAGGGGTTGGGGTAAGGTGATGTGGGAAAATGAACTTTGTGTTGTTTTCCTAGAACACAATCATCACAAAAACCTACCTTGCTTATCTTATTAGTTAATAAACCATTTTTGTGCAGCAGATTTAAGCCTTTAGTGCTTATATGCCCAACCTTTGGTGCCATAAATCAGTTTTGTCATTTTCAGAAACAGTGATGGCACAAAAATCATATTTCACACAACATATATTCTTTTTCTCTCAGCTTTGAAAACATTAACAAAACCCTTCATGATTTTCATGACACCCTTCCCCCATCTTCCCTCAAGACCATCCTCTTCTAATACAACACATGAAATTAAATTGTGACACAAGTCAGGGACAGACCTGATATTTTTCATGATTAACTTATAGCCATTATAAAAAATCACAAAAACATCACCAAGACCTTTAATTTCACATAACTTCTCATTTGCCATCAACACAAAGCCCACTTTTTCAGACTTGTAATTTGTGAATATTTCTTTGAAAGGACTCATGTGGAAAATGCACCCTAAATCTACCAACCATTCATTCATGTTCACAGAGTTTTGCACATTGTTGACATCACATACCACATATACTTCACCATTTTATTCAGTAGTAACATTAGCATCTTCATTGGCATAATTGTTATCATTATAGTTATTATTGTTTCTGTTATATTTCTTAGGCTTTTTACAGTCTTTGATATAGCGTCCTTTTCCTCCACAGTTATAGCATTTTCTTTCCTTATACTTATCATTACCAGATTTGTCCTCCCTAGTTTTGAATTTAGACCATCTTTTACTCCTACTTGTACTTTTTCCCTTACTGTGTCTTCTGAACTTATAAACTGAATTCCAATACTTCATTCTTCCTCTTACATGATTAACCTCATTATGAGCTTGATTGGCTTATTAGTTTTTATATCCATCTCTTTGCTTTTTAACCCATTTACGACGGTCTCAGGGTTAACCTGATCTCTACCGTATTTTATTGCAGCCTTAACATCGTTGTATGCATCAGGAATTGCATTTAATAGTACTGTGGAGGAGTATTCATCAATGTTTTTATCTCCAGTTAACTTAATATCTTGAATCAGTTTAGTGAATTAATCCAAATTCTCCTCTATGTTTTTAGACAAGTCCAGTTTATAACAGAAGAATTTTTTCAAGTAGGAACAGCTTTCTGGGTAGGGAATTTTCTATATATAAATCTTCTAGCTTATCCCACAAATCTTTAGCAGTATTTTGTTTTCCTACCTTCCTAAGGACAGTATCAGACAGATTCAGAATAATGGAGGAGTAAGATATTCGTCATTCTGAAGTTTCTTTTCTTCAGAAACATTTTCAAGATATTTTCTATCAATAGCTTTAAAAACCTTTTGTTGTATCAAGATACCTTTCATTTTCTGTTGCCAGATAGAAAAATCTGATTTGCCATCAAATGGTTGCAAGTTATATCCAGCCATTAAAAAAATTAAAGAGTGTCACACAGAGAACAGAGTGCAATGTAATATGAGCAAATAAGGGGAACCTCTTCCTAATCTCAACCAGATACCCGACGGTCTCAGGGACCCCGCCAAGTGAGGGATAGAAGAGGGTTTGGCCTTGGTCGAAGAAACAGTAATAATGGGAACAGAGATTATAGAAACGCTAAGTAAATCTCAGAATAACAGAATATCAACAGAATATCAGAAACGCACTAAGCAACATAGTATTAGCAGAATATCAGAAACGCACTAAGCAACAGAGTATTAGTAGAATATCAGAAACACACTAAGCAACACAGTAATATCATAATCCCACGAAGCAATAGAGAAATATCAGAATCACACGAAGCTGCAAAATATCATAATTGCACTAAGTAGAAGCACTAAGCAGTATCATTTCGCACTAAGCAAAATACGACGTAGCAGTTAAGAACTTCAGAGAGTTTAGAACTTTCTTACCAGAGACGCTTTGGCTTAGTAACAGAACCCTAAGGCTCTGGTACCACTGTTGGGTGGACGTACCACCAATGGATCACCCAGGAGTATTACACAAATTAAAAATTACAAGCGGGGATGGTTACAAAAAACCCTTCAATTACAGATCACAAATGGGGGGTACATTATTTAACCGAAGAACTATCAAATGATGTAGGCTCAGGGAGCCAGATCCGGGGAGAGAAACTCACAGCCACAAGGCCGGTACTCTTCGACCAGTTGCACCAGAGCAAACTCATAGAAGAGCCACACAGGCTTCCTCTGAACAGTACAGAACTTCCACAAAGGATCCACTTAGTAAACACTCAGCCACTCAGAGACACAAAGTCACTTAGAACCACTCAGTATGCTTTTAGGGCTTTTGCAGAGGAGAGGATAGATTCTCAGATCTTAGGTTATCCTCCATAAAAGATGGTGGCACATTTTATAGGACAAGGAGAAGGGAGGATGGTATAGAGAATGGTCGGTGAAGCCATTTCCCGATGGCATTGATAAAGGCAGGGGGAGTTACAGAGGAGGAGAAGGAAGAGGCGCCTAAAGGAGGCAAAAGGAGAAGTCTGGAGAAGAAATGGGGAAAGACAAATTAGGGTTAAGGGAAAACCCTATAAATACCTCGGGTAAGTGGGTCGGGTTTCGGACTGGGTTAGAAGAGAATGGGCCGAGCAACTTGAGTGGAGTTAATTTTGTTCCAATTGCAATATATACATCCAAGTTTATTAGTGTGAGATGGTTGGATTTTGGAGCCCTGTGATGAATTTGGATATACATGTATAGAAAATAAATTTAAGGCGTTGTTTGGATGGGCTCCAAAGTCAAATTTCATTCCGTGATATTTATTTCATATAGTGTTGGGACTTGAATGTCAAGTTTCTTGGCAGACTGGCTGGAAATTGAAAGTAAACATAAACAAATATGCTGGTGAATCTGACTAAACACCTGAGGATTCAAAACTCCAATACTGCCATCTTGCAATAGGCCAAGATCCAATCCTGGAAGGTGCTGGTTATTAGCACCCAAAATTGAAGTAAAACTCATAGGCCCCATTATCCCAGTAGGCAAGTTAAAGCTCGGGCCCATCTTTTGCAAGTAATTTGAACTCTCAGTCCCCAATGATGGACCAGAGGATGATCTATTTCAAATAGATCAGTTGGTTAGCATATTCGAAATGTTGAGAGAGAAAATGAACAAGTTTGTGAGGAAAAAAATGAGGGATAGTGGGTTCAGAAAAGTAAATAAGTTGTAATGTGGTTATTAAAATTAATTGAAAATATTATTATAATTTTTTTAAGAAATGGAATGAATTAAAGTGTACGACAAAATGATTTTTTTCCATAATAGTTAGTGTGAATATATTTGTTTAGATGTATTTTCTTGGAGTAGATAACATGGACTAACTTCACTTGAAAAATATTGTCTTGGGTACATAAATATGTAATTTGCCCGATTTTAATTAGGTTTTTGTCATGGTTCTTTATTCTCTTGCACATGATATATATATATATATATATGTGTATGTACGTATACTGTCAAAATTGGTTTTTGAACACCGGAAAGGATTAAGTTATATGTTCATTGGGTTTGAAATTTTCAAAATAATGGGGAGAGCTTGCACTACAAAAAAATGTGGGAATTGCAACGGCAGTAGGAACGATTTTTTTTAACTTTTGGAACGGTATGTGGATCACTGGATTCATTTGGGCTGGTATTAGGAACGGTTAAGGAACGGGAGGCTATCCGTTGAAAGGAGAGGCGTTCCTAATTATTAGGAAAGGACATCAGGCGATAGTTCCAATTTCGGAACGGTTTTTGGCATACAACGGTTTTTCCATTCCTAATTGCCTTTGTATGTATGAATTTATAATTTTTGTATTTGGAACACCTTATTTAATGTTTGGAACGGTCATATCAAAAGTAAATCGCGCAATTTGGAACGGTGATTAGAACACGGTTTGGAATTGTCAGCATAAGTTGCAGATACATTTTTGCACTGGTTCTGGAATACATCTTGGAACGGTCAACTATAAATTAGGGGTTAGAGTTAGGAACGGCATAGGAACACAATTAGACACGGTAACTAGGAACGAATTTTGTACTCGTATTTTGGAATACGACATTGGAGCGGTTTTTGGTATCGTATTTAGAACGAAAACCAAACCACGAAATCGTTATATTTGGAACACATTTAGGAACGGTCTGTCCCTAATTTGGAATTCATTTTTATCGGCTTTTAGGAACGGTTGTCACCTAATTTGGAACGATTCTTTATCCGGTGATAGGACGGTCACTTCATTAAAACGGACAAATGTTGGAACAGTAATCACGATTTATATGCGCTCCCTAACAGTCTAAATTACCGTTCCTAGATAATGAATTATTAATTTTTTTAATAGTAATAATTATTATCATTAAAATATATATTAAATTATTAATAATTTCTTTGAATTTGGTTTTATAAATATTATTTAAATATGAAAAAATGCATAATTTTAAAAATAAAAATTATATTAAATAAAAATATTATCCAACTTAATTACAAAAATAAAATAAAATAAGTCCTAAATCTACTCCCCGTCCCCCTCGTCCTAGTCCATACCGTCAACGTCTGAAGAGGGGGGGGGGGTTCTCTAGTAGGCCGTGACGGGCCGACAGCAGAGTTATTGGTCTGCAGGGTCTTCATCATACCATCATATCCATCATCATCTCATCCAGCCGGACCATGCAATCCTCCAAATTTGACGGTGGCGGTGGTGATGGCGAGGTAACGGTCTGGCTGGGACCGTGGGCCTCAGAACCAAGATCGGATACCCGGCCCTTGTTCTTGCCTTCGACTGCAGCCAGCCACAACTCCTGCTCGATATGCCACCGAGCCCTCTGATTCGGCCGGACGATCCCCAGGATTGGCCGTGGCCTGAGACCGGTGATCCTCCAGCAACTTCTGGAATATCTCCTGCAAAAATAGTAAATTATTATTATTGTTATTTTCAAACATTAAAAAAATAAATTAGAAAAATTCAATTTTCAACTTACCGCCACCTCCACTGCCCTCGGGCCGCTCCAGCCGCCGTCGGCCTTCTTCTTGTAGCATCTGGAGAATAACTCCATCTGCTTCACTGGTCGGCCGAGATGCTCCTCCTATAAAAAGAAATGGGAAACAATTATTACATTTTTAATTTAGTAATGATAAATTCTTTAAATAAGATTAAATATTTTATCATCTTCCGCTTGTGCATACCAACGGAGGCAGAACCCCTGCGGTACACAATAGCAGATGCGGCTGGGTTGGCGGACCGGTTGGCCTTGTTCTTGGCGCACTCTTCCTTGAACTCCGGGCTGTCCCAGTACAGTAGGAGCTGCCACCAGACTTCGTTCGCCAGCCAAAGAGGCTTCACCAGAGATTGTCTAGCGAGGACGAACTTCTTGCAGAGGAACTTCCCCACCCGGATGTGAAAGATCTTGAACATGGACTCGTCGTTGCAGTCCCACCAGTACGCCATCTGTATTAAAAAAAAAAAGAAAATATATACTCAGATTGTTAAAAAATTTAACATAAAAATTAATTGATACCATTTAACTGAAACTAACGTTACCTTCAAGCTCTCGAACCAGAAATGCTGGTGCTCTGGCTGCACCAGGTGCAAACAGCCC
This sequence comes from Sesamum alatum, assembly GCA_034509735.1. Classification (NCBI taxonomy): domain Eukaryota; kingdom Viridiplantae; phylum Streptophyta; class Magnoliopsida; order Lamiales; family Pedaliaceae; genus Sesamum; species Sesamum alatum. The sequence goes on from JACGWO010000004.1 coordinate 17,289,574, forward strand.
CAAGGGTGGGGATAGTGTCCTCGCACCACCATGTTGATGCGCTCGTGTATCTTTCGATCCATCCTGAAATTATATAATAATTAGTATGACATAAAAATAATAATTTCAATTACAGAAAAATTTTAAAAAAATATACATATACCTCGCGTCGGTGAGTGTGATATACTGGCGCGCGGATGGTGGTGGGAGTAGTGGGGCAGGTGGGATGGGGGTGGTGGGGCAGCCCATGCACGGGCCGGATCTACCGCCGGTGCGAGAGTGGGTGGTCTGGCACCCTCCTCGACGGGTGTAGTGGTAGACGGATCAGGCTGCTGATCCGGCGCAGGTGCTGCAGGTACATGCTCTGCCGGTGGTGGTGGTGATGGTGGTGGTGGTCGAAACACTGCTTCCCCACCCTGGCAAGCAACACCGGCCGCCGGTATAGCCGGTGAGCCACGACCGCAGCCACGACCACGGCGGCGGCCACGTCCACCTCCTCGAAGTGGGAAATCCCGACCAGACATGATCTACATGGTTTTCTTAAAAATACTAGTGGTATGAATTTTTAACAAAATATAAATATCAATTTATTTTTTAAGGGAGATAATTTTCTAAATTTTGATAATTCTATACTAAGTCCCACAATTAATCTAATAAATGGATACTATATCCAAAAAGTTTAAGAAAATTTCCCTAAATGTATACTAAATCACAAAATTCTTTGGTAAAAGATGATTTATATGATGAGTAAATTTTATTTTACTAGTTTTAAAGATAAATAAATAAAAATGACATAATTTTTTTTAAATTACAGAAAATATAAAGAATTTTCAGAAACTTTTTTAATAATACATAATTTTACAGAAATTACAGAAATTTTGAAAATATTTTAAATTTAGAAAATGACATAAAAATTTTTAAAATTTCAAAAAAAAATCAGAAAATTCACAAAAATATTTAAAATTATAGAAAATTTTCTGAAATTTTCAGAATTTTCATAATTTTGGAAATTTACAGAAAAATTCTGAAATTTTTTTAAATTTACAGAAAATGACATAAAATTTACAGAAATTTACCGAATTTTTAGAAATTTAAAAAATTAAAATTTTCAGATTTTTAAAACAGAAAAAATTACAAATTGACACCCAAATTAACAACAAATTACATCAAAAAATTACTCCAAAAATTACAACTAAATTACACTGATTACACCAACAAATTACACTAATTAACAAGAATTACAAAAAATACAAAATTCCACAGATTAATTACAGAAAATACAGAAAAATTACAGAATAATTACAAAAAATACAGAAATTACAACTACATCCCCTAACTAACAGAAAGTACAACTAAATCCCCTAACTATACATAAATGACATAAAAATCCTACCTACACATAAATTACATAAAAACACTCTAACTATACATAAATTACATAAAAGAATTACAAAAAAAATTTAATGAAATAAAAATTAAAGAGGGTTTTTTCAGACCCTACTTGGTAGAGGCGGTGGACGGTCGGCGTCACTGGTGGCAGAGGCGGCAAACGCTCGGCGTCAACGGAGGAGGCAGAGGCGGCGTACGGTGCGCGTCAGTGGAGGGAGAGGCGGATGGACGGACGTTGGGCGTCGAGGCGGAGGCAGAGGCTGAGGGTGGTGAACGGTGGGCATAGGTGGAGGGAGAGGCGGCGGACGGTGGACAGATTTTTGAGAGAGATTGAGAGTGAGAGATAGAGAATTTGAGGGGGTTAAGCTGAAAATATGAGAAAATCGACCAAGGGTTTAATTTATATTAGAATTTTGGAACGATAGACATTGTACCGACCGTTCCTAAGTCTGGTCCTAATATTGAAAACGACGTCGTTTCGGTTCTAAAACGACGACGTTTTAGAACTTAGTACTGACATTGACCTAAATAGGAACGGTCAATTAATACGTCCCTTGTTACTACGACCGTTCCTAAATTTCAAAACGATGTCGTTTTGATACATAGTACTAGTATTGACCTAAACAGGAACGGTCATTTATTATGTCATGTGTTACTAATAACGTTCCTAAAAGACAAAACGGCGTCGTTTGCGGACATGAAAATAGTAACCGTTCCTATTTCCATATAGAATCGTTCCTATACGTATTGCAACGGTTTTTTTACCTTCTTAGATAATACATATAAATTAAGAAAAACACGTTCCGAACACTTATCTGATTGAATAAATGTATACAATTGGATGTTTAAGGAATTTAAAAATATTTAGTAATTTCCAAAAAATAGACACGTTCACAATATGAAGTATATTTGTATATTTACATTTGTTAGTAAATTACAGATGTAACAAGCATCCTATATTGTTGTACTGCACGGCATAATCAGACCGTCAAAATTCCAATCAGACCGTTAGATATGATATAACGCACAAAAGAATATAATTGAATGTAGTTTTGAAAATTTTCGGTGTGCGGTTCTCAAGATATCGTATCCGGTCAGTATTCATTGTAATAAAAACAGTACAATCCTTAAATCCGGGTTGCTGATTAAAAATCAGATCGTTGGATATCAATTCATATTCATAATCTTGTATGTGTTTAAAAATAATGTCGATCCGGCTCACGGATGTTGAGATATGAATAGACTTAGGAAAAATACACTATATATAGGAACTAAATTGGAACGGTCGGGATTTCAGTAGGAACGGTTGGTAAGAAATTCATATAGGAACGGTTGAGTATAACATGACCGTTCCAACATTCGAATTTCCTACCATTTTTTCATTGGGCGCCAAAACAAAAATTTGGACCTCCATTTGGAACGGCCACTCAATTATTATGACCGTTCCTAATTCGAAGTTGGAGCCTATTTTTCAGTAGGTGCCAATTGAAAAATCGTACCTAGAATAGAAACGGTCGTAGGTTTATATCGGTCGTTCCTAATTCAAATTTCCATCAATTTTTTTTTAATTAGGCGCCAAATTGAAAAATTGTACCTGTAGTACGAACGGTCATATGAAAATCCGACCGTTCCTAATTCAAATTTCCCTCAATTTTTTTGGTTTGCCGCCTACTCTAAAAAATTGATCCTGTCTTAGGAAGGGTCGTAGGGAATTAGGACCGTTCCTAATCCAAATTTCAGATTTTTTTTTTTTTTGGCACCTATTCAAAAAATGGTACCTGTAGTAGGAACGGTCGTACAAACGAGTATCTGTTTCAATTTTTAAAATTTAATCTGATTTCTTAAAATAATAAAAATACATATATATATAATGCAATGCTTACAATAAGGTTTATAAAAAAATTAACGAGGGTGTGAATTTTCAATAAGTCTCTTCACCGGACTCAGCCTCGTCAAAGCTATCTTCATTATCGGATTCACTGTTTGGCGAGCGCGATGTCCCTGCTCCATGATCAACGACCAACTGTATTCCCGTTGGGCCATGCAGTTCAAACATTTGGTTATCTGTACCAACATCTGGATTAGGTACGACTTCATCCATCTGATAGGTGACCTCAGTCCATCGCGAGTCATCGATTACTCTTCGAGCCTTGATTTTGCAAATAGCTTTTCAGTCGACTTTATCTCTCTTCATGCTTGGGTATTTCCCGTAGTAGACTTGTACTGCTTGTTGAGCCAATATGAATGGTTCATTCTTTTGGTAGAGCTTTTTGAAGTTGACATCAACGATGTGATAACGAGGGTGTATCTTCATGCCTCTGACCGAATCCGTGTCTGTATATGATGAGCTTTTCACACAAACACCACAATTTATTGTTGACTTCCCGACATTATGACGTTCAGTGTGGAAATTGAAGCCAATGAAGAAGTAAGATGGGTATGTCGTCACTTTTGCTCTAGGGCCCCAATAATGCAACTTCAATAATTCGTCGTTTGTGTGATTCAGTTCGGGTTTCACCTGCAATTCATCATATAGCAATTGAAATAATTGATTATAAATTTAGCAGATCGCATGTATAAGAAAGTGACACTTACACAACGCTTGAACCAGTCCTTGAATTGTGTTTCCACTAGTTGATCAATTATCGGGTCCTCCGAATTGTGTCACTCGAACAGTTCATTCAAGAATGACCTGTTACAGTAAAACTAATAGTTATAAATATACATGTAATTGAAATTGAAATGAAGGCTTTGAAATTGAAATGAAGGCTTGAGATAATTACGTTTGTATAAGACATTTACTCGTAGTACGGTGCAACTACTTCACAATTACACAAGACGTATGTCTCGATAACATGAAGTTCCTCACCGCTCAGTCATCTCTTCTTTGAGGCTCCACTTGCTCGGCCCAGGTAATTGAAAATGGATTGAACTATTCGATCGTCGTTGCTCGTGAGATCATCGTTCCAACTGGGTCTGCTTCGCTTGCAGAGAATGTGTGGTTCGAAGTAGTGAGAGGAGAAAAGCCCGATTTCTTCGACAATATAAGCCTCTACAATTGACACCTCGACATGTGCTTTGCTTTTCACCTTTTCTTCAAATCGCGTAGGAACCTATTCATACGGGTATTTATTAAAATGCAAATTAATTGCTACTTAAAAATAATATATTTAACAGTAGTTAATTACCTCTCAAATGGGTACATCCACCTGTATTGCACGGGCCCCCCAACGCGCGCCTCATATGGAAGGTGAACAATTAGATGCTCTATTTGAGTCGAAAAAGAAAGAAATATTTTCTCGATGTTGCACAGGATGACAGCTACACTATCTTCCAATTTTTTTACCTTAGCCACATCTAGTGTTGTTGAGCATAGGATCTGGAATAGAAGGCTCAATTCAGTCGAGGCCCCCCACACGTGCTCTGGAAGCATTTCACGGAAGGCAATCGGAATCAACTTCTGCATAAATACATGAAAATCATGGCTCTTTATGCCGTGCATCCTTAACTTCTTCTTGTCGACGCAACGGGCCAAGTTAGAGGCATACCCATCAGGAAACCTAAGACAATGAATCCACTCATATATCTTCTTCTTTTAATCCTTCGTCAGTGTATATACCGCTTTGGGCATCTTGGTCTCCTTTCGTCCACCTTTAGCTCTGGTCGATTACATATGATCTTGAGATCCTTCCGTGTATTCAGATTGTCCTTCGTTTTTCCTTTGATGTCCATCACAGTATTGAATATATTATCAAAAACATTCTTCTCAATATGCATGACATCAAGATTGTGTCGTATCAGATGCGCCCCTTATATTCAAGCTCCCGGAAGATGCTTTTCTTCGTCCACCTATGGTCGAAACCGTAGCCTTCCGGTTCACTCAACGGTTGTTCGACTGCCACACTAAACGCATCGACACGGGTTCGGATCTATTCTCCAGTCAGCCTCGGACGTGCAACCTTCCTTTCCATTCGATTTTTAGTGAAGACTTTCTTGTTCCTGCGATAAGGATGATTGGTGGTAGGAACTGCCTGTGGCATTCAAAATAGCATGCCTTCTGACCGTGTTGTAAATAGAATGCCCCATGTGTCCTCCATACAAACTGAACACCCCATAAAAGTTGCGGTACTCTATCCAGACGCCATCCCATAAGCAGGAAGGTCGTTCACTGTCCACATCGATGCGGCATGCATCATGAATGCCTGGTTTGTCGCAATATCGTGCGTACGTACACCCACATGCCATAAATTCTGCAACTCCTCGATCAACGGCTCCAAGTAGACATTGATAAGACGTTTCGGATTTGATGGGCAGGGATCACCATCGTTACGAACACATACTCAGACTTCATGCACATTTCTGGTGGGAAATTGTACGATGTAAGTATCACGAGCCAACATGAGTAAGTTTTACCATACTGGCCGTGAGGTGCAAACCTATCCGTGCATAACCCAAGTCTAACATTACGAGGCTCAGCTGCAAAATCAAGATACGTCCGATCAAAATGCTTCCAAGCCTCTGCATCGGACGGGTGACACATGGATCCTTCCTCCGTTTGATGGCTCGCATGCTAAGTCATATGCTCTGTTGTGGCCTCCAACGCATACAACCTCTACATCCGAGGGGTAAGCGGTAGATGCCTAAGAGTGACATACGGGGACTTCTTGCGTTTAGGATTTCTGTCCCTGATGGGCTTGTACCTAGCGTCTCCACAAAAACTTGCAATATTCCAAATCAATATCATCTTTCCAGTTCAACATGCAACCATTTTTGCAAACATCAATCTTCTGAACTGGTAAACCCAATTCTCTTATCAATTTCTTCATATTGTAATAGTCGACGGGAAAAGTGTGATCGCGGGACATTACAGTATCAGCCCACTGGCATAAGCGATCACATTTATGCTCGGAAAAACCCCCTTCGGCCGTGATATTCACCAAAGAAGCAATTAACGCCAACTGAGAGGTGGTGCAGCTGTTCCACAATGGTTGGTCCGCAACATGAACTACATCAAAAACACGGTCTGACAAGCTAGACACATAATCATAGGGCCCCGAATCATAATATGAACTAGGACCCACATCAGATGGACAATACCGAGTACCATCATCAGTCGGTCCCTGCTGGTTGTATGAAGACCAGAAAGACGGCCCGGCGGCATGGAATACCATCCTCTGCGCCCAATCCATCTGAGTCGCATCACCTCAATGCGAACTACCCTCCTCTTAAACGGGTGGCATTTGCTGCTGCTGCACATGGGGCGCTGTCAATACTTTAAAGTATTCCTGCACCCTCTCCTCACCATGCGAAATCCAATTATAATACTCTGGCATAAACCCTTTTCATACACAAGACAAAATTTACCTCATCTGGTTTTTTGAACCGTTCGTTTTTGCACTTCCGGCAGGGACACTTAATCTTCTCCCCGTCCATATGCACGGTGAGACTGGGCCCATTCTAAAAATGTTGTACACCGTCCTCAAACTTCGCCGTCACACCCAGCACGTCTCGATAATACATCCATTTTTTCAACTGTCTTAACATGATTGGTCCTACGTAATTCACAACAGTAATTAAATGATGAGAATATTATATATATATATATATAACTAACCATTACAGAATTTCAACTTCTTACCTGAGCAAAACACCTATCAATATCAATGCAAAATTTTCGCAAATAATTGATATGTTCGATTTTCCGTATAAAGAATTAACAGGGGAAGCTAGAAGAAAATGAGTTGGAGAGTAATTATAAGAACAATGAGAAAGAAGGGGGACATATATATAGAAAAAATATTCAAACGGGCATTGAAATATTATTTGGAACACACAACTAGCCGTTGAAATATAGCCGTTGATCCAGCTTTAGGAACGGTCACTAGAACGGATGTAACAATGGTAATATTACCGTTGTAATATATCCGTTATGGCATATTAACAACGGTATTAGTCACACACAACGTGACCGTTCCTAATTGAATCACAGTTGGGGACGGTTATTGTAACAACACTGCATTTTCTATATACACACAATTTGGAACGGTCATTGCATTATATTTTTTGCTCATGGCGTAAAAGGGTCTCATTTAGCATTATATATTGGAACGGTCATGCAACCGGTCCAAATAGAGCCTAGATTTGGAACACATATAGGAACGGTACGTGTTCCCAGTCGAGTAGCCGTTCCAATTTTCACATATGTGGCACACATATGTTGGCAAACAAATAGGAATGGTCTTGCCGTTCCTATACGTTTGGACTACCATTAACGCGAAAGTGACGTCATCAATGATTTTTCGTTCCCCAACTGTTCCACTTGTTGTTCCTATTAGGAACGGGTTTTGGAATGGTCGCTTATATCCGTTCCAATTCCTGCATTTTTTTTTAGTATTGATTCTTTGCTTAAGTTCTATCTATTTGTTTACCATCTCAAAATTGATCAAAGGATTAATTCCTCAAAATATAAGGAGAGTGAGATCAATGTTATAATTTGTCAAATTTTTCAATGGAATGCAAATTCACTAGCAGAAGTACGGGTTGAAGCTAGCTTTCTTCGAGTCTTTTTGAAGTTTCATTGAGTTCCAGGTTTGAAATATTATCTTTTTTTGATTTTCTGCTTTACATGCCTTTATTAGAGGGATATTTTCATTTTCTTTTCTTTTTTGATACAATTCAGGGGTTTCTACTAATGTATATATTATCCATTATTTAATTGGTGTCCAGTTACATACATATCCAATTCATATTTTATATGATATGCTATTCAAGTATAGAGGTAAATCTTTGAGTTGTTATTATAAAAATCCTTATAAATGCTTTAGATCTGGTTCACAAGTAGAAAATAGGAAATCAAAACCATCAATGCACACGGTTTACAAGTTGCATCTGCTGCAGCTAACATAGAAGAGAAGACATCGGATTCATGAGAGAGATGGAAGGCAACCAATGAGTACTGGAGAGCGAGAAAATTATCTTCCAAGAAAGCACCAATAGCCCGTGCTTTATTAATAGTATAGATTTATAATAAGTTTTATAATTTTAATATTGTTGGTATATTTTGTTAAATCTTTAATTTTGGTTTTGATCTTTCGTTTCAATGGGAAAAAAATCCTATTTGAATTAGGTAATAAAATATAAGTGCATTTTACAAAAAACAATGTGTAATTGAATAGTTAAGTTATTAATTTCACAGGTTTATCTAAATATCTCATTTTAATGTGATTTAGTACTGCTACTTTGAAAACTAGCAATATCTACACATCCGATACATTGGCTTAATTTTCAAAATTTAAAATTATAGATAACTATCAATTTTTGTTATGAAATAATTTTGCTAGTTACATAAGTAAAAATAAAATAAAATAAAATAATTATAAATAACTAAAATTAAAATGAATAAAAAATAAAAAAATAATATCTTGAATCAAGAGAACTGAGATGAGAGATATAGGAGGACAATATTAAACAAATAAATAGGTTAGTGAAAAAACGAAAATGAAAAAAAATATAGAGAAAGAAAAAATTGATTTGGAATTATCTTTTTAAATAGAGGTAATTTTATCAATATTAGAGTTATGTGGCACACTTGATGCGTGTATCAAAATATTTAATTGATTTTTTCATAAATAAAACAAAATGAGTATAATATTTAAATATAATCGAGTGATTAAATAAAATTTAAAAGAAAACAATAACATAAAAATAACTGTGATAAAAATATTGTGGAGAGAGAAAGACAAAAATAGCAAACAAAAAATAATTATTTACAAAGGTTGTTTTGTCATTGGAGATAGTGGGTTGAGGGTTTAGAAGAGTAGGTAGGTGGGAAGTTAATATATAAATTAATAAATTAAATTAAATATTAAATTTGACATACCAAAATAAATGAGACACCTATTGACCCCTCTTCAATTATAGATAATATAGATAGACAAATAGGATAGTGGGAAAAGGAAAAGGAAGAGAGAGAGAGATAGAGAGAGAGAGAGAGAGAGAGAGAGAGAGAGAGAGAGAAATTGATTTGGAATCATCTTTTTAAGTAGGGGTAATTTTATTAATACTAGAGTTATTTGGCACACTCGATGTGTGTGTGAAAATATTTAATTAATTTTTTTATAAATAAAACAAAATAAATTAAATATTAAAATTGACATACCAAAATAATTGGGACACCAATTCACCCCTCTTCAATTATAGATAGTATAGAGAGTATAGATATTAAAAAGCACACCAAGGTCATTGATGCGTTATTAATACTATAGATTTGATAAAGAGATAATTATAGTTAATTAGTTACTTTTTCTATGCCCTTTGCTCACAATTCATATGACATGGTGCTTCAAATTCAAATATTATAGGCGGAGAACATAAATAATGGAACTAGGACAATTAATGCAAGACTTACCAGTTGTATCTGTTGAAGCTGAACGTAGAAGAGAAAGAAATTGAGTTCATGATAGAGAGAGAAGGCAATCAATGAGTACTGAAGAGCGAGAAAAACTGCCTTACAAGAAGGCGACGATATTATCAGATACAAATAGCAAGAATTGCAAGTACTGGAACACTTGGGGGTGAAGAAATTTCAAATATGGTGTCTCTTTAAATCATTAGTTTGTGTAAATTTTTTATATCAACTTAAGATTAGAACTCTTTATTTTGAATGAATCAATATCGGAATGATGCACATGTCAACTATGACTGTCAACTGTGGACAAAAGGGTTATTTGACTATCTCAAATATATTTTCACTTAAAATCAAATTCAATTTAAAAAATCTCATTTCAAGTTTCAACTTTTTTGATAAATTACATGTGGTATGTGTGTAGATAAGATTATAGTAGTTAATATATTATCGTGAAAGTAACATTAAGTGTATTATTAATCTTTATATTATTCTATCTTTACATGTTAGTAATCATTTAATAGCCAACAAAATATCATATGAGTTAGTTGATTCTTACTTTTAGGTATCGGTTCGTCTTATAGCTAGGGAGAAGTCGTTTCACTCCTTTGAATTATACAACATTTCTTTCCAATATAGATCCAGCTAACCAATATACACGGTCTACTTCAGACGCTTCTACTACACATAGACAAGGTATCTATTATTATTTGTTAAACAAAATAATAAAATTATTATTTTTGGATTATCACATGTTTATATATTTATATTATTAGTTTAATACCCTTAAAATTTCTTTTTCAATTCAATTTTTTGAATACTTTTTTGACATTGAAAACTAACGAAACTTCCTAACATAGGTCTTGACAAAGCTGTTGGAACTAATCCTAGTGTATACACAAACATTGGTTCTATTAGCAGACGTGACAACATGAGCCATGATTTTATTCATAGATCAAGACTTAATTGTGCGAGAGATTTTCATGAAAGGCAACAAAATCCTCGATTATTATTTCCAACTCCAATAACTTGCTCCATTGTCAAGCAAAGTTATTTCATGGAGAGACACAAAATTTTTGTTGTAATGGAGGGAAAATAGCTTTGCCAGAAATACTGGTGCCTTCGGAGCTTTACAATCTCTTTACTAATCAATCTGTTGAGGGGAGAATATTTAGACAGAACATTTGTGCATTTAATCATGTCTTTTCATTTACCTCATTAGATGCTAAATGGGATGAAAGTGTAGCTGGTCAGTAGGGTGTTTATGCCTTCAGAGCCCATGCAACTATACATCATAAGATTGGTACATTATTGCCCTTTCCTAGGACGAGACCAAGATACATTCAAATATTTATTTATAAAACGGAGCATGAGACTGACAAGCGATTATTGGAGAATGATAGCTTGGATAGAGAATTAGTTGATAAGATTAAGCGCATACTTGATGTGTATAATCCTTTTGTCCAAACATTACGTCAACTTGCTCAATGCAATGATATACTTAACTGTAAGTTACTGATCAAGGAGCGACCTTCCGCACACAGTCGATACACACTTCCAACTGCATCACGGTTGCAGCTATTATAGTTAGTAGTGATGAAGTAGTGATGTAACTAACAGAGATATAATTGTTCAAACAATTAGGGGTCAAGTAATGAATATCAAAGAATTTTTCAGGCTATTATGATCCTTTGTAATACCCCATATTACTCCCTTATGGAACATATGGATGGGACAATGATTGTTGTACATCTTATGGTACTAGAGTCACTTGTTGGGACTATTATTTATATATGTTGCAGGTACTATTTAATTCTTAATTACTTTTCATAGTTAGCAGTAACAACTTTTAGTTCTCAAGTTTTGTTATGAATTACATCAAATTCGGATCCATCATCCGTCAATCCTTTTGTATGGAGGTTGTCTACTTCAACAATATGCCATTGATAGTGATGTAAAGTTGAAACTCAAAATCTTAAATTCATAAGAACACATCAACAAGAAATTAGAGTTGAACCATATCAAGGTCTTCAAGATTGCTTAAATGCTACAGAAGATGATGCTGGTAAATTCGATGAGTTTTTTTTCGTTATATAGTATACTTACTTTATTATATGATTAAATTTTTATTTTTCAATAAAATTGATTTAGGGAATGTGGGACGTCGTACAATTTTGCCGTCGCCATTTATTGGAAGTACTCAAGATATGTATCAACGGTACCAAGATGCAATGTCAGTAGTTCAAAAATTTGGTAAACCAGATCTATTCATTACGATGACTTCCAATCCATTATGGGAAAAAAATACAAAATAAGCTTAAGCCTGGACAAACACCTCAAGATTGGCCCAATTTGTTGACTAGGATTTTTCGAGCCAAACTTGAAGAGCTAAAGAAAGATATCTACACCAAAGGTGTTCTTGAAAAGGTCGTAGCACATTATTCATGTAATTGAGTTTCAAAAAAGATGCTTACCTCATGCTCATATATTGGTCATCTTAGACGAAAATGACAAGTTGAATACACCAAATGATTATGAGTGCTTAGTTCGAGCAGAGATTCTTGACAAGGATGTCGAACCTATGTTGTATGAAGTTGTTATAAGACACATGATACATGGACCATGCAGAGAGATGAATCTCAATGTTTCTTCCTTGAAAAATGGAACTTACAAGAAAAACTATCCTAAATCATTTGCACCTTGCACCATACAAGGAAGTGATTCTTATCCGATATATCGGCATCGTGATGATGGCAGGAGTATTGCCTTGGGTCATAATTGCGATGTTGTCTTTGATAATGGGTAGGTGGTCCCATATAATCCATGGCTATTGTTAAAGTACGATTGTCATATTAATGTTAAAATCTGTAGCAGCATAAAAAGTATAAAATACTTATATAAGTATGTCTAAGGGGACTTGCTGTGTTGCATTTGAGGTTCCCACAGGCCCAAACGATGATGAGATTAGTCAATACGTTGGCGGAAGATGGATTTGTGCACCCGAGGCACTATGGAAGATATATAAGTTCCCAATGAGCAAAATATATTCATCAGTTGTACGATTACAAATTCACCTCCCAAGCATGCAACAGGTTCAGTTTTATAGTTTCCAAAGGATTTCTGATGTGCTATCAGATGAATGAAATTCTCGAACAATGTTGACTAATTTTTTTAAAGTTTACAATGAAAGTCAAGAACCTAATCAATATTTGTACAGCGAATTCCCAAGTACTATAGATGGATGTCAATGGAAAAGGTTTGGCAGAAAAGAAGATCCCAATAGAAAGTCATTGGTTGAATATATGCTGGATCACCAAATGAAAGAGAAAGGTTTTATCTCCATCTTCTACTCAATTATGTTAGAGGACCTAAATCATTGGATGATTTGTTAATAGCAAATAATGTCATATCCGACATTTAAGCAAGCTGCTGAAAAATGTGGTCTTCTTGAAGAGGATGGTAGTATTTGTCAGTGTTTAATTGAAGCAAGAGCTATTACAATGCCTTCACCTCTGAAGAGGTTGTTTGCTACAATCTTGCTTTATTGTCAACCAATCGGGGTAACATGATTGTGGGAAGAAAATTATCCCTACATAATTGAGGATTATCCTTCATCAAGATCCACAAATAGTGTCTTAATTTTGAACTGGTTTTTACATGACATTAACAGTATATTTCTACAAGATAAATGAGTTTAGAAGAGTTTGATTTACCTCAGATTGCTGAAGACTATCATACCCAACTCACTTGATGATCTTAATGTTGTCAGTAAACTTAATCCAAGTCAATTGCAGGCATTTAATACCATCAAGCATGCAATCATGAGAAATTGGCCCTAGGGGTACTGGCAAAATATTCCTATATCGAGTGTTACTCCCAAGTTTTCGCAATGTTGGGTCCATAATGGTAGCTACTGCAACACCAGGCATTGCAGCAATCCAACTACCGGGTGGTAGAACAGCATCCTCAAGATTCAAGATACCAATTAAGTGATTGGAGCTCTAGGTGCAATTTCAGCAAATAATCTAAAGTATGCCACCAATTTTAGCAAAGATTGAGCATCAGCAATCATTTTGGATGGGGCACCAATTGTTGGAATAGGCGATCAAAAAGTCAATGTGGTTGGTTGTTCTGAGAACCATTTTCCAATCTTTGCCCAAAAGTAATATTATATTGATGAATGTAGTAAGGATTCATCATTGGCAACGATGAGTTTGTTGTCCTTACTGCTAGCATCGAGCGTGCTTTCGATGTGAATCCAAGAAATTGGACTGCGCATAGGTTGGCGGTCATGGAACCAACTTCTATGGATCGGTCTGAAATACTCCAAGTCGAGGACCTGGAGATTGGGTATCAAGGGTCTGAGAAAGACTTGCACTAAGGATTGTAGTCGAGTTTCATCCGCGAGAGACATAGGTCGTCCATGCAATCTTAGTAAGTTACCTGGCAGGCAGTCGACTGACTGAGGTGACTTGCGAAAATCATCATATAGAAGCCACACGGGCTTGATCGGTATGACTGGTATTCACGATGCCGATAGTATGGGATTAGTCCTCGAACTTGAGGAATCACAACAGTCGCTTACATACAAAGGTTGTATCTAGGATCTGGCGAGTGGTGATTGTATCATAAGTTATGATCATCATAAGTCTTGTTCAGTGCAGTCGGAGTCTGTAGTGAGGATAGTGGATTCCAGGACAGAATGTGTCCCCTGTCAAAGATTATGACAACAATATCTCCTATGCGCTCTGACATGGTTAGACTCTCAAATTCTATGGCCATAGCATTTGATTGAGTGGAAAGGATTTCCTACATTAATCATAGAGTTAAACCTATCTCGAGTTTTGAAGCATAAATGCCTAACCAAGGATGGAAATCGACGCCCTAGACTGAGGCCGGGAGACAAACGATAGTAGGATCGTACCTGTATGTAACTCAGGGCCTAAATGTTCACGCCATATATTCACCTAGTCTCTAGTGCCATGGGTCATTGCTAGACAGCCACCCATGGTGACGGACTACTTGATTATAAGATAATGGAAAGTAGGTCCAAGTCTAGGTGAGGGTGAGCTAAAGTGTCACACATGACGCATTAGATGTGAAAGGGTGAAAACTACGAGGAACTTTCCTCTTTATGCTTTCTTGTATCTCATTTACAATTCAATTCTATGGTCTTCCATGTTGTGTACTTTTCTTGAACATGAGATACACTGAACGTTGGGGAGAATCAACAGCACACTCTTTGATCTGAATTCCGTCGCGTGTCTACCGGGCCGATCCACGCTTTCAGTGGTATCAAAGCCCAGTTCGGTGTATAGGCCTAGAATTTTATGTGCTACACGTGTGATTAAGCATGCTTAACGTGTTTTAAATTTTACGTTTGAAACATGTTTTAGCGTAGATCTTGTTTTGCATTTAATTTTGCATAAGAATTTTGATCTTGAATATCTTGAATGTGTATATCCATATTCTTGGGTTGATGGTGTCTCGTGGTTCAGAAAATTGCAAGAAAAGGCACAAAAGTGAAAAAAACGGCACGCCGGCAGCAGTAGCCTGCTAGCTGCACGCGCAGGGGCGCGGCCGGGCATGTGCACAGGAAAGCGAAGCCTGCGCGCTTGTGCGCGCGCCTGGTCGGGCCAGCCAGTGCTTTTTTCTGTTTTCTCCAACTTTTGGTGCATTTTTCATATATTGTTTTTCTGAATATTTTCTGCGTTTTCTGAATTCGTTAGCTTGGGATATTTATTTTTGGTTGAGATTAGGAATTTTCTAAAAATAAATATTGATTTGTTAATGAGGAAAGGGTTTCCTAACAAAAATTATTTTTGCACTGGTTGCACCAATGATCAAAATTCACGTGTGAAATTTTGCATTGATTTTCTGCACTGGTTGTTTGTATAGCATGTTCATGTGTAGATCTTGATGTATTGATTTTGCAAAAAGAATGGATCTTGGGAATTCTTGAATATGTTTTTTATTCTTTGATTAATGTTTTTGTGTTTGGAAAAATTTTGCAAAAAATTCGTTGAAACGAAAAAAAACGGAGGCAGGAGGGCGCACGCAAGCATTTGCGATGTGCCTGCGCACGCGCGAGGTGCGCGGGAGCATGCAGGCGTGCACCCTGTGCAGGCTGCACGTGTGTGCTGCTGAGCGGCACTGGGTGCTGGACGCCTGCGCATGCACGCGCCTAGCTAGTAGGGCTGGGCCGTTTTTCAATTTTTTATCATTTTTCGTGCATTTCCGAAATTCTGATTTTTTATTTATTTTTCTAGGAATTTTTCTAAACTGATTAACTTAGGACATTTTAATTTTAGTTGAGATTGGGTATTTCCTAGAATTAATATTGCCTTGTTAATTGTGGAAAATTTTTCTAATAAAAATATTTTGCATAGGTTGCACAAATATCTAATATTTTGTGTGTATATTTTGCATATAATTTCTGCACTTATTTTAAGTATGGGATATCATAAATATTTGAGTAGCATGTTTTACATGGAATGTGTATTTATACTATATGCATTAATTGGATTGACTAAGGATGATCACGAAGCCCTTAGACTGTATGTATGATTTATTTAAATTTGTTGTTGGTTTGGGGCCTGAGTGCCTCTTTGCATCTTCTTACCTCTCTCGTTTTTGCCTTGAAATAATAAGGTTTTCTTGCTCTCTCCTAATGTACTCCCTCTATTGATGATTGGGGTTTATTATTTTTTATGATGTAATGAGTGTAGATTAGGAGTTAGGTTTTATTTTTCTAAATAAATGTAAGGAAGAAAGTCCAAGACGACGGAGGCCCATGGAGGATGTCTCATCTGTAAGCCAAGGAGGATCCACAAAGAAGAGGCCTAGTGAGGCCCACGAAGATGAAGAAGGATATACAAGGCCCATTTTGTGTAATGGGTTACAAAGTCATGTAATAGCGTAGGTCTACTCTTAGATTGACCATAGATCCACTGCGGGCTCAATGGGTCGCATAGGTTTGGGTTTGTGATCATCCCACAGGGGCGTGCTAGGTTTTATTTTGCATGCGATGCTTTTTTATAATGCTTTGAGTTTCTATATACTTCATGTATGTTTACATTTCCGTTCAGAATATTCCTATATTTATGCATGCAAAACACTAATAATGTGATGAGGTCTCGGTCAAAACATAATGAAAGAACTCTCACTTGGTTGAACCAAGTTTAAAAATATTAGACCCTGAAAGTGGATTTGAGCAAGCACAGTTCGTCCATGCCTTCCATCCATGATAAAAGTGAGGAAGCTAATTTCACCCAATTGCGTGGTCTCACGAGTCGTGGCACATCTTTTGGACTAAAAGTAAGCTGCACGGTTGTTGTGAATAAAGTGAATACACTCTTGTTTCCCTATCCCATGAGTCATGGGGGTGACAGTGAGTGCTATAATTCGGTTGATGGGTTAGGTCTAACACCGAGTAACGTGATTTGCTTGGAGTCCTGGGAATCACGTGAAGAGGCGAGGCAAAGATATCTTGGGGATCTCATGACGAGAATGGCATAGGTTGCCTCCCACAAGGTTATTTTTCATGCGAATCATAAAAGCGGGATATGGAGAATTTCGCTTGTGGGTCCCAAACCCATTAGGAATCCATTTCTTGAAATCCCATTTGAGAGTGATGGAATTTCGTAGAAATAGTGGGAGAGGTTAAGAATTAAAGACCTAGTCTTTACTTAGATTTAATATTACTTCATTCTGCTTAAGTTTCCTGCTTTACTTGTTGTAGATGTCTAAGAATCTAATAATTCCAATACAAGAGGCTAATAAAGTTAAATGAACCAACTACGTTGACTGGCTGCGAAATCTTAAGATAGTCTTAGATTTCCAGAACCTTGTCCATATTCTAGATAAGGATATTCCTCAGGCCTTGTTGGAGGGGTCAACAACTGAAGAATGCATGGCATTTGAGAAGTTGAAAGATGACCACCGGCATGTCCGCAGCATCATACTGGCCTCGATGACAAACGAGATCCAAAAGCAGTACGATAGGCATGACGATGTTGGCTCAATTATGCTTTGTTTGCATAATGTCTATGCGGTCCCGAACCAGTATATAAGATATGATCCAATGAATGCATATTCGGAGCTAAGATAACGGAAGGGTCGTCTGTACAAGAACATGGAGTGATGATGTTATCCCTTGTGGAGAAGCTCAAAAGACCTCCATGTCGGTCTTGAAAGAGAGACGTACATTAGCGTGATCCTTCAGTCTCTTCCTCCCTCCTACGAACCATTTATCATCAACATGAATGAGCTTGAAAGAGATCTTCATGGGTTGATAAATATGTTGATCCAGTACGAGGCAATGATTGAAAAATCTGCGCCATCGGTACTAGTAGGAGAAGCTTCAACCTCTATAGCGAAAGGCAAAGGTGCTAGACGCTAAGGACGAAGAGGGCTGAGGTGACATCAGTTGCTATCACTTCGAGCTGTTCCTATTATACCGCAAGGAGGAGGTAAAGGAAAGAGGAAGAGGGTTCAGCAGTCGAGCTTAAAGATTCCTACAAACATATGCATTCACTGCCGTAAAGAGGGCCTTCGGAAGAGGGAGTGTCCTGAACCCCTCTCCAATGAAGGTAAAATTTGAGTTGAGTATTGACATGATCACTCTACTCTCTTTGGTATTGGATACCAGTCTTATAATAATCTACGGGTGGTTTGTAGGTGGTGATAAGGAGTAGAAAGCCAAGACAGCTCTCAGATTCAACAATGGCAAGGCTATTGCTGACATGACCAGAGACTAGATTAGGCTTCTAATTCTGATCATGTTAGGATAGTTTTTCATAGGGATTATGTAACCTAGCATGATCAAAAGTATGTTCTTTTCTTGGAAAAAAGATTTTGGTTTCATACATTTAGATCAATAAAATTATTTTTATTTGACATTGCATTTTGATTCATGTCTGCTAGAGTTTATGCATAAGTTCCCAAAACTATCCCATGAAAGGTTTATGAATTCTCATAATTCAAATGATCGAAACGGATTTATCAAGACCAACTTACAGATTTGGCATCGGTAAGAGGCTAGGGCGTTTTCCTCTTATTAAGGATAAGCAACTTAGAAGATTCAAGGAATCTAGAAATAGGCGATTCGAATCGACTAAACTTATGAGTCTTTTCTGAAGAAGGAAAAGTTTGAAAGCTTTTTGGACAAAGTAGGCGTGCCAAATAATCTGTTGGATGGGATCCAATAAAACAACTGTAGGTTACTGAATACACAAGACCACAAGGTGGTTCACAAGTCTAAAGGTCCCATTTGAGGTTTGGGAATTAGACTTGAGGTGGTGAACCAAAAATGGTTGCAAAATTAAACCTATTTCGATAGGATCGAAAAAGACAGTGTATTTAATGGGAGTTCTTGAACATCCAGTTGAGAATGGGATTCTCCAATGAAACACTTCCTATAAAGGCCGAGTATGATGGTCTCTAATAAAGGGAGCGATCGAGCCTCGTTGAACAGAGGTCGATCGAAGTTATACCTAATTACCTTAGCCTGAGTAGATGTGGACTTGGAAAATTGTCAACGTGAGGTATATGATGGTTTTCTAGGAGTCACGCACTGTAGTGCCATGGTTTGGCAAGCCTGTGTCCCGCCAAAGTCCTTGAGTAGGTCAAGGGACTAGTAGGAGTCAAATAAGACTAAATGTCTAATTTGTACAGGCTTATGGCAAAACAATGCAAACGTTACTTATAATTGTATTTTCTACTTAACTGATCATATTCCAGTCCTCTTAAGAACGACCCGAATACCATAGAAGCAAGAGTTATTATGGGTGAGTTCGGTCAAATTGGAATACAATCCAAACGACATGCGGAGAATGTGTTGAGCATCATAGTCGGATTTATGGGGAGGAGCCATAGAATTTGCTACGAAATTCAAACAAGGTTTGAAAACTCCGCATAACTGGAATAATCATTTTTTGACCAACTCATACGAAGTATGACTCGGTCATTAACGACGTAGGTGATCAGTGGGAGTGGAAATTATGTTCCAAGTGTTTAAGTATGTAATGTCTTGTTCATCATGGATGAATTTGAGACGTTAGGAAACATTAAAACACAACCGTAGCTCACGAAAATTCTCCATGACATTTTATGGGCCCCACATATATATCGTGAATTGAGTTGTTCAAAGACCCAGTCATGATAGACTGATAAGAAAGCTCAAATATGTCGAGGGATAAGCTATTCAAGACCCAGTCGTGGTAAGACTGATGAGAAAGCTTAGATACTATGGATAAAGCATTAAGCCATTCAAGATTTGGCCACGATAGACTAATGAGAAGGCTTAGATGTTTAGCATCCCTACGTCTTGACCCTAGATGAACATGAGATATGTTTAATCGGTGCATGGGATTCAATGTTAAGTGTGCTTTGTGCATGACACAACGGAAATCGGGAATGCACTAAGGGGCTGAAGACGGCAGTCAAAAACAATCCTTAGTACCTGAATAAGGACTAAAGATGTGTTCTCGATGCACTGTCTGTGGAGAGTTGGTTTTGGAAGGCTAAAGCGATACTGGCTTCCAAGAACGTAGTGAAAAACAGTTAGTCTCAAAAGTATGCACAGTCAAGCTTAATGATGGTTTGGGTACCTTGAAAGGATTTTCAAGCACGATCCCATAAGGACTTCATCGTAAAAGTCCATTGCATTGGATAGTGGTTATGGATGAAAGCCACGTCCATAGGTTGGATGTAGTGCCTAGCACGGCCGAGCTGATAGTCACCAAACAATGGCAAAAGTTATGGCCCGAGATCCCATCACAAGATCCACGAAATATTATTAGACAACCACCATCTCCAAGCAGCGATGGTAGGAAGACGAAACAAGGTTAGACCATATCACTTGGGCATGAAATATACCAGACTCACGAGACCTTAGTTGGCATCGTAGATTACCATGTAAATAGATTTTCGTGTTTCTGAATTTAACGAAACAAGAAAATATTACGGATAAAATTTCTTGAATTTGATTGAATATCTGTGGGTGCGAAATCTCTACTTGAAAACTTTCGATTCTTCTCTTCGAGAGCGTGACCTTTTGACTTCGGCAACTTTGGAGGTAAAACTCGACATTTGATCTCCTTTGACATTGACTTTGACTTTGAATAACGTTAATTCGGGGGTCGTTAACTTGTTCCCGGATCAAACGCTATGGACTTGAAGATATCTTACTTGAATTTGAGATATTTCTTGGTGGATTTGAGACTTTGATCTTCCGCCAAGGTGGATTTCTGTCTTGATAACGTTAATTTCGCCGATCTTTGGACTTCTTGTCGAATTAAACGCTGATTTTGGATGATCTCCGTGACGAACGCCTTGAATCTTGCTTAGAACGCCGTGGATCTTCCTTCATTTGCGCTTGAGAGGATTTTCGGGACTTCTTGAATGCTCTCTTGCTTGTGTCTTCATTTGTATGTGTGTGTTTTGAATGAGTTCCAAGGACCCCTTTATATAGTTGTCAAATAGGTAGAGTAGTGGTGAACTTGAACACTTATTTTGTATTATCTCTTTATTTTGATTTGAAGAGATAAATACATTAAATATTTGGGAAGACATGATTGGTCAATTTCGATATTATCTCTTTAATTTTTGTATTTTTCAAAGAGATAATATGAGAAATATTTGTCTTGATTTGATTAGCCGAAACACCTCAATTTGACAAGTGTCGACCGTTGATTTGATGACGAAATATATATTAAAATATCAGTTAAATTAACTATTTATATTTAAAATTAATTTAGTAAATTCCAAGATATAAATAGTAAAATAGAATATAATTGATAAATAATATATATTTTTCACTTGTCGTCATTTGATTGGGTGCAAAACTTATTTGTCTACAACCTATACTCAGAAGGTTCTGAACAAAGTGGGTAATTGACTTAATGGGCAAGGGGAGATTGTTGGAATAGGTGACTAGAAAGTCGATGTGGTTGACTGTCCTGAGAATCATTCATCAATCTTTGAACAAAAGTAATATTATATTGATGAATGTAGTAAGGTATCATGGAGTGATCGGCTAGAAAATCTGCTAAGACTTGTCCTTTCATAGCCTTTTGAGGAACGTATGTGATCTCGAATTGTTGCAGCTGATGATACCATCTTGCGAGTCTATCAGACAGCACTGGCTTTGCCATGACATATTTCAAAGGGTTTGCTTATGAGACTAGATGGACACTGTGCGATTGAAAGTGATGCTTTAACTTCTGGATTGCGAAGATGAGTGTCAAACATTGCTTTTTGATGGGTGAATAATTGAGCTCGTTTGGTGTCATTGTTCTGCTTAAATAGTATAAAGCATTCTCTTTCCCCTCATTATTTTTCTGGGCAAGTAAGATTCCCACTGAGCGCTCTTGAGCAGCAACATACAATATTAAGGGGCGTCCTGGAACTGGTGCAACCAACACCGGAGGCTTCATTAAGTAGGATTTTATGCTTCTGAATGCTTTATCACAAGTCTCATCCCATTCAAAGGGTACGTCTTTCTTCATTAGACGACAGAATGGTTGACAACAGCCTGCTAGATTTGAAATGAATCTCCACAGAGATATGCGAGCTTTCCTTCCAAACTCTTGAGCTCATGGACGTTTCTAGGTTCTGGCATTCTCAAAATGGCATCAATCTTGGCTTGCTCAATCTCTATACCCCATTGACGGACGATGAACCCAAGGAATTTTCCGGACGTAACTCCGAATGCACATTTGGAGGGATTCATCTTTAGTTAGTATCTCCTCAAACGTTCAAAAACCTTTCTCAAGTCATGAAGATGATCCCCTCGTTTCTTTGATTTCACGACCAAGTCGTCAACGTAGCATTCTACATTCTTGTGGAGCATGTCGTCGAAGATCTTTTGCATTGCCCTTTGATATGTGGGGTCGGAATTTTTTAATCCGAAAGGCATAACTTTGTAGCAATATACCTTTAGGAGTGCGAAATGCTGTCAATTCCTCATCTGCTGGTGCCATACGTATTTGATTATATCTGGATGATCCATCCATGAAAGATAGGGCTTCATGACCCGTAGTGGCGTCTATCATTAACTCGGCGATGGGTAATGGGAAGTCGTCTTTGGGACATGCATTATTCAAGTCCCTGAAGTCAACACATACTCGTATCTGCCCATTCTTCTTTCTCACGGGCACGATGCTGGAAATCCACGTAGGATACTTGACTTCTCGAATAAAACCGACTTCAATGAGTGTGTTTACCTCGCATTCAATCAATGGGATCAACTCAGGTCGAAACCTACGTTGAGCTTGTTTGACAAGACGAGCCCCTTTCTTTACGGATAACTGGTGCACAGCTACTTTTGGATCTAGCCTGCGATAGGCATGTGGATCGTCCCGGGAGGAGCGCGAATGCGGAAGCGCGGTATAAAAATATAATTACAAAATTTAAAGCATGCTTAAACAAGAATTAAAACTACACGTTCAAGGGGTGTTCCCTTGAACCTCCCGGGCATTTGGTGTATCTCATGATTAAAATAAACAACATACAAATCATAGAGGCCATAAGGTTGTAGAAATCGAGAAACAACAAAACGTAAAAACCTACCCGGTTGTCGTTTTGTCTTAAAACTACTACTTGCGTTGTTCCCCGTTTTGCACCAAGATCTCGAATTGAGACCCTCTAAATCGTACACACAATCCGCCCACGTATCTTGATCCCTGTTCTAGCAAAAAATCAAGTGTATATAATTTAGAGAGGATGGATCGACCAAACATTATGAATTAATGTGATCAATCCTCCTTAGGTTCATTGTATAAACAAAAGAACCAAAATAATTTTTCTTGGAAAAAGGGGTTATGGCCAGAGAGAGGGAGAAGTGTGTGTGTGTGTGTGTTGAATTTTCATCATCATGTCTAAAGTGAAACCCAAGGAGTTCTTATAGAGGAGGAATCCTATTCCTCTTCAAACTCCAACTTCAGAACTTTACTTTGACTAGGATTTTGACCTAGTCAAACTAGTCCTTGAATTGGTCAAATCAATCCTAACCATTCATCTCTCCATTTAATCTCAACTATCCATTTATTTAATGGAATATTTAAATTCTATTTAAATAATACATGGGGCCATAAATAATCTTTAAGCCCATGTAATTAATTCCAATAAATCCAATTTATTAATTTAGTTAAATTTCTTTTAATCTAATTTAAAGGAATCAACATCCCAAGAAAAAATTACAACCGATTAAATTCAATTTAATCGTTCTACCTCTCCAAATCTAATTCTAAATTAAATACCTTATGTGTACAGATTTTCGTGTTCCTAAATTTAACAAAATAAGAAAATATTACAAATAAAATTTCTTGAATTTGATTGAATATCTGTGGGTGCGAACTCTCTACTTGAAAACCTCCGATTCTTCTCTTCGAGAGCGTGACCTTTGACTTCGGCAACTTTGGAGGTAAAACTCGACGTTCGATCTCCTTTGACGTTGACTTTGACTTTGAATAATGTTAATTCGGGGTTCGTTTACTTGTTCCCGGATCAAACGCTATGGACTTGAAGATATCTTACTTGAATTTGAGATATTTCTTGGTGGATTTGAGACTTTGATCTTCCGCCAAGGTGGATTTCTGTCTTGATAACGTTAATTCGCCGGTCTTCGGAATTCTTGTCGAATTAAACGCTGATTTTGGATGATCTCCGCGACGAACGCCTTGAATCTTGCTTAGAACACCGTGGATCTTCCTTCATTTGCACTTGAGAGGATTTTCGGAAATTCTTGAATGCTCTCTTGTTTGTGTCTTCAATTGTATGTGCGTGTTTTGAATGAGTTCCAAGGACCCCTTTATATAGCTGTCAAAGACGTAGAGTTGTGGTGAACTTGAACACTTATTTTGTATTATCTCTTTATTTTAATTTAAAGAGATAAATACATTAAATATTTGGGAAGACATGATTGGTCAATTTCGATATTATCTTTTTAATTTTTGTATTTTTCAAAGAGATAATATGAGAAATATTTGTCTTGATTTGATTGGCCGAAACACCTCAATTTGACACGTGTCGACTGTTGATTTGATGACGAAATATATATTAAAATATTAATTAAATTAACTATTTATATTTAAAATTAATTTAGTAAATTCCAAAATATAAATAGAAAATAGAATATAATTGATAGATAATATATATTTTCCACTTGTCGTCATTTGATTGGGTGCAAATTTTATTTGTCTACAACCCATACTCTGAAGGTTCTGAACAAAGCGGGTAATTGACTTAATTGTTAAAGGGGAGATTGTTGGAATAGGTGACTGAAAGTCGATGTGGTTGATTGTTCTGAGAACCATTCGTCAATCTTTGAACAAAAGTAATATTATATTGATGAATGTAGTAAGGATTCATCATTGGCAACAATATGTTTGTTGTGCTTACGGCTAGCATTGAATGTGGTTTTGATGTCACAACAAACGCCCACAGACCGGACATATGAATCCAAGAAGTTGGACTATGCATAGGTTGGCGGTCATGAAACCAACTTCTGTGGATCGATCTAAAACACTTCAAGTCGAGGACCTCGAGATTGGGTATCGAGGGTCCGAGAGAGACTTGCACTAAGGATTGCAGCTGAGTTTCATCGGCGAGAGACGTAGGCCATCCATGCAATCTTAGTGTGTTGGTTGGCAGGCAGTCAGCTGATTGAGGTGACTCGCGGGAATCGTCATATAGAAGCCACACGGGCTTGGTCGGTATGACTGATATTCTCGGTTCTGGTAGTACGGGATTAGTCCTCGGACTTGAGGAATCACGGCAGTCACTTACATACGAAGACTATATCTAGGATCCGACGAGCAGTGACTGTATCATAAGTTATGGTCATCATAAGCCTTGTTCAGTACAGTCGGAGTATATAGTGAGGATGGTGGATTCTAAGATAGGATGTGTCCCTTGTCAAAGATTGTGACAGCGAAATCTCCTATGCGCTTTGAGATGGTTTAGACTCTCAAAGTCTATGGTCATAGCATTTGATTGGGAAAGTATTTCCTACATCAATCATAGAGTTAAACCTATCTTAAGTTTGAAGGATGGATGCCTAGTCAAAGATAGGAATCGACGCCCTAGACTAAGCTGGGAGACAGACGACAATAAGACCGTACCTTTATGTAACTCAGAGCCTAAATGTTCACGCCACATATTCACCTAGTCTCTAATATCATGGATCATTGCTAGACGGCCACCCATGGTGACAGACTACTTTGGTAATGGGATTATAGGAAGTAGGTCCCAACTTAGGTGAACGTAAAGAGTCACACATGACTCACTGGATATGAAAGGGATTAATTCAGAATTAATTTTGGGAGAAGGTTTAATTTAATGGATTAAACTAACTATTTGGAGATTTAAGCCTTCATTAATTGGATTAATCGGGCTTGATTCATAAATTAGATTTATGAATTTAGAAGTTGGGCTTTCCTTTTTTAATTAGATTAAAAGGTGGAAATTATTTTTTTGGGCTTAACTATTAAATTAGATTTAATACATAAAGTCCATTGGACCTTGGGCCATTTAAATTCGATTTAATAGGTCCATTCCATAAAGCCCATCAAGAATGGATGGACGAGATTTGATCTGGAGGTTATGAGATGGATGGCTAGGATTCATCCTAGGATGAGGTTTGACTAGGTCAAATCCTAAGTTGATTAGGGTTTGACTAGGTCAAATCCCTAGTTGACTAGGGTGTGTCTATTTGGAAGAGTTTGAGTAGAATTATATGAACTAGTCATATAAATACTGAAATACACACACCTCACACACTAATCTCTACACAATTGCCACATCTCTCTTCTCTCTCTCTCTTCCACCCTTCTTCCCTCTCCAAGATTTTTCCTTTTGTTCTACTTGATTCAATCAAGGTAGAACGTTAGAGACATCAGTAGCATTGTATCGATGTCCCTTTTCCCCTAATAAGTTCTTGCTAGCACGAGAGTTCGTTGGTATCCGGTGAATCATGTGGACGTTTTTAGAGGATCTCTACGTTGAGATCATTGTGGCAAATCCAAGAACAATGCGTGTAGCCGATCAAAGAAAACTACGAGGGTAGGTTTCCTCTTTATGTTTTCTTGTATCTCGTTTACAATTCACTTCTATGGGCTTCCATGTTGTATACTTTTCTTGAACATGAGATACACCAAATGCCCGGGAGAATCAAGGGCACACCCCATGATCCGGATTTAATACTTTAAATTCCATTTTTTACGCTTTTAATTTCTCTCGCTTCCACGCTTCAATCGCGTGTCTCCCAGGCCGATCCACGCTTTCACCAATGGCAGATAGAAAGGCAATTGAAACTGTGGACCGAACTTTAAGAGAAATGCTTGGGGTTGATTTGCCATTTGGTGGTAAGATTATGATATTAGGAGGTGGTTTTCGTCAAGTTGTACTATTGTCGTCGGAGGCACAAGATCATAAGCTGTGAAAGCAAGTATTGTGGAGTCGTACTTATTGTCCAGTATTAAGGTTTTCACTTGGCAGACAACAATAGAGCACATAGCGATCAGCTTTTCTGAATTTTTTTGTTGCGCATTGGTAATGGAGATGAACCTACAATGGAAGATGACATGATAAGAATTCTATACTCAATGGTTATACCATTTGAAGGTGAGCATTCATTTGATCTTCTGATTGAATATACTTTTCCAAATCTAGGTTCACAGACTTATGATCTGAGTATATGATGGATGGAGTGCTAACAACTCTACTGAATGATGATGTTAACAAGCTAAATGAAAGGGTGCTTCAAGCTTTCACCGGCGAGGAAGAAGTTACATATTATTCATTTGATTCTGTGTTTGAGGATATAAATAATTTGTACTTACCAGAATTCCTAAACTCTCTGTCGCTCGTTTAATTTCCCACCACAAAAATTCACTCTAAAGAAGGGTGCCCCCGTTATGTTTCTCAAAACATTGATCTAAAAATTGGACATTGTAATGGTTAATCTGTTGCAAATTTGGTAGAAATTGATTGATGCCGAACTTTTGACTGGACAATGTAGGAGAATAAGAGTTTTTCTACCACGTATTCCTTTGAAGACATCAGAAGATGCAAAAGTGCCGATCGAATTGATACGAAGATAATTTCCTGTTAGATTGAGTTTTGCGCTAACAATTAATAAATCTTAAGGGCAAACAATACCAGATGTTGGAATTTATTTGCTGGACCACGTTTTCAGTCATGGCCAGTTGTATATTGCTCTTTCACGAGGAGTTTCTGAAAAAACTACTAAGGTGTTGGTCACAAAGGGAAAAATAAATGGAATTGAAGGTATCTACACAAGAAATGTGGTTTTTCACGAAATTTTGGAAGGTTGTGAAGTAATCGTAACTGAGTGGTACAATATATTATATACATTATATATTCTTACTTAAGATTTTTTTTCTGATGCAGGTATGTTTGAATGCCAAGTGATCTAATCTTTGATAAGGTTTGGCTCAAGTATCCATATTTTGGACAGATTTTAATATAGACTGTTCTTCTCTTTCTACACATTTTTTTTGTCATTCATCTATGAGTAAAAGTACTAAATTTTTTTTTTCAAGATACAAATTATGGAGACTTTTTTATAATTAGGATGATCAAGTACCAAAACCAAAAGAAGTGATGCGCATATGTGTTATCTTCAAAAAAAAAAAAAATCCAAAATTCTTAGTGTTTTTATATTGAACAATGTCTATGTGTTGTTTTCATTGTTTCATATTACGAGTTATTAATTAATCTTACATTCCAATGGTTGTGCGATATTTAAATTCATGATATAATATTTCAAAAAATGAGTTCGAATTAAAGAATTTACGAATATGCAAATTATGTGCACTAAATTATAATTGTACAATTTTTTGTTTACAAATAAAAAATTTTTATGCTTATTTATATTTACACTTCAAAATATTGTGATCGCGGGGACCGCGTGCGACGGCTACTAGTTATCTATACTATTATATAAAACAAAAATCTATTTTTTACTCACAAATGGCGGTTAATGACAGCGCTGCACCACTTTTTTGTAAAGCCAAAAATAACCCTCAACTGATATGATAACTACTTTATTCAACTTTTCAAGTTTTATATTAATTGATAAATTAGTTGTTTTTCTCTTTCCTTCTTTTTTTAATGTGATGTGTTAGTTTATATATTTTACTCTTATTTATAATATATTTTAAAGTGTAAAAAAATATTTATTATATGCACGCAGGAACGGTGTGCCACAACGTCGAGTAAAAAAAAAATTAGCGTACCAACTTTAAATATCCAAATTTACCCATTAATTTATTTCTTAAAAAAAATATTAGTCAAAATAGTAATTTCAATATTTTTTTTTCTCTCAACACGCTACTCCATGTTTCACTCACCTCACTCCACATTTTTTTTTTCTTACAAACTGCTTTCATTCTTATTCCTTCACAAATTTCCTTTTTCTCTTCATCTCACATCACACTTCTTTTTTATATACTTTGAGGTATCGTGTGCAACAATGACTAGGATTATTAAATTGAATTTGGGTTAGGCACACAAAATGAGTTGTCAATCTAATACCCATTTCACTTTTTATTTTCTTCTTCCAGCTTTTCCTACTATCCTCATTAATGGCTTCCACCTCCTCCACAACTCAACCACCGGAGTCCGTCAATTGCCTCTCCCTACATCACACGCCATGTTGCCAACACCCACCACCCCACCATAGAAGACCGCATCACTCTCCCCATCACCAAATCCCATCTTCTCTGCCCTAAATCAGTCATTGCATGTCCCTATTGTTGCTATGGCCATGCCACTGCACCATCTTCGCGAACAACCATGTCTAGATCAACCAAATTCCACGTTACCCCTGCCACCCCCAACCTAAATCTTTGCACCTTGTTGCCCCTTGTCACCTAGATCACTGCTACCTTTTGTCGTCACAAATCCTCTCTCCCACACTCGACAAGTAATGTGTGTGTATATATATCAAATGATTCTAAGTAATTGATTTGATCTTACGATTTTCATACTTTCAATTTTGACTTCATGATGGATAAAAAAAAAAAAGAAAAATGCAATTACTTCTCTAATATGTAAAATGTGAAAAATCCTTCTATAAAACATATTAGCAATTTATTCCTCGATATTTTCAAAAATAGAGCAAATAAACCCCTTTAAAGACTGTGGTACTGTACATGCGCTGGTTACGCTAGTTTGACTTGATTTTTAAGTATTAAAATATTATTTTTTATTTAAAATATAATATACTAATATTTATATATAAATATTCATTTATATATGTAATATATATTTATATGTAAATATTAAATATTATAATTCTTCTTCATCGCACCTTCGCCGCTGATTCGTCATCCCCTCAAGCGGGCCTCTGTTAGCATTTTAGTTAGCATGTGTTAGCCTTTATCAGCATGTTTGGTTTATTGTCGTGTTTTGAGGAACACGTTTTTCCTTGCTGAGTTCTTTCTCTTATTTTTTCTTTTCCTTTTATGTAAACGTGTTAGAGTTACTTATAAAGGTGCTCAAACCAAGTAGCACCTTTATTGGCAGCACACGCCTTTGTCGGTTGGTTTGGGTAGTTTATTAGTTTGAGAGGTTAGGGTTTGTTAAGAGCAGTTAGTGTGTAATTAGTTTCTATAAATAGGGTTTTTCAGTCTTGATTAATACACCAAGGAGATTAATATTTTCATTCTCTCTCTCTCTTCTCGAATTAGGAATTTTACTCTCGCAGCTGAAACTACTTCTTGCATCTTGTTCTTCCATGGCTTCCTTTTGCTCTTCTAGCTTTCATGGTATCAGAGCCATCTTATAATGGTCTCTGGTACGCTGCTCTGAATAGTCTAGTTTATCAATCTGCATAACCTTGCCCACCACTTCAAGAATCGCCTCGATGGAAAACCCTGCTAAGCAAGGAGAAAAGGGAAGAAAGTAGATGTCGATCTTGATGCTCTCAGAATACAAATGGCAGAAAACCCTGGCACAATCTTGATCTCCAACATGCTAACAGGACCAAACTTCCTGTCTTGGAGTAGATCAATCAAGATCGCATTGAGAGCAAAAATGAAGTTGGGGTATATTACAGGAAAGATTGCCAAACCTGAGGAAGACTCCGATGAGTATGAAGCTTGGGTAAGAGCAGATTCTTTAGTAATTTCTTGGATTCTCAACACAATTTCAAAAGAAATTGTGGAGTCTTTTCTATACATCGACACAGCCAAAGAACTTTGGGAGGAAATAGAAAGTAGATATGGGGTGAGTTATGGGCCTCTGATCTATCAATTGTAGAGAGAAATTGCCTCAGCCACACAGGGAAATCTTACCATCCCAGCGTACTTTGCACAATTAAAGAAGCTTTGGGATGAACTTGGTTGTATGTTGACAATGCCTGCGTGCAGCTGTGGAGCTATGAAAGAATTGACACTGCTTCGTGAGAGGGATCACCTCATGCAGTTCCTAATGGGGCTCAATGAGGTGTTTGAAAATGTAAGGGGGCAAATCTTGATGATGGAGCCTTTACCTAGTGTAACTAAGGCCTATGCAATGGTCCTTAGGGAGGAAAGACAAAAGGGAGTGGGAACTGTTTTCTCCAGCCCACTGCAAAATGCAGCAATGCAAACCAAAGAATATCAAACTCCCAAGAATCAGTGGAAGAAGAGAACCCCTCAAGAAAAGAAAAGCCAACTTTGCACCCACTGTGGTAAAACTGGGCATCTAAGGGAGAATTGCTTCGAGATTAAAGGGTACCCTGAATGGTACAAAGTCCTTATAGAGCAAAGGAAAAAGGCAGGAGCTAGCACCCGCACCACACCTGGCACTAGTAGAGCCTTTAGTTCCACTGCAAGCCAAACTACTGATCAGGAGTCTGTCCAGAATGTGATAGATCAACAGGCAATCACAGAATTTATTAAGAGTGAAATGAGGAAGGCTATGCAGGGACTGCATGCTGAAGGATCTGATGCTGGAAGGTCAGATGATGCAGAGGACTTTGCTGGTAAATCTGTCTTAAACTCCACTGTTAAACCTTCAAATTACTAGATTATTGATAGTGGGGCTACCTTCCACATGTGCAAAGACATAACTCTTTTCCATAATGCTAAGAAACTTGAATCTGACATGCACATACACTTAGCTGATGGATCAAAACAGCTGGTTAAAACAATAGGCGAAGTTTCATTTCCTAATGCTTTGAAATTGACCAATGTTCTGTATGTCCCTGCTTTAAAGTTCAATCTGCTCTCAGTCAGTAAACTGTGTGATCACACTGATATTAGATTTAAATTTTATCCAACTTGTTGTATCTTGCAGGACCACAAGAGTGGTAGGATTGTAGCTGTGGGAAGATTTATAGGAAAGTTGTACATCCTAGATAGGAGTTCCTTTAAGGCTGATGTAGTTGATAGCACCTTGGAGAATATAAAAGAAAAGGGACTATCAGTAGACACTTTTGATATAAATATTTGGCATCAAAGACTAGGGCATACCCCTGTGGATGTACTTGCTCATTTGAAATTCATGAATAAAAGTAAAATTTCCTTGACACTGTGTGAGACCTGTCCCTTGGCTAAACAACAGAGGCTCCCTTTTCCACACAGTCACACATAATCATCAGATAATTTTGAACTTGTGCATATTGATGTATGGGGTCCTTACAATCAACCATCTTTGTCTAATTGTACATACATGCTGACACTCGTTGATGATCACAGTAGATGTACTTGGACTTATCTAATGAAATATAAATCTCAAGTTGTTTCTCTACTAAAAGGCTTCCATAAGATGGTACAAACTCAATTCAATAAGAAAATCAAGATCTTAAGAAGTGACAATGGAACTGAGTTTATCAGTAAAGATTGTCAAGAATTCATGATAGAAGAAGGTATAATACATCAGAAAACATGCACTTACACACCTCAACAAAATGAGGTGGTGGAAAGAAAACACAAACACCTGCTTCAGATTGCTAGAGCCATAATGATACAAGCTAACATGCCAAGTCTTTTTTGGTCAGAAACTCTCCTTACAGCCACCTATATTGTGAATAGGCTGCCCACTAAGGTGCTCAATTGGCGGACTCCTTTCCAGATCATTCATGAGAAGGAGCCTGATTATAAACATATGAAAGTCTTTGGAACTTTGTGCTTTGCTACAAACACTCAGCCCCATAAACAGAAATTTGAACCTAGGGCCACCAAAGGTGTCTTCTTAGGCTATGCTGCAGGTCAAAAGGGATATAGAGTTTATGATTTAAAACATAAGTCCCTGATCATCTCTAGGGATGTCATTTTTCATGAAGCAGTCTTTCCTTTTACAGAAAAACAATTGGACCCAGTGACTGGTCCAGACCCTATCTGGACCACTAATCTGGAACCTCTAACTGTTGATACTATCAGTGGACCGATTGATAACACTGAAAGCCCATCAGACCAAAGTCCTGACCCAGAGCCTGACATTCATAGAGAGCCACCAGTAGCTCTTAGAAGGTCTACTAGAGTTAGTACTAAACCTGCTTGGATGGAAGATTTTCAGTGCACTTATAGTGACTTAGATTCTACTGCTCCAGCGATTACTTCTTTTAGCACCTTGCATGGTTGTTTTTTGGCTTCCTTGAGCAATATGCAGGAGCCAAGGAACTACACACAGGCCAGCAAATATCCAAAATGGAGACAAGCTATGGAGGCAGAGCTCGATGCCCTCCATAGGAACAATACCTGGGATGTCACCTCACTTCCACAAGGCAAGAAAGCAATTGGGTGCAGATGGGTTTATAAATTAAAAGTTAAGTCAGATGGAACGATTGACAAGCATAAAGCTAGGCTGGTGGCAAAAGGATATAATCAAGTGGAGGGAGTGGATTATATGGACAGCTTCTCACCAGTTGCAAAGGCTGTCACAGTAAGGCGAATCCTTGCATTAGCAGCTTCTCAAAACTGGAGCCTGCATCACATTGATGTCAATAATGCCTTTTTACACGGCTCACTGGAAGAAGAAATTTATATGGTGCCTCCTGAGGGGTATCATGTGCCCAAAGGTCAAGTATGTCGGTTGAAAAAGTCCCTTTATGGATTGAAACAAGCTTCCAGACAATGGGATGCTGAATTCAGGACCAGGATTGAGTCTTTTGGCTTTCAGCAATCCAAGCATGATCACTGTTTATTTACCAAACCCTCTTCCTCTGGTTTGACTGTTTTGCTGGTGTATGTTGATGATATTTTACTTGCAGGGAACTCAGAAGATGCCATACAAGGTGTCAAGAGATACCTTGACAACCTATTTACCATCAAAGACTTAGGAATGGCCAAGTATTATCTTGGCTTGGAGATTGCTAGGTCTGTTGAAGGGATTGCTGTCACTCAAGGGAAATATGTTACTGATATTGTGCAGGAAGCAGGGATCATGAATGCACGGGCAGCCACAACTCCACTGCCTGTGGAGATTAAATTTACAGCTGAGGCCGGGGAGGCACTTTCTAACCCTGAGTCCAACAGAAGGCTGATAGGAAGGGTGCTCTACCTAGGCTTCACTAGGCCTGATATTGCCTATGCAGCCCAGCAACTGAGTCAGTTCATGCAGACTCCATGCAGGCAGCATTGGGATGCAGCCATTCACCTCCTCCGTTACCTTAAAGGCACTATCCATAAAGGATTGTTCTTTCCCTCAACTGCGGACTCCAATCTTACAGCCTTTTGTGACGCTAATTGGGCAGCATGTGTAGATTCAAGGCGTTCCCTAACAGGGTTTTGTATTTTCCTTGGCAGATCCCTTATCTCTTGGAGTACCAAGAAACAACACACTGTTTCCCGTTCTACAGCAGAGGCAGAATACAGAAGCATGGGAGCCACAACTTGTGAGCTGATTTGGATTCACAACTTGCTGCAGGATCTTCGCATCCCGGTTCAAAAACCTATTCCATTTTTCTGTGACAATCAGGCAGCCATGCACATTGTGGCAAATCCAGTCTTCCACGAACGCACTAAGCATCTAGAGATCGACTGCCATGTAGTTCGAGATCAATATAAGGCTGGCTTTCTAGACCCCAGGCATGTCTCCTCCAAAGAACAAGTAGCCGATGTTTTCACCAAGACCTTGCCGGGTCCAGCCTTCTTGCATAGCATCTCCAAGTTAGGCTTGCTGGACTTCCAACCAAGCCTAACTTGAGGGGGGGGTGTTAGCATTTTAGTTAGCATGTGTTAGCCTTTATCAGCATGTTTGGTTTATTGTCGTGTTTTGAGGAACACGTTTTTTGTTGCTGAGTTCTTTCTCTTATTTTTTCTTTTCCTTTTATGTAAACGTGTTAGAGTTACTTATAAAGGTGCTCAGACCAAGTAGCACCTTTATTGGCAGCACACGCCTTTGTCGGTTGGTTTGGGTAGTTTATTAGTTTGAGAGGTTAGGGTTTGTTAAGAGCAGTTAGTGTGTAATTAGTTTCTATAAATAGGATTTTTCAGTCTTGATTAATACACCAAGGAGATTAATATTTCCATTCTCTCTCTCTCTTCTCGAATTAGGAATTTTACTCTCGCAGCTGAAACTACTTTTTGCATCTTGTTCTTCCATGACTTCCTTTTGCTCTTCTTGCTTTCAGCCTCCCACTTCCCCGGTCGATCCGCCGCACCTCCCCCTCCTCCGTTGATCCGCCGCGCCCTTCCCCCTTCCATCGCCGCGACCCCTCGCCTCCCCAGTTTCCCTCTCAGCCACTCCTCCCCTTATCCCAGATCTGTCTTTGCATCGCTCCCCATCCCTCCGTTGATCCACCGTTCCTTCCCATTCCCCTGTCGCGCCCCCTCGCCTCCCCTAGTTTCCCCCTCCGTCGCTCCTCCCCCTCCCTCAAATCTGTCTTTGCGTCACTCCCCCTCCCCCTGTTTCCCCCTCCACCCTGCCCCTTCAGCCGTCATGGTCGCACCCTTCCATCGCCGCCACCACCCCCTGCCCCATTAGAACTATAGCAGTATATGTATATATATATGTATATATCTTTATTTATATTTAAAATATATTTTAATTGTATATATATAAATATATATTACATATATATAATTTTATTTTTAATTTATGTATTTAAAAATTTTAAATCGTTGATTTAAAGTAAGTAAAATCCGCATCATTACCCACTTGTAAATTTCGACCCTAAATTCAAATCAAATCCAACGATTTTTAAATAAAGTTATAAATGTAATTTTATAATTAATATTTTTTTTAAAAAAATAAAAAGCGTGTGCAAAACACGAACTCGCGTGAGGGGGCTTTTTTAATTCATTTTTAAAAAACACAAATGGGATAAATTGTTATTTTTTTTTATAGGACATTTTTTTACTCTTTTTAGTTAACACATAGGATAAATTGCATCTTATCCGATAAAGAAAGAAATGTGTATGGTAAATGAGATTATAACAGGAACTTCATAAAAAATATCCAACGTCGCTAAAGTTAACTAACGAAAAGGGCAAGTATGAATAATTTCAGAAACTACAATGGGTTTCTTGACTATAAAATTTAACAAAGGGAGTTTTGTGAAAATCTGATAAAACACAGGGGGACTTTACACAATTTACCCAAAAAGTAAAACACTAGGACGACTTGGTATAACGTGTACGGAGTCTAACAAAATATTCTTCCTATCCAAAGATCTTCGAATTAATCATAGACGAAGTCATCAAAAGGGCGACAACGAGAAGCCCAAAGAGATTCAAGAAAGTCGAAGGAAGGAGAAGTGTGAGATGGCGTGCTTTGCTTGCTTCGGTGGAGGAAGCAAGCAGCGGAGACGAGAAGAGGAGCGTTTGGCCGCTGAAGAAGCCCGTGCAAAAGCAGCCGAAGCTGCCCAGAGAAGGTTTCAATTTTTTATTTTCATTTTGTTATTGTTTATATGTTTGGGATTTTCTAATGCTTTGTTTCTTTGGTTTGGGCAAGGTTGATTTTCTGGGATTTTTCTTGTAAAGAGTAATCTATAGTTGTCTTCAATCGTAATCCGTTTGAATGAAGAAGATGATCATATTGCATCATTGTTGATCGAGAATTGCAGTTTTCCTAACATCTTAATTTCTAGTCTAATAGAGCTTTAGCTTTGATTTAGTAGATAGATTTCAATTAGATTTTGTTTCGTTTTGTTTTGTTCTGTATTCCCCTTCTTTTTGTCTATGTATGCATTTAGTTCTTGGAAAGTCTTCCCATTTTCCTGGGAATACTTGTCTGGTTTTATTGTATTTCTTTTCTTTCTTATAATAATTCATTCATCCCATGCTGTTTCAAGTTTCATATGCTTGTTCATTTGAATGAACTAAGAGTCTAAGAAAGATCATGAATTGAAACGTGTTATAGGACAGTTTTATTTGGTTTCCAATTTATTTTTAATCAACTTTTATATTGTATCATGGGCCATATTTTTCGGTAGAAAACTGAAAGTCTTTTACATTGTTAAATGGGGTTCTCCTATGCTAATTTTGATATTGACTTCAGTGAGGAAAAGAAAATTAGCTCATTAATAGAAGAGTAGAGCAGAAAACTGTGAGCTCAAGTTAAGATTGCTTTTCCCCTTCTCATTATACTTCTGTAGAAACATGATACGTTATGCACAATTTGAGTGCTCCGTTTTGTTCCTCACTTGTGTTCATTGTATTTGTACTTAGCAACCAACTCGCACAACGTTTAAGAAATCTTTCTCTTGCTTGTCTCACTATTTTCTGGAATAGAATTTTCTTACCTGACCGGATTCTCTTCTTGATAAAAGTATGAGGAACCTCAGTAATGTAAATGCATGTGAATTCAAAAATCTCACACTATGCACATAACATGACTTAAGGACACACTATCCATACCGGAATCAACTTACATGCCCACAAAGTAACATTACATGCATGATCTCTCATAACTTAAAAACCTTAAGTCTCTACACCTGAAATCAATTTATCAAAAAGTTGATTAATGACCTTGTTATTAAGAAACTAACTTCAGTAGCTTCAGTGGAAAATACACTGTTAAGTTTTACTCATTCTCAGGGACGGGATTCCCTGTGTGGAAATTGAGGAACTTAAACCCTGGATTAAGGGAGGCAAAGTTTCGTGCCTTCATGGTATATGGATTTTCTGGCAAGAGTGCTTAAAAATGGAGTTTCAAGACTTCATTTTTTGCTTACTCAGAAATCTGAATATATAATGTATTGCAAGGTATAAGTTTACTGGGGTTTGTTCATGGAATAATTGTTGAGCTTTTGGCTCAAAGATTTCTAAATGTCTATCAAAGGCGTTGAAAATTTTTTGTTTCATGCATGTCAAGTTTCTGATACTGTACCGTTAGCACATGAATCTGTTTAATTTCTGATGGAAATGGAAGGGTCATTTGTGTAAATTGGATGTTAAAGAAATTTAGGATAATTTTACATGGAGAGGCTCTCATTTGCACTTGAGCAAGAATGGGCATGAATGAATGTCAGTGAGTTGGAGGCCTTCG
Source organism: Sesamum alatum (assembly GCA_034509735.1). NCBI lineage: Eukaryota > Viridiplantae > Streptophyta > Magnoliopsida > Lamiales > Pedaliaceae > Sesamum > Sesamum alatum. Next base: position 17,327,789 of record JACGWO010000004.1, read on the forward strand.
TATTTCCATAGGTTGGTTCTCCCTGATGTTGAGTGGCTTCCATTAGGCTTAGAGTGGAGACAGAAAAAATCTTTTTGTGTACGCATGGTAGTTTAAAGTGCAAGGATAGCAAGCCAAATATAGAAGGATCTCCACTTGAAATTGGCATCAAAATTGTCCACGATTGTATGCCGATAACTCTGTACTTAAACAATCAGATATGTTGAAATAAAGTGCGCTAATTGCAGTATGGGAAGAAGAGAATTCCTGACTAAATGTAACATATAAAGCTATGAAGCTAAGCTCTTTCTGTTTGGGACTTCTAGCACCAACCAGACCTTGTGGAATGGTGTTAACAGTTGGATAATTGAAAAAGTCCATACTCATACTAGGGGAGTTACTCACTCTTATCAGATCTTCTCTATCTTGTGTTGGTATTTATTCTGGTAACTGTTAATAATTCCCTTGCCAACTGCTTTTATGCTGGAATTTTATATACATTATGACACGTCTACTTGAGAAAGTTCAGGTGCAGGCTTTAAAGTTCAAATCTATCAGGTTAGTTAAAATGCATAACTAGTTGGAAGGAGAGGCTACCATCACTTCGGGAGAATTTTTGACTGAGCACTACCTGACTACTGGATATGCATATTTTCAAATGTGGAAGAGTTCTTCAAAAAGGGCCTTGCTTTGAGTTTGCTTGTTACAGGGAGGAACAATTTTTATAATCCTCCAAGAGTATAATGGAGTCCTCTAGTAACTTTCTAGTACCATCTTTGCAAATGACACACACAAAGCAGTTCTTAGTAGAGCCACTGTGCTGGAGTCTCCCTTGTGGACCCCCCACCTCATGGGCCAAAAATGTGAGAAAATGGTATCAGAGCTAACCTAGGCGTACAATTGGTGCGGAGGCCTGACTGAATGTATATTGGTTGTCGTCCTAGATTGTGTGTGGAGCATGATAATTCCATGGTGTGTGCAATAGGGAGTGACCGTGGCATCCCTCATGGATTGTGGATAGAATTTAGAGTTGTTTATAAATGAACACTCATCTAACAACTTGGATTAAATGAGATGAATTTGAATTCATTACCAATAGAGCCTCTTGTGGGGGAGTGTCTCTTATGAGCCTCAACCCGTGGTCCCAGGGTGTGGAATTCTGCACTCTTATAGAGAGTGCAAGCGAGTAGTATTTGACTGTACGATAACTTTGCTGACTATATCTAGTACAGTTGGGCAAGAAACAAATTATTTTCTGGAAAGATGTTTGGTTCGGAGAAGTCCCTACTGCATTACTTCTTTAAGGCTGAAAATATCAATTACTGATGATAATTCTAGAGCGGAAATGCTTTTGGAACAGGAAAGGGAGTTTGAGAGAATACGAGACAAGATTGGAGTTCCTTGTGAAATTTTGTTGCGAGACGCTCCACTGAGTGCTAGAAATATTCCTGGGAAAGTCTTGTGGAAGACCCATGCATCTGAAAAGAGCTCCTCCTTTACTTGTAAGCTGTTCTTAAGAGTATATTGACGGGTGTAAGAAGAAAGATAACTTATGCCAGCCACTTTTCTGGAAGAGCTGGAGATCCTATGTCATTATTTGTTACATACTTTCTGGAGGCCTTGTGGCTCCTTGACTTGCTTTTTTTGCAGATTGAGCAACGCCCTATGTCAATTATCCTGATAGTGAAGGAAGACCTTTGAGATTGCCCTCCTGGTGTTATACACTCCATCTGACCCAAAATGAAAGTTCCTGTTCTTTTTGGATGTCCAAAATAAAACACTGTTTCTTAAATTGGAAATTTTATTTCCAAAATTACGCTCTCTTAAACCTAAAGCATTGATTTGAAACTCCTAACCTCCAACCAATACATATAATGGTAATAGGGTGAATTATACAACTCTTTAACCATTTGAACTCTCGTCTCAAACTCCATGCCCAGTCAAATTGGATACCTCGTCCTAGCAGTCGGGACTGCTAGAGTAGTATATGCTGCGTCCTTGAACTGATTAAGCAAAGTTTCAGAGATAGAGAGCATTCAATATTTTATGCTACTCGTTTCTTGATTATAAAACTGATTGCACCTGTTACCTGCTGTCCAGGCAGCTTTTATTCATCTCATTGAGATTCTGATGCTGGAATTCTGACAATCAGTTGATTTGAAGTCATATGGTATTGTCTCCAAACTTTTGCATAATGCTCTTTATGACCGTGATTGCAGGCAGGAGCAATTTGAACAATCTGCAGCAGGAAGAGCTGCCAAAGCACAGCTAGCAGCTGCCGCAAAACACAATGCTAACACCAACAAAGGCGAACCAGTTCTTAAGGTATTATCCTCTTGATACTCATAAATTTTGCATTTTGTGGTGGTATTGCATTTTTCTTGTTATGAGCTTTTGTTATGATTTTTTTTTTTTTCATTTGTTTGAAACTTAGTCGATTTTCATCTCAATTATTACTGAAATACTTTTGCATTTGAAGTTTTGATATATGGGGTTGGAATTTTCCGTTGCATACACTTCAAAAACAACACTATTAGTCTGATGATGATGATGCTTCATGTTAATCATTTTGGTTCATCATGTAAATGCAGTGGCAGGTGGGATGAGATAACTCTTCATTGCTAAACTTTAGTCTCACACTGTAAGTATACACCTGTTTCTTTATATGTTTAATGTTATAAACTATCTTCTTGTGTATGTGATCCTGAATGAAGATAGTGTTGAATTGGTCCTCATTTGTTTGGTGTCATGATGGAAAGTTAAGCGTTATTCTTTTTATCCCTTCTGTCATTTTAACAAGTCAAGGTCCTTCTTTGAGGAATCAAAAGAGAGAGAGACACTGTGAGGAACATATTCTAATACGACCTGAACCATGGCTGACACTTACAATAGAGCTAAGTCATTGCCTTAAGGCCCTTCTCTATTATATTATGTTTCTGGACTAATCTATGAACTTGATTTATTCACCCCTTAATCCAGTGAGTTTTCTTACTTGCAGAAATTTGATTAAGAAAAAATCAACTTTTGGCAACATTAGTATTTGTGAAATCAATTACATATATAAAGGAAGTTTTTCACCAACATAATCTTGGTGAGGTGAAATTCGCAAGTTTTCCAAGAAAATGAAACTATGGGAGGAAAAAAAAAAAAGGAAAAGTCATATTTCGAAATCTATACCAGACAATGTACCTAAAAATTGCTTAATCGTTTTTTATGTTTTTAACTGATAGTACTTGAAATAATTAGAGTCAGAAAAAACTAAACTAAATAAAGAAAACACCTTTATTTATGTTCTCTTGACAGGCAGTGTAATGCAAACAAATGATTTTCTAAAGCTGATGCCAGATAACAGACAGATTGCTTGACGTCAAAACTGTAGCAACGCTGTACCTTACCCCTATAAAAAATGGTTCTTGGAGGAAATGGTGTAGAGTTATAAGTGCGTAGTGATGCTACTTGTGGTGCAGGCAACCAGTGAAACCATAATAGCCAATTCTTCTAGAGAATGCACTTCATATTCATATCTCAAGATGTAGTCGTATAATAAATTCTCCAGAAGTTGTGCCATTTTCAAAATCTTTCTTCACTTGATTGGTTAGACAGTTCTCTCTTTTGAAGGTGTGTAACTAATGTCACTTGATGTACAGCAAATATGCTGGTGTTGAAGTTTCTGTTAAATTAAAGAGGGTCGGCATAGAGTTTTGCTATGAAGTTTCGGATATGATGAAATTCTTGGATAGAATATTGGCTATGACACTGAATTCCTCTTCCTGCAGATCTATAGCAAACGTTCGATTCAGTCAGTCCATCTATCTGGGGTAAGCATCTTTAACTGATGATTCTCAGGATGAAGTGTCTGTAAAGATCTGCATAGAGCTGAATAATTTCTCTTTGTTTTACGTTGTCTCTCGACTAACAGTGTCATCTTTGTATAGCTAAGTTGTTGAAGATTCAACCCTGTTGTGATCTGTGGTCACTTGTCTCATAACAAGCTTGAATAAAGAGACGACTCTCACTTCGTTTAAAGAAAGACGTACAAATTCGCCCTTATATCATTTCTCTCAGTTTATCTTAGTATTTGTGCTGCTGAAAAATGCATCCATCACATGAACTGTGTGGCGTGTGCTATCAGATCGGATAGACTAAAAGTATTTAATTTCGATCAAGTGTGATGGAGACTGTGGGTTTACTAACAAGATGTTTCAGTGATCTTATCAGCTCTTTAAAACATCTTATGCAATGTTTAAATCATCGTTTGGTAATAATTTTACAAAATGAGCTTATAAGATTCGAAAAAAGAGGTTAAGATCTTACAAGCATTTTCAAGAAATATAAGTAGTTTTCAATTTATTTTTAAAGTCCTAATAAGTCAGTTCAATTTTCTTCAAATTAATACGAATTGTCCTTAGTACTATATTTTAGGTTTTATAATTTTATTTTATCCGTATATTTTAATAATTTATTTATAAAATAAAATTTAACATTTTATAAGACGTATGAACTCATAAAATCTTATAAATAAGTTTTACCAAACACCTAAATTGTTTGCTTATGGAATGGGATTTAGTTTTTGTTGTTAGAGTTGATAAGGCTTTAGGGACAGGTGCAACCCGATTTAGGCATAAAGTGTTATTTTGTATATCGTAATCATTAGATGAAAAGTGTTATTTGTATATGTTATATCCTGTTGGCTAAGCATGCCAAATATGCAATGAGGTGAATGAAACCATTCAATACGCCCTATCCTTAGAGATACTAAAACTGTGTTGAATAATATTAGAGATAATTTCACCGCTCTTTTATGAGGTTTGGTGTAATTATGCGTATACTTTTTATGATTTGGGAAATTATATTTAGTACTTTTGACGTTTGTTTTCGTGTAACAAATGGATTTGTTAGTCAAAATTTACCGAATTTATTGAAATTAATAAAAAAATTTGAATAAAATTCATATTTACCCCCGATTGAGTTTTTACTATTTTTTGCAAGGTAGACAAGTTTTTTTTACCAAACTATTCTTATACATCGTCACATGCTAATGTATATGATGAGGCATACCTTCACCCTTATAAGGATAGTTTGGTCAGAGAATATTGGTTTGACCTGTAATAAGTCAATTGTGGTTAAATATAAATTTTTATTTAATTTTTTTGTTAATATAAGTAAATTCGATGAATTTTGACGATCTATTCGTTGAAGAAAACAAACGCCAGGAGTATTATATATAATTCTCCAAATCACATGAGGTTTGTACGTAATTACACCAGAATATTACTACTTAAGATGTTAAACATATTAGAAGGGTGGGCAATCGAGCACTATCGTTTTAGGAAACGTTCAATACGTTAGACACTCTAATAAAAAGCTTTCTATGAAGTCGTTCAGTTCACTTATTCTAAACAAATACCCTCACACACATACACACACTAGTGTCTCTACATTAATGTCCATCAAACGAGACATCTTCCTTATGAGAGGGTCGTATGAGTACGTCTCAACGGGATTATTGATATCCCTATGTAAATATCTTTGACTTGGAACGTTTAAGGTCAACTTTGAATAAATATGTCATAGTCACCCTCATATATGTGATTATGCGCTATAATCATGTATCGCCTTGAAACTTCATTCTATTCTAAAGTTTACAATACAAAAATGAAAAGAGTTGTTAATATTTCATTTATGTGAAACAAATAAAATTAATTACAACAGTGTATTAAATCATGCAACCTAACTAACATCCTACAACTTAGTTTGCAAGCCAGGTACTACCTTAACATTCTCTTACTTGTCCTAGTGCCAACTACTACTTAATTATGAGAAAAAGGGAATGAGAATTTAGAGATTAGTTAGGCATAATCCATATTTGTCATAATTGTAAGTCTCACATCATGGGTGAGCAATGGTCCACCTGTGTGCCACATCGACCATGCTATTTGCATGTGAGAAAGTGGTTCCACGTCAGCATGTAAGTTGGCGCCTATTTAGGCGGAGGTTATTGGTTTCAGCCAGGTAGGCCTTCGACTTTCGCAATTTCCAAATGGTATTTCTAACTCCCTACTATAGTGTTGTTTTGCTGATGTGTCTTCATGGCTGCAATTGAGTTGGTTCAATCTTGGGCCACTAGTAGGCTACAGTTCAAGGTGCACTGTGGGTAGGGTCGACCTAGGATCGGCACGGATCAATTTTAAAAAGTTTGGTACAGGACCGGCCCACTACTATTCATAACTAGTTCTATGATAGTCCTAGGTCAAGGTGCAATAGGCTGGGTTGGCCCAGGACCGGCCAATTACTATTCATAGCCTGTCTTGGGGTGGTTTTGGACCGTTAAATGGGCCCTAATTGTGTTCATCTTTAAATCTAGCCCCAGCCCGGTTGAGGCCTAGATCAAGCACGAACCAAGCCCGGATGTACCCATTTTATTTTTTTATGGAATTGACGTGTTTTTTTACAATTAATAAATCTATTATTGTCTTATAAAATAAATAAATCATAATGATGCCCCAAAATTCTTCATGGACTCCAAGTCTAAAGCACATCCTCAAAGCATTCCAGTTGACTACCAACAGGCCGGCCACCAGCTGGGAAGGTAAAAGCCCATAATGTTACCTGTTAATTCATTGAATTGGCAAGCCCAAGATATGAGTCTGTTCCAGCGGGACATGTCATCATACAATTGGACGAACACATCCTATAGCCTGCCAACACATTGAGACACGTCATACTTGAAGATTTTGGTCGAATTCGCACGGATGAGATATGAATTCAGCTGATAAAGTCACTAGTAACAACTTTTCAGGAAAATTGGAAAATTTGGCATGACTTGGTCAAACAGGTATATCTCCTTCGATATTATCAAATCATGAATAGATTCTTCTAAAAGATAGCCAAGTCAAAGAGCTTTCCAGAGGTATATGGCACTCAGCAACTAACCCTAGATTTTGGCTCCATCAACGGCTATAAATTGGCCCCTTGTGCGATCACTAGGGGTCAAGCTTTGGTAACATCATTTCAACACTCTCTTTTGGCAATTATACATTTTCACATTTGGTTTTATCGTTTGCTAGCTAGTTTTAGCTCACTTATACACTGATTTCATCACTGACACGAATTATCCTTTACCATTTTTGCACAATTCAATATTATCCTCACTTTATTTCAAGTTTCTTTTTATTTGTACACTAGCATCGGAGTGCTAATGCTTCCTTGCAGGTTAGTCCCCCCAAAACTTAGGATATGCACAAGGATCCTTCGAAATTTGCAGTAGCTCAGAACCCAGGTAAGCATCAAATAAATTAAATCACACAAATTTATAAATAGAAAAAATAATAATTAAAACTATATAATGAACTTAAATAATAATTTCACTAACAAATTTACGACAATAACTTAGATTATAACAAAATCAAAAAGGACTTAAAATAAACTTTGAAAAATACTAAACAAAGAGTATTAATGAATGAATGTACTAAAAATTCAGAAGTAGAACAATAAAGATTAAAAAAAATTAGAGTTTCAAAAGTATAAAAACCTACTAGAATAATCAACTTAGAATAATAAAATAAAAATTATATGTCATGTATTATGAAAAAAAAAAAAAAAAAATGGCCCAGTAGACCCAGCACAAGACTAGGTGGTCCTAGACCACTAGGCTGGGCTGGTCCCAGGTATCAATACCTGGGACCAACCCAATCCCAAGTGGCCTAGGCTAAACCGGCCCACTTTGTTATTGGGTCAATCTGATCTGGGTCGGGTTGTCCCAACGCAACATAACCCATTGTGCATCTTGAGTCCTATGTCTTTAAATGGGCCGCAATTTTGTTCATTTTTAAACCCAGACCAGGTTCATGTATCGGCCCAGTTGAGGCCTAGACCAGGCCTTGATGTGCCTGTTTTAATTTTTTATGAAATTAAGGTGTTGTTTATCAATTACTTAAATTTATGGTTGTCTTATAAAATAAATAAATAGTAAATGAAATCATACAAAAATTTATGACAAAAAAAAGGTAGTTAAACTATATAATAAACTTAAATAATAATTTCACTAACAAGTTTACAATAATAAACTTAGATAATAACAAATTCAAACAGGATTTAAAATACAGCTTTAAAAAAAATAGTATTAATGAATTAATGTACTAAATATTTAGAAGTTGAATAATAGAGATACAAAAAATTAGATTTTGAAAATTAAAAACCCTATTAAAGTAGTCAACTTAAAAGAATAAAATAAAACTTATATGTCATGTATTATTGAAAAAAAAAAAAAAATGGCCAACAAGCCCGGTCCTAGGCCAAGTGGTCCTGAGACATTAGGTTGGGCTGGTCCTAAGTATTGACACCTAAATTCCGTCCAATCCCAAGCGGGCCTGAGCAGACCAATCAAATTTTTTATTTGATTAATTTGTTTTTGGGTTAAGTTGACTCAATTCGGTCCACTGTGCATCTAGAGCTGCTAACTTAGCTGACCGTAAGACTTCAATCATTGGGTCTTGGGCTACCTAGTCTCCTAGTTGTGTTGCGAACATTTTTTTGGCTTTATTTCAGAATATGCCTGCCGCCGGCGTCTTAGTTTCACACTTAATGGGCATGGACTTCCGGGTAGGCATTAATATGTGAATACACTATTATTAGAGTACGAGCCTCACACAATAATTTATGTTGCTTGTTTTTTTCTAAAAAGAAATATCTATTCAAATATTTTGGGTCAGTATACTATTAAATAGTTACTTAAATATTTAATTGCTACAATTTAGACTTCCAAGAAGTTAGGATCAGATAAAGAATAAAATATTTACATAGACTTATTTTCCAACGAATCTATATATTTTACACGCAATAAAGATTAGAAAAAGATAAGGACAAAGAAATAGTAAAAGTGTGCAATTGAATTCACAAGGGAACAAACAATAATATTCTCTATGTTAAATTAAGGTGTCAGATAAGTCAAGCTGGCTCGACTCAAGCTCGAACATTTTGAGTTTGACCTTGAGTTCGAGGCAAAATATTCATATTCGAAAGTTCACGAGCCTTTTTTTCTATTATTTTTTGATTTTAAATATTATTATATATTTAACTACACATATAATATTATATCAAGTGAATACAAAATATTAATAATATATTAGAATTATGTTCAAGAAATATCTCATATTTCAATTTTATATCATTATAAAAGTATGGTATTTCAATATCTATCTAAAAGTAAGCATTCTCAACAATTTAATATTTTTTATTATTTTGGTGTAAATTATTATTTAATATAATGAATTTGAATTTTATTGTTATATTTTATCATCAATTCGTAATTTTCTAACAACTTAGAATACTTTATATATTTATTTGGGAGTATATATTTGTACCAATGTTATGTTTAAGTATTTGGATAATTTTATGTACATTTTTTATACATTCTAATTATTTTACTACTAAACTAATATTAGACATATAATAAATATAATATGAAGTCGTATATTCCTAACATTAATTAATTTAGTGTAAACACATGCTTTGTAACTTTATAATTAACTAATTATTATATATAATTTTATTTGTATTAATTATTGGTTTTTTAAATTATCTAATAGTTGAAGAAAAAATTAGTAATATACTTTTATTAGATGCAAAATAATTTGCATTTGAATCTAATATAATCAATAAATATTCTAAAATAATTATAACTTTAATTTTTAATTTTAATGTTAATTTTAGTTCTAATTTTAATTTTAATTTTAATACTATATATATATATATTTTTTCTTTTAAGAGCCTGAATTTTTTGTCAAACTCGGCTCATTTACACCCCTAGATTCTGTAGTTTCATTTTTTCATATATTACTTTGTAGCGTTTAATTCTGTTAAAGAAAAGTGTCAAATTATTCTTTAATTAATTCTTAACACTACTTGAAAATGATTTAATCAGTTTAGTTAAAACAATCTAACTAAAGGCATTACCAGAAATAACTAAAAATCCGTAATATGCAATTTTCTCAACATAAAACAAATATTTCTTAATTTATTAGATTTTTTTGTTTTTTAACATTCTGTATAAATTGAATATTTCTAGAAAAGTTTACGATCACAACCAACATGCATACATTTTGCTAGTTACTCAAAATATTTGGACAAGGACAATCATTTTCTTTTTTTTATTGGAAGCAATGAATTTTTATTAACTGAAATAAAGAGATTACAAGCAATCATGTGTAATACCAACATCAAACAGAAATAATTACACCAATCAAACCAATAATATCACATAAATAATACCTAACTAATTATTACAGTTACAAATAATATTTACTATACAGTAATAACAACATCATCCCACGCAGAGGTTTCGAACCCATCACCTCTAGAATCATGGGGCCTCAGCTTCGCCAAGGACAGTCATGTATTACTATGAAGATTATAGACTCTATCCAAAGCATTACGTACATTACAATAAAATTAACTTTCCGCTACATTATAAATAATCACGGATTAAAAACTATGGTAAATCAGTACTATTAACCACAACTAATCAAAACCAGTGCAAAACTCAAACTTTTGCCATGATAAATCAATATTTGCTATGGTTTTTAGCTATAACCAAAACATTTGCCATAATTTTTGCCACACTTGCAGAAAACAACGTCTAATGGCTTGGTTAACTCGCATTCGCCATGAATTTTTTTTTTTTTTTTTTCTTTTGACTATAGTAATTGATCGTAACGAAAAGTCGAATCTTTTCTGGTGGCAATGCAAAAGATTATTGAACTCAAAAGTCCAAACACCAAAGCTAGGTAAATGCTAAATCCAAGTATAATGCACATATCACCTTGTTCATTCAGATGAAAGAGACTGCCTTTCCATTCAAAAAACAGTCACCTGTACAAAGTTGATAAACAAGAATAATCACAGGACCGTGTTTCCCAGTACGACCAATAGTTAAGAAGCAGCTTCTGCAATGTGATCGTTTAAGCTTTATCAAAACTAAGGATTTCTACGTCTGCTTGAAACCAATGGTTGTTACTTTCAGTGGAAGCTTTGAACAGGAGCAGAGAGCTTTAGCTCGTGCGCAGCCTGAAACGAGTCAGCTGCTTGCTGCACCAAACCTTCCGTCTTATAGATCAACCCGAGGTTCAACCATGCCTCGTGGTTTGTGGGTTCCAAACGAAGTGCATTCATTATGAAGCTTTTTGCAATAGGGAGTGATTTATTGCCCATCTTTAGTAGTACTTCAGCAGTTGAGACGATGCTGGGGACATAGTCCGGTTCTATTGATAAAGAAACTGAGAATGCAATAATCGCTTCTTTATATTGTTCTTGGGCTTCAAACAGTCTGCCTGCACACGTTCAAAGAAACCAGTTAAGTAAATCAGGGCCGGTAAGATTTAGTTCATTAGAGTATGAGACGAATTATCAACCTGTTGCGTGCCAACAACGAGGGGAGTAGAACTTCGTTGCCTTGGCCTTTTTGATGCAAATATCGGAATCAAGCCATAACTCGTTGTCTGAATAGAGTCCAGCCAAATCTAACCATGCTTCTAATTCTAATGTCCTCTCAGCTTGTAACTGCCAATTGGAGAAAAAGAGAAAACTTTGTACATTACCCTCTTACAAATTTTGTGAAAATACCTCGTAAATCTGTTATCTGCAGAAAATTTTCTTTAGAATTTCCAGAGCGGGCGTAAAACTGAAATTTCAAGAACTTAAGAAGTATACACACCTTACTGGTGTTTTCAACATGATGTTCGCTGAGTCCCTGAATTAGTGCTAGCAAAATCCTGTAGGTTTCTATGGCTTGCTTTGGTTGTTCTTGAGCAATCTGAATGACAGCTTTCAACCTCAGAAGTTCAAGCTGGTCAATGTTCACGGTTTCATCCAAGGCAAGATCAATGATGGCTTCAGCATCTTTTAGCCTCTGCTCGGCAGATGCAATAAGAGCCAACAGTTTCCAACCTCTTGCCGAACTTCCAGCAGTCATTTTTGAGTATAGCATTGCTTGCTCAAAGGCCGGAGTCAAGTTCCTTTGGACGGCATTTTCTAGCCCGAGCCTAAAGCTAATTTCTGGATCCTTAGTCCCAGACAGGGAAATATGGTTTAAGGAGTTAAGTGAGTCTCTATGTAAAGTGACTCTCTCAATATCTGAAACGGATGTCGTTGCTACATTTCCGTAGCAGATCCCGAGAAACTTATGGCCTTGGCTTAGTATATGCTCATTTTGGTCCATTGAAACATCAATAACTCTACGTGCAAAATTTATCCCTTGAGAAGATTCGTTTGGATCTTGAGCACATAATTTTGCTCCTAGCAAGAACGATGCTAAATGGGGTTTGCTGTTATCTTCCGAAAACCCTGATGCTTTCTTTAGAAGGTTAACCGCCGTTTGATTCTGACCTGCAGCGCTGTAGCAAAGAGCAAGAAAGTACCACCTCTCGACTCGATTGTATCTACCTGGAAGAACCTGTTCCACATGATCCGCCAAAGAAACGAATTCTCCAGAGATTGTGAGTGCGAAAGTTAAATGATCCATAACTTCTTGATCCCACTCTATTTCACCATGCAGAACCTTCTGCATAAGTATAAACAACAGAAGAATTGATTCCTCTATGCTACTTTTCGGGAACATTGATCCCCATAGTTTATACTCAGAAGGAATGCCAGCTTCAACACCTCCATAGAGCAATGTGGCAGCTAAGTCCTTCTGCACTTTTGCAAGTCTTTGGGGATCTAAGTTCCAAGGCTTTAAAAGAGCCCTTCGATATGCAGCAATAGCTTCGTCTAGAGACCCCACCTGCAGCCATAGCTTAGGAAGCAACTCCAGTGCCCTGTGAAACATCTCCAGCAACTTGCTATCTTCATTGATTTCCCCATATACACCATTAGGCAGAGCTGATTCAACCGTGTCTAAGATAATCTTGCACTCTCTCGCAGCTTCTGGCATTCAGAAAGACAACGGATAAATCAGAATCCAAACATCTTTTATGTCCATTAAAGACCAGTAATTCTAACTTCAAATTCAAGAAAGCCCCACCCCATCCTTATCGCCGTTCTATCTTACATGGAGTTCACATTGCATCAAACAACGCGCAACGTTCAAACAATCGTTTTGCAAATTAATACAAAACTATGACTCTCTATGTTTATCAGGTCATCAAGTTCAACCCCACCGGAGTTTCTCCTCTGTTACATTATCAAATCCTAACTACATCACATGAGATGGGAAATTAATCAACTTAACTTGAATAGAACTCAGGACTGAGAGTGAATCATTATGGCATCAGACAACGATATCTCAGGGGCATAAATGAAAACTCTGATTACCTTTAACTCGTCCGAGCTCTGCTAAAGATTTTGCCTTAAGTAAGATTGCTTCAAGAAGTAGGCTCACTGAATGCAGTGACATTACACCAGCCAGCACATTTCTGTCTTTGGAACGCATTTTTCGCGGCCGAGTTCTCTCAGCAATGGCCTTAGACATTCTTGGTGACAAGAGTCTGATGTCAATCCCTTGAAACACTTGAAGGGCAGCATCAAAATTACCTCTTTGGTATTCAAGTCTCCCCAACAATGCTCTAGCCTCCTAAAATTTTCAAATTCAGAATGAATCCATTGAAATTTAAGCTCTCAGTATTGAGAAGGGAAATGGGTTGTAAAATTACCTCATAATTTAAAGAAAGAGCCTCCTTCAATGTAGACTCAGCCTCATCTACTTGAGCATCCTCAAGTTTTGATTCCCAATCAACAGTTCCAGTTCTTGATGAAAGGCCACTGGCAGAGAAATCCCTTGTGGCCAGTGACTCTGGAGACTGTGGCACTGCCTCTTCAAGCTTGAATTGCTCACCAGAACAAGCACACAGCATCTTTTTCTTTTTCTTTCTTTCCTCTTGGGACCCCAAGAAAACAAAAGAAACTCACACTTCTTGCAATCAAATTATCCCAGAAAGACAAGAAAATGAGTCTTTACCAGCACTTTTTTACCTTTAACTTGGCCATTGTTAAAGAACAGAATACATTTCAAGAACTGCTTTTATGACTGGCAAAAACCGAGATTAAAGAACCCATAAAGAAAAATTCAAAACTAGTTAAAAAGACATTGAAAGAAAAAGAAAGGAAGTCATGAAGAAAAACAAGAACAGACAGAGGCAATGCAAGAAAGAGGCAAAGCTTCAGCTCAGCAAAAATCAAAACCTGAAAAAGCTTCGCTACATTTGGTGTCTCTCATTAATAACACGACGTGGGTTATGATCACGGATGTGAAAGCAAAAAAGGGATTTTGAAAAAAATGTTGTTGGGATTTTGCTTTGCTTTTTGGAGATCTGAGTTTGAATTTGATGGGTCATTTTGAACTTTTTCATTATCGCAAGGAAAAATGTTTGTTTGGTGGTAATTGGTGTTTTGACCATACAGAGGGCGCTCTGCATTGGTGGGGAGGGATGGGGTGTTGGTGTTGCAGAGTAGGCAGTGCAGCTGCAGCTGTCTTAAGATTCTCTCTGTTTTTCTGCAATGTTTTTTTGGGGTTTGATGTCAGTTGTTTTCTTCTCACCTTTTGATGCTTTTATGGATTTATAAGACACTATTCACTTGTATAATTACATTTCACCCTCTTATCTATAATTTATTTACAAAAATTATCCTTATCGTTTGCATCCAGAAACCACCCTGATAGATAATGGGTAATTTGTGTAATGATATTAACATTTTTTTATGTGCATATGTAATTTTTCAAAAAATATGGATGGAATGTTGATATTTCTGATGAGTGTATGTGTAATTATCCAAAGACATGAATAATTTATGTAAACAGACCATAAATTAGGAGGTGTAAATAAAATTTTCCCTATATTTTATTATTTTGAAATATACAGATATGAAATTGACTATAATCATTATTTTTTTCTTATATCATAACTTTTCATATTACATAACTATTATTATTACATATTTACCTCACAATGGATCACAACTCAAATTATTAAATAAAAAAAAAAGTCATTTTGATCAAACTCATTTCATATTATTGTTTTTCACTGAAATGAGATGAAATCACAAGCAATTTCAACTGAAAGATAGCAAATTTCATAAAGAACAGGTTACGACACATTTAAAATACGACATGTGGATATAAACTCTACATGTTACTATAAACTATAGACGTGAATAAAATGTTTTAAGAGTTTAAAGATGTTAATTTTATTTTTAAAATAAGTTGTTAAAGTGTTTGAATAAATAATATGTTAAAACTTATACGATGTTAGAGTATTATGTATAGTAAATTCTTCATACTATAATAATGATTGAAAATCTATGAAATTAAGAGAGTTTAAGAGCATATAAATAGATTATTTTACTTTGGGCTTGTGGGGAAGTAAATATTAACAAAATTATGAGTGTATATTTATCTATTGAATATTAAGATTTAAGAGTTTATGCTTTAAAAAAATGGGTGAAAATTAAGTTTTTTTAAGAGCATATAAAATTCAAAACATTTTATTTTAGGATTTTATAAACTCTTAAAAAAATTATCAAATGATTTCAAGAGCTTTCAAATATCTTATTAGATGTGTCGAGGAGCTTATAAAATCAACAAAATTGCCTCTATGTTTTACGTTAATATGACTGTATGCAACCTTTTGATTTAGGGATGATTACACTCCCTTCCCCTGAGGTTTGGTGTAATTATTGAAAATCAATATTTACCATCGATTAACTTATTACTGACTTATTGTAGGTCAAATGAATCTTTTTTATGACCAAATTACCCTTATATATCTTCACACGTTAAAGCATGTGAGACGATATATCTTCACCGTTATAAGGGTATTTTAGTCATAAATAATTCATTTGGCCTGTAATAAGTTAATCAAGGGTAAATATCGATTTTCATTAAAAAAAATTGTTAATATAAACAAATTCGGTGAATTTTCACTAACGGATGGACCTATTTGTTAGACGGACGCAAAGCTCCAAGGTACTAACTAGATGCAATTTCTCAAACTACAGGGGGTCTACGTGTAATTACACCAAACCTTAGGGGAGGGGCCCTTTGATTTATTGGTAAATTTTATAACTTTCGAAAAAACTCTTTAATTGTCTCACATGCCATGAATAATTAATTATATTGTTCTCAATAGTTTTAGTATTTTTGCACATTAAAATCATTAGCAAATTATTTTGTAACTAGAACAAATATTTCTAATCAAGCTATAGAAAAATGTTTAATAAATAAATAAAATAAATTTATGATAATGTAACAAGTTAATGTAATAGATACCCAATAAATATAAGGGTAAATTACATTTACCTCCCCTGAGGTTTGACATAATTACAAATACTCCCTCGTTGTTTGAAAAATTATAAATACCCCCTGAGGTTTGTAATTTTTAACCAAAGGCCTAAAATTGACCGCTTTGCCCTTGAAATTTTTATTAAAATTGTAGAAAAATCGGCCAAGGCAAATTGTATTATTGCTCCTTTGTGTAAAAAACTTAAGAAACCTCTTACTGCACATCGTAGTCCAATTTTTTTTAAGAATTAAATAAAAATAACTCGGTGCATAAGGGCATTTTGATCAGTTCACCCATAAAAATTTGATGGAAATAGGTTATTTGTTAGATGGTTACAAACCTCAGGGGGTATTTGTAATTTTTCAAACAACAAGGAGGTATTTATAATTATGTCAAACCTCAGGAAATATAGATGTAATTTACCCTAAATATAACATCACCAACGACTCATATACTTTTAAAAAGAAATTGACAATCTGCTTAACCAAAAGTTGAACGGGAAAGATGAATAAGTATATTTTGTTATTTTTTTGAAAGAAAATATATAAAAAAAACTTATATGCAATTACTCATTAATTTTTATCTAAAAACATTAAGTAGATAATAACCTAATTTATTACCAAATTAATAATAACTTTTTACATGAAAGGTTTTAGTGTATTTTTTGTAACCTTTCATTACTTAACTTTAAGTCTATAAAATTTGAACTACTTAACTTGCTAATTATATTTTATTTTATTATAATTAAAATGTATTTTTTTCAATTAAAAAATTGTAATTAAATTTAAGATGCAAAATGTTAGGGAAAAAAAAGAGAACCCCTCATACTACAAATTATATATATATATATATTACAAGGGTAATCTTGTCCAAATATTAATAGAAGGGGGTAAATATTACATTTGTTAGTTTCAGGAGTGAATGAATGCTACATCAAGAATAGTGAGAAGGACGAAGTGTATTTAACAAATTCCTTCAATTTTTATCATTTTTAATTACAAAATTATTATTACTAATATCTTATAAGCTTCATAATTTTTTAAAAGCGTAATTTTAATATGATCAAACATCTTATAAGCCCTAAAACATATGTATGAATTTACAAGACGTTCTAAATAAGTTTTGCCAAACACCATGTAAATCCATAATAGTAATAATGATAAACAAACATCAACTCTTAGAACTAGATTTCTTCCTTAATTCTTCATATTTCAACTATATTAATCTTTTCTTTGTTTTTATTTTATACATAATACCTATAATTAAAAAAATCTTGACTGTTTATACTTTACTTCCTTCGTCTATTTTCTCTCTTCATCAATAAAACTCATTTTTAAAAGATATAATTATATTAATTAATTAATAACCGTGATAGTACATAAAAAATTAAAATGATTATAAATATCAAGACGCCAATATATTAGTATATATACAAATATTATATATATATTAATTAATTTAAACCAGTTTTTCTTTCTACTCTTTGAAGACTTAATCATATTTTAATTGAAAGTGAAAGAATAATGGAAGATAAAAATTAAATAAATTTAAAATAAATTTTAGATTATTATTTTTATAAATTTGGCCACAAAACTTATTAAAATTCAATTTTCGATACTCGAAAAAAGTATTCGATACGTTCCAACCCGTATCCACCCCGTACCCATTTGCAAAAATATCCCCACTCCATGTAATCATTTTCAGAAATACCTGTCTAACATAGCTTAAAAAATGTAGATAAAATGATATCATAATGTAAAAATAATATTGTTATTGAAAATAAAAGTTTTGCTCCAAAATTACTTTTTACAATTGAAATAATAATATCACATCACTAACTTTCAAGGTTTAATGCAATTTATCCTCCGGTGATATTGTAAATGAGCAAATTACTCTTCTATGTAAAAAAAATAGCAATTTACCCTCCTGTGTTTTCCAAAATGAAGCAATTTACCCCCCATTTTAGAAAACATAGGGGGGTGGGGGGGGAAATTGCTTCGTTTTAAAAAATAAAAAAAGGTAAATTGGTATTTATTTTTTTTTATAAGAGGGTAATTTGCACATTTGCAATATCACAAGGGATTGCTTGCATTTTTCCCCTAACTTTCAATCACTACTTTAATAAAATAATAAAGCAAAAATATGTAAAAGAAAATGTAATTATTTATAACTTACACTATTGAAATAGAACAGTTTTCTCTGCACACTATGGTGTTGGCATGTGAAAAAAGACTGCTGGGTACACCCCGTAACAGCACATACCTATTAAGTTTTTATTTCATTTTTTTGACTGGGCACACACCTATTAATTCAAAGCAAAGGTGTGGAACATCTCTCATCAACGAGGTTTTTATTTTAAATTTAAGAGATAATTATATTTACACCCCCTAATTTATGGTTTGTTTATATAAATTATTCATGTTTTTTTACATATTTATAGAAATCAGCCCCTGACAACTAAAAGATTTGGGTAGTTTGTGTAATGATGTTAATATTTTTGGGGGATGTATGTTTAATTTTTTAAAAAATAAGGGGTGATTTGTGTAAATAATATTACATTTCTGATGGATGTATGTATAATTATCTAAAAGACAGAATAATTTGTGTAAATAGATCCTAAGTTAAGAGGTGTAAATAAAATTATCCCTAAATTTAATTAGCTTAGATTTGTGTGTGTATGTGTATGTGTGCGTTTGTAAAAACTTGGTTTTATTCTTAATTTGAATTGCATCAATGTTGTGTAAGTTGATTGTTAGGTTTTGAATTTAATCAGACTGTGAACGAGCACAAAAAAAAATGAAAAAAGAAAGTAATTGTGAGATGCAAGGTTTATTTACTTCTCAAAAATCTTCTACGGTGGCTCAAGATCAACTTTTTTTACTAGGATAATTTGAATGAATTACAATAGAAGGTCATCTGTCTGCAGTTTATATCAAACACCTGTAAAAATTGCAAAATTACAAACTTACCCCTAACAAATTGTTTCTTTCCTTTTTTCTTTCCATGGGCCAGTCCTATTCTGTTCCCGCAAACTCAGCACAAAATTAGATTTACAGTAGTTGACCTCCATGTTTTGAAAACCGGATTGGATCGGCCGATTCAACCGGGAACCGGCCATGTGTTCGAGCCGATTCATAGCTTCAAAGCCAGTAAAGTCAAAACCGGTGTGAACCGGTCAAGACCCGAAAAAACTGGTCAAAACCAGTGACCCGGTGACCCGGTCAAAATCAATTTTGAGCTCATTTTAAAAAAAACTTAAAAAATATATTGAAATATAAATATTTTTTGGACTTAAACTTTGCTATATTTATAACCTTAAATACTTAAACTTGACTTATAGTTTTTCAATGTGGGACAATAAATTTAACTAAGTTATTCCTTATTTATAGGCTAAAGTATTCAAATTAGCTTATTCTTTCCTGATGTGGGATAATAAGCTTGACTAAAGTTATTCCTTATTTATAGGTTAAAATGTTCAAACTTTACTTATTGTTTTTCCATATGGGATAATAAACTTAACTTGAATTATTCCTTAGACTTAAACTATTCCTTATTTATAGGCTAAAGAGTTTTAAACTTTTCTTATTCTTTTTCCATGTGGGATAATAAATTTGACTTGAATTTTTCTTTAAACTTAAACTATTCCTTATTTATAGGTTAAAGTGTTCAAATTTTACTTATTCTTTTTTATGTGGGATAATAAATTTGACTTGAGTTTTTCTTTAGACTTAAACTATTCCTTATTTATAGGCTAAAGTGTTTAAACTTTACTTAATTCTTTTCCCATGTGGGATAATAAACTTGACTTTAGTTTTTCCTTAAACTTAAGCTATTCCTTACTTATAAGCTAAAGTTTTCAAACTTTACTTGTTCTTTTCCCATGTGAGATAATAAACTTGACTTGAACTTTTCCTTATTTATACTTAGTATATTATGCGTGTATATAACATATATATATTAAGATCTGGGTTAATCGGTTTTTTCAATCCGGTCCAATCAGTCGGACCAGTGACCCAATAGCTTGACCGGTTCGATCCACGATCCGGTTCTGAAAACATTGGTTGACCTTGAATATCATATTAAGACTCATCACTCCATGACATCAACTAGGTTAAAAAATAGGGTTAAATACATTTTGTACTCTTAAATTATGTATAAAATGCATTTATCACCCATAAACGATAAAATGTAACAAAATATCTCATCATGATATGAATTAATTTTTTATGATGAAAATACTCTTATTATTTGCACCCCTTAAAATATATCTATTACAATCATTCTCCTAAAATATGATTTGAATTATTATAAAGTTTTTATTTAAATTAAATACTACCCAAAATTTTTATAATTAGTATAGAATCTGTATAAACTCTATAAATTTATAATCATTATATTTTTTATATAACTATTAAAAATTTACACATTTTTTGCTTGTGTTGTTATATGTATTGAATTTTTGTTAAAAATAAATTATCAATATCATCTTAAAATATTACATCAAACATATATGGACACTTTAAAATATACAAATCTATAATATAATTAATCTATAATATTCTTTGATTTTTTGGGTAATGATATTGTATATTTTAATTCTGTGTACGTGTAACTGAAGAAAAAGTTAATAAGTTATATAACATACTCTTTTCTAAAATTATATGCATTATGTATTACTCATATTACATATATTTTTTTACATAAATAATTTACTTAGTAAAATATATTTGCATAATTGAGCTTGTAAATATTTTTTGTATTACATAATTTACAAAAAGTTATAAATTTTAAATATTATTTTTTTTAAATAAAATTTGAGTAAAATTTTAAATCACTAAAAGTAGTTTTTGAAAAAAAAAAAAAAATATACTTTAGGGAGTAAGATGAAAAATATAGTGCGTAAGTGAGAAGGGCATCTTTGCCCGGTCAATGCCAAGTAATATTGTTAGGGAATTTTTTGTTACATTTCATATTTTAGGAGGTAAATACAACTTGAAGCATAATTTATGGGTGTAAAATGTATTTAATCCTTAAATATATGTATAGGTGGGACCCTCTCAATAATTGACTGGTGTGAGTTCCACATGTGGCAAAAGACAACTTAGCAAATTATATGGTGACCATGTGATTCCTCATTTATTTTACTAAATTAAATCCAACAATATTACTAGAATCCTAAGTTTGTAATCATATAATTAATCATTAATAATTGTAAAATTCAAAATATTATACATTATTCAGAAAAGTGTCAGTATCATATATAGTCTATATTTTTATTCACATTAATATATTGATTTTTCAAATAATTACATGAAAAATCTCAATATTTTGAAATGAGGAGGAGAGTTCTTTGGGGGACATTTGTAGGAAAGTACACTTCCTTTTTTTTTTTTCCAAATCATTTTGGCCAAAAGGGCATCAATCTTTCTTTCTTTTCCTCATTGTTTGGTACCACATGCGATGTGAATGCAATACGAAAAGGTAAAGGTGAAAAATGAAAATTTTCTAAAGAAAACAGGTAGAACTTTTTTTTTTTTTTTTACTAATGTTTCAAAAGTTAATCGAATCAAAAAATTAATTGGGTCAAGAGTTATTGGTTCAATCCTCAGTGAACCGTGGTCGAATCAATGATATCATAATTATGTCATAAAAAAATTAATATATAAAAATATATTAACATAATAAAAACAATGCAAAAATATAAATAAATAATTAAGTTACTATAGGAAGTAAAAGTATCCTGAAATTTGATACTAAAAATCACTATATTAAGGTTTTAAGTTAAGAATAAAAATAGAAGAATTGCATAAATAGCAAAAATAACGAACTATTTATCTTTATAAAAGTTATAACTAAATTTTATTGTCAATAAATAGTTAATATTCCTATTTTTAAAATAATATATAGATCTTATTATATTAATTATGGTTTAATTAACAACTTCGGTTATTATAGGATAAAATTTAATTAGATAATGGGCATAATGAGTTTGTTCATTTATTTGTATACAATTCAAATCATCATTATAATCGGGGATAAGGTCATCGTTCGAGCTATTTTCCAAAAGTAGAGTGGTTTTAAGGCTAGTCCGATTTTATAGGTGGAACCGGATTGTCTTATGGATCAAGCGATGATTTTAGGTTAAATTACTTAGAAAATGTAAAAAAAAAAAAAAAAAAAGAGAAAATTTTCGAAAATGGGGTGGTTTTGAAAAGTTTACAAATATGGGCAGAGCCAAGACTTCAAGTCCCGTCTTTGTGTATCTTTTTTTTAAAAAAATTAAAATTCAGCAAAGACGGGACTTGACGGGATCTGAGACCCCGTCTTTATGCCTTCAGGGGACACATGCATGCGTCCCGTCCCCGATTTTGAAAAAGGTTCTCGATTTTTTTGTATAAATACCACCTCCATTTTTCAGTTTTGTGTTCTTCGTGCCAAAACAAAAATTTCTCATCTATATTAGGCGAACATTTGTTTGAAGTTTTAGTAGAGAAAGGCGACTGTGCGAGGATATCAGTTGAAATTTTTTTCGATTGAAACTATAGTAAGTGTTCTGAACTTCCTAAAATTGAATGTTATATAAGCTTTTGCTCGTTTTCGTAGTGACGAATTTATATACTTTTTTGTGAAGATATGATAGATCAAACAATATTGATATTATTATATTTTTGGGAGGTCAACGAATTGAGTCATATGATTCTGTAGGTTATGATCGTGTTGCACTCTGATTTATGAAAATATGTCGTAGTACTACATTTGTTGAGCTGGAGTCGATTTTGTTTGAAGAACTTGACCTCTGTAGGTTTGAATATAAGTTATAAATATATTTTAAATACACAAGATGTAATGGTGGTCGATGACGGGAGATGGTGTTGTCTATTAAAACAGATCGAGATTTGCAATTTTTTTCCAGTCCGGCGAATAGAAATGCGTATGTTGATATTTTTCTTGAAGTAGAGAAAATATGTGAAAATATCGTTCCAGATGACCCATTTGTTGGTAATTAAGGTACATATATGTCTATGTTAACACAAGAACACCCAACTTTCCAGCAATAACTCAAGCGATGGGCAGGATTGGACTCAATGAAGATTATGCAGGTCCATTTACATACCACCAAGACGACAGTGATGATCTGAATGACGACCCCAAAGCAGATAGTTTCTTAAATTATGATCCACTGGATTCAGAATCGGATGAGGGTGAAGTACAGGGTCAAGTTGATGAGGATTCTGAAAATGGTGATGAAGTCAGCATTCAAGTTTTGTTGGATGTGCTTAGAGGCGATGTTAATGAGTCGATAGGTCAACAACAACAGGCAATTAATTTGAACATGCTTGCCACATCTGAACCACCTTCTCTATATCCAGTTATTTCAGTTTTCAATATGACATATGCAGAGGTACCTGTTAACTCAGTAGATATCCCTATTAGGGCTTGGAGGAATGTTTACGACTCAAATTGTGGAGAGCTCGAAGGTGGAATGATTTTCAAAAGTAAAGACCATTTGATTGCGAGTGTTCAAAATTTTCCGGTGCGATAGGCAAGACGAGAATACCACGTGGTCGAGAGCAAACCAAAACTGTGAAAGTTTGTGTGCAAATATGATGCAGAGAGTGGATGCAATTGGATGCTACAAGGAACTAACTATATGTGATGACTCAAAAACGTACATACCTCATTGTCTCTCGTTCTGTCAAATGTAGCCTTAATAATACGCAGAGAATCATGTGTCGTATGCATTCGGGATATATAATAAAATAAAAAAAATACCACATGAAATTGAAAATAAAAAATGTGTTTTATTTTAGGATTATGTGTATACAAAAAATTATGCATACCTTGCACCACATGGAGGGAGAGGTGGAATATTTTCGGCATCAACTATCGTTGGACATATCTCGAACACATCGTTGGATTGAATCGGGACTATAGTTGTAATACGAGATCATGCCCATATTTGTAACAACTGCATAGCCCCCTTATATTTATTTTGTCTCGCTGTGATGCATTACATAGCTCCCTATACATATATCTCAACACCTTTGTACTTCAGTTTGAGGTAACACCTTATATGACCTCCATGTGTTGTAACTACAACAATTACACACAGTTACTCGTGCCATCGGGATACAACACCTCACCCAGAATGCACAAAGCACATACACGTGCCTCTTGCAATACTTTCTCCAAGTGACTGTCATCGTCACATGTGTTGACCAACAACCAGTCATGCAAGACAAGTAGTTTTATCTGAGAGCCCGTAAGTGCATTCTCATCGGGAAAAAAGCCCAACATGTCATAACAATAGTGCTGCCATAGTTGAATCTTACGTTGCATATCTACTCCAGTTATAAGATTACCCTCTACCAGAAGTTTCCAAATAATTGCTATATCCTGAAGTGTAACAATCACCTCTCCTACCGAAAAGTGGAAAGTATGAGTTTGGGGGCGCCATCTCTCCACTAACGCGGTAATGAAGTATTGGTCCATCTCAATATGACCACACTGAAAAACTCCTACATGCTTCTAAATCTCGGGGATGACGTGGGACCAGTTGAAGATATTGAAAAAAGTAATATCCCAACGCCGTACATTTAAATTGTGTCCTCGTTTTCGGATACATATTCAGAACGATAATTTCTCTAATCGTACAACACACTTCTATCATGTGAATCAAATTCGTCATAATATAAATATAAAATACAACGCTAAAAAATTCAACAATATGTGAATTTTTATAAAAATTGTATTGATACCAAATTTTTTGGTTGAATGAAATGTTACATTTGTTGGAGCTTTTATAGAGCTCAATTTATAGAGCTCGGTTTGAGCTCAATGCACCCGACTGAGGATAAAGTTCACGGGGTCCCACTTCGGCAGGAGATGGGATTTGCTGTGACGCATTCATGCAGCAATAGCATGCGTCACATCCTGCTTTTAACGTGTATTGAAGATGGGATGCGAACTTGCCCAATTTTGCAAACCTTTCAAAAACCACCTCATTTTTGAAAAATTTCCTCTCTCTCTCTCTCTCTCTCTCTTTTTTTTTTTTTAATTATTTTTTTATTACATTTTAAAAATAATTTTACCATGATTTTATGGGTCCAATTGACCAGTTGAAGCTTGGCTTTAAAACATTGTTTTGTACAACTTGCACCTTATCACAATTATGGGAATAAGAGACCTGATAACTAAAAGACTAAGAAATGCAAAATGCAAAATTATATTATTATTTCATCGAAGCTTTTACGACGTATCAGCAATTAAAAGAATCCCATTTCTATATGGGGGAAAGAAGAAAAAAATAATTTTCCTTGGAGAGAATTTTTTTTTATTCAAATCAAGTCCGATCATATGGAACCAATCACACAACAAATATAATATCCTTACTATATTATTGGTGATCAATCACATGACAGGTGTATTACACTTGTTGTGTAATTAATTCAAGTATGACCAAACCCGATTTAGATAGCTGGATTTTCTATTGTATTAAAATGTCTTAACTTTTTTATTATGTTTTGAAGTCTTTTTAAAAAAACATATATGAAACATGAAGTAGGGCCGTAAATGATTCGAGTCGAGCTGAACACATCATTGTTAAAGCTTGTTTGAACTATTATTGAGTCTAAAAAGTTGCATTCGAATTTGTTTAATTATTATTTGAATCGAGCTTTAATTAGACCAAACATGAATTGAAATCGAATAATTTGATATTTTTAAGTATATTTTATTATTTTGGTATTAATCACATCGAGTTCGAGCCGAGCTCAAAACCTTTTCGAACAAAAAATTATGTTCAAGTTTAGTTTATTATATTTAATAAATCAAATGCAAATAAATTTTTATCAATTAATTTAATCTAGTATTGACTAGATAGATTTATTTTTAACTCTATCTAGCAGGAGAGTTTGATTAGTATTTTTTTTTTTTTATATGGTAGTTTGATCAGTACTAAATATGAAGGGAATCTTCTCTTGCATCATGGGAGGACCATTATATATCACAATCTCTTTTGACTAATACACAATTTATAAATGGAAATGGGTACGGTGCTCGATGTAAATGGAATCAAGACTAAGTACATAAAAGTAATTGGAGGGCCGCATTTATCTTAGATTTTGTTTGTCCGGATTGTTTGTAGTACGTTTCTTGATAAATTTGTCAAACTTAAACTAACTTATCGTGGAATTTTATATTTTTAATTCATTACAAAGTTTTGAAATTGTGATAAATTAATTAAAGTACTTTAATTAGAGACATTCATATATATATATATATATGATAAAGTACACATGTCTTGTACGTACATATTGATGTGGTCTCGAGTAGGTTCAAAGCAAGTTTTAGAAAAATAAAATCATAAAATTATATCTCTCGAGAGCAGGAAAAATAGTTTTGCACAAGTATATGAGCTCAAAATCCTCTCAAGGTAGGTAATATCCACTAAATTCACATGTATGGCTTTTGAATCACATCATCGTTGCAAAAACAAGTTTTTCACCATAAGTTGTCCAAAACATGAAGCACAAAATCTCACCACATATGACCAAACCAATGCTTAAACACACTATATCAATAATCATGAAGGGAAAATGATTTTTTTTTTTCAAAATTTTTTCAAAAGTTTTCAAGCAACTCATCCACAACACCTCATCAAATAATATCCCAATAGCAAGTCTCATCCCCACACTTAAAACACACATTGTCCTTAATGTGAGAAGTAGAGAGAATTAAAACCAACATCAAGGATAAAATATAAGGAAGAGACGGAAAAGAAACTTCCTTGAGTGCGCGGTGAACAATGGTGATTGACGGTGGATGAAGGACGGCGTGAGGCGTCGGTGCCGATAGTGTGATGACCGATGGTGGGCAATGGCGACGGCTCACCGGTGGTGATAAACTGCTGCACAAAGAGACACAAAGAGGGAGTGAGAAAGGTAGGCATTTTGACCGTGAATTTTTTCAAGAATTTTTTTTGTTGTTTTTTTTTTTATCCTAAAAATATAAATATATAGATTGATACTTATAAAGAGAAAATGAAGAGTTAAACAAAGGAAAACAAAACACGCTGGAGTGTGTGTCAGGGTGTGTTTTCAGACAGATATGGACAAAACGTTAGACGTGGGCATGCTTAACGAACGTCCTGCAAACAGATTTGGACGAAACATTAGGCGTGAGCGCGTTTAAACGAAAAATCATCCTGTATGAATTCAATAGTAACAATGTAAGTCCACAACACTCAAGCAAATCGAAGGTGATAAGGGGAAGAAGAATGGTAAAGAGAAGAATGTCGTGGGTTGCCTTCCACGTACTTCTTTAACGTCTTTGGCTAGACGTTATTTTGCCTCAACTTGAATCGGGCACTCTAAATCCACTTCTTCTACATAGTACACTCGATGGTGGTGTGGATTTAGGAGAACTTTGAGGTCAATGGAAGGATTCTTTTCCTCGAACTTATTTTGTCATGAAAGATTTTGTTTTCATAAGTTCTTGGACTTGAGGTGGAGTTTGTATTGGTTTTCGCCTTGAATGCACAATCACCATTGACTTAGCATTTTTCTGCTCCACAGGATCAAGAAAATCTGTGAGAAAAATAGAATGCATCTCATTAGAATGTTGCGTGGCACCACAAATGCTAAACCTAATTACCTCATTATCAAATTCCACAGAGAGAATTCAGACATTTACATCAATTTTAGTTTTAGAGGTTTTAAGGAACGGTCTTCCCAGCAAGATGGATGTGTAATTAGGGGAGTTATCCTCTGACATATCAAGCATATAAAAAAGCAGGAAAAACCAATTTATTAACTTGCACAAGAACATCCTCCAAAACTCCCAAAGGGTACACAATCGAATGATCCACAAGTTGAATAACCACTCCGATTTCTTTCAAAGGACCACGTTCAAAGATTCGTCGATAGCAAGAGGCATAACATTAAGTGAAGCACCAAAATCACACATGGCCTTTTCTATTCCAATCTTATCAATTTTACAAGGGATAGAAAACGTACCCGGATCTTTGCATTTAAGAGATAGTTTTCTTTGAAAAATAGCGGATACATTTTCTCCCATACTTACCCTTTCATTACCTTTCAATTTGCATTTATTGGTGCACAATTCCTTGACAAACTTTGCATAGCGAGGCATTCGTTTGATTGCGTTGAGCAAGGGAATGTTTACCTCTACTTTGCGAAAGGTATCAAGAATTTCCTTATCCTCTTCTTCTTTCTGGACTTGACAAATCTTTCAGGGAAATGAGGTTTGATCACCCACACCTTGGGATACTCCTCGTCAGTTAGGTTGGGCTCGTCGGCTTGCTTTTGGGCCATTTCGAATTTCTGCTCTGTTTTACCATGTTCTACGTGCCGACACTTAGTGCTATTTTCGTCCTCGATGGGCTGCAACTATTTTCCACTGCGCAAGACAATAGCACTAACATTTTGTTTAGGATTAACTATGGCTTGAGAAGGCAACTTACCTTGGGACTCCAACTGACTAACGAATGACGCCAATTGACTTACTTGGGACTCCAAATTTTGGATGCTTGCTCGAGTCTCTTGTCAAATTGATGAGTGTTAGCAACGAGTATTTTCATCATTTCCTCAAGAGAGGTACCTAATCCGGAATTGGGCGGAGGAGAAGGCGGTCCTGGTGGTCTATATGGATATTTTTAAAATTCTGAGCTTAGGTGCTATAGCTAAGGTTCGAGTGATCTCTCCATCCGGGCTTGTATGTATTGAAATAGGGATCATATCTCCTTTGTGATGGTTCGAAGAATCCTCCTATGGCATCAACGTGTTCTATGTCTTGGAGCGTACGACATAGATTGGGGAACCCATGGAATTCCAGACTCCACAAGCCTTCACTCGTTAGGAATTTCCGGCAACAAATCTTTCGACAAGGGATGTAAGTTTGTATAGCGAGCATCGAAGGAAATCATGTTTACCTCATGTAACTAAGAAGAAATTAACTTAAGGACACCAATCCCCGACAAGAGATTTCCAGTTGAAGATCGGTTCATGCTCGATTCCACGGTTGATCATAGATGCAAAGATGACAATCGTACAAAATAGATAAACTAGTTATGGACATTGGTACGACCTAAAGACCTCACATTTTCTTAACCGTATCGTTAGCCAAGGAACGTTCGTTGGCTAATTCCCTAATCAATAGACAACCTTGGGAACATCCTCAAGATTTAATCTATCAATAATATTAACAATTAGAAAGGCCTAATATCAACCAACAAATTCCTAGGGATTCATTTAGGCTAGATTGTGCATTCCCCACAACATAATCGACCACTACGACATGATGAATTATGCTGCATTGTCACTAAGTATTAGACTAACAAACAATTACAGAATTGCAAGTCTAATTAGCTAGACGAATATTCTTGACAATAAACAATTGCCCTTATCACTCATAAGTCAGATTATTCGTGATGAAAGCACAGAGAACAACACAAATATCCACATGAATGGAAGTATGAAGCATAAACTAGATCTCACAACATGCGTGAATCAAACAATCACGATAACTTCAACCGAAAATTAAAAGAACTAGCCTAACATGCTAATGAAAGAACACATAAAATGAAGAGAGAATTTCATAAAATAAAACACAGAGAATAATAGATGATCTCCATGTCTTCAAGTACATCACCATTTATACTAATTAATTTCCTAATAAACCTAGATACCAAAAATGTAGATTCCTAATATAACTCTAAGTCTTTATTTAATTAGGGTTATTAACTCAAATATGACTCCTTAGGAAGGAAGGACTTCCAAAACTCGAGAAATTCCCATATATTAGCCTTTAAAGTCCAGAAAACTCGATCCTCTTTCCTTCCTTTCGTTAGCTACTCTGCATCGTTAGACGTGGGCATGTTCACGTCTAGCTGAACTTCCAAATCTATTCCTCATTTTTATTCTAGAATTTCTGCTGAGCTTTATCACTTATTTTGTTTCATTTCTTCAATTATTGCTCCATAAACATTTTTTTTAGCTGCAAACATGAAATTTTACATGATTTAGACTTAATTCAATATTAAAACCTCTATAAATTAATAAGTTTGGGACTATGAAATTTTATTAATTTAGAGAGATATTAATATATCCATAAATTAATATTTTATTAGTTAAAAGAAAGACTTTTTAAATTCAGCAAATTTAGTACATATGTATTGAAAATAAATGAATACGTATATGTTTCATTGATTATATTCATGCATCAACCAATTCTTTGTAATTAATTAAATATATTCATGTATAATATCAATTAATTGTATACTATTAACTATTACATTCATGGACGCATGTATCAATTCATTGGAATTACTTAAAAATACATGTTTACATTAATTCGTTGCACTTAAATAACTATTATAACCAATTAAATATATTCATGCATGATGTAAAAGGATTTGCTGACGGTAATAATCCATAAATATATTCATCATGCACTTAAATAACAATAGATTCATATTTTAGCAAATTACCATAATATTTATGAATTATTAATTTAGAGTTTTAATGGGACCTAATATTTATAAAGGAATTTTTCAAAAAATTATTATCTTATTATCTTAACGATTTTGATGATTTTTTACCAAGGCCCAAACCGGGACCGAAAGATTTTATTATTTTAGAAAATTTATTAATTTATAGAGTATTACTTTATAAAGGTTTTACTGTATATATATTTGGAACTTTCAAAACAAATTTTTCAATTAATTTTGAAAATTGAAATTTCGAGTTTTCCTATTAAACTGAAGAAATGTGACTGTAGCATTTCTTTTGAAAAGTTATGCAACTTTTCCAAATTAATTACTGCAAATATGATACATTGCAACGATTGAAAAACAATCTTTAGTTCAAATCTTGCAAGACTTTGGGAAATGGTGCTAAATTCCTATAAATATTCAGTGCCATGTCAGGATTTATTCCTGAAAATTTTCATTTTTCTGTAGTAACATAAATTTTAGGGAAAAATGCATGCTACCTCTGTGTTATACGAAATGTGCAAAATACCCCCCTATGAAAAAAAAATCAAATTACCTCTCTATGTTTTTAAAAATACAGCAAATTTACCCCCTTGATCTTGGTGGTGCACTACACGCGCCTCCATTGCAATTTTTAATTGATTTTAAGAATAAAGTATGACTTTATATTAATAATTATTATATATAATATATAATATTTATAATAATATATATTTTATTAAAATTTAAACCCAAACACCCCCCACCCCCTGCCACCTCCCCCCGCCCCCCCCTTCCTTGTCGCTCACCGGCACCGGTCGGCCGCCCTCCCTCCCTTCCCTGCTGCCCCCTCCTTCCCCCTTTCCCCCCCTCCAATCTGCCGGCCCGCCCCTCGCTCTCTTTTCGCCGCCCCACTCCGACCTTCGCTCCTCTCTGCCCAGATCTACTGCTGCTGCCGCCCTTCCCCCCCTTCCCGCCACCCTCTCCTTCCCCCCACCGCAAATCTGCCAGCGCCTCTCCTTCCCCCCGCCCTTCCCCCTTCCCCCCACCCCAAATCTGTCGCCGCCTACTTCGCCTTCCCCAAGTCGCCGGCGCCCCAAATCCCTGCCCCTGTCGTCGCGTCCCTTTCCCAGCCTCCCGTCGATAGCGACGGGCACTCCTTCCATCTAGCCCCCCCTCTCTCTCTATTATACATATATTTTTATTTAAAATTTATATAAATATATATTATAAAAATATATAGTTTTAAATCTAGACCGTATATTGAATTATGTAAAATTTGGGCCATTGATCTTATTCATTAAATTTGGACCTTATATTTTATCAGATCCAACGGCTATTAATAAGGATATAAATGTAACATATGATTAAAAATAAAACTAAAAATCTAAAAAAAATTAAAAAATGCGCGTGAACAACACGTAGCGCATGAGGGGCTTAATTGCTCTACTTTTAAAAACACAGGGGGATAATTTACTATTTTTCTTTCAAAAGGGGATAATTTGCTCATTTTCAATATCGCGGGAAATTTGCATTTAACCCCATAAGTTTAATTTTCTGTCAGAGATGATGGAAGTCAAATTGCTACTGGGCACAGGGACTTGTTGTAGTATAGAAGTTAATTGTCATATAAACCCGTTAGCAAACTTTAATATACAATTAAAAATGTCAGTTACGCCTCAAGTATATTTTCCTTTATTCCTCTTTTATAATTTCTTTCCCCTAACCACAAAAATACTTCCCATAAGAGACTCTTAAGTCTTATTTGGTTTTGTTTTAAAAGCTCATTATCTATTTTATACTAATTTAATTTGTGAAATGATATTTGGTTAAGTTCTTTTTTGACTGGAGTTTGAACCATAAATTTCAAAAGATTCATTCTATCATATATTTTCATACAAAAAGATACTAGAAATATCACCTTTTTTTCTACAAAAGACTACCAAAAAACATCAAAATCCACACATTTTTATTTTTATTATGTTTATACTAAAAACACATAACTTTCTTATCTAGCCATTACATCAGGTCTTATTAAAAGAAAGCCTATCACAAAAACATACTTAGACGTACTTTTAGTTTTCACATAAAATCTACTACAAGAATAAAAATTCAAAAATTGAAAACTGAAAATAAAAAACAAAACCAATCACAAAGCCATAATTTTCTAAAATTTCCCAATGGTGCAGAGAGGATGTCGAGCCTGGCCTCAGAAATAAGCTAGGTGAAATCTTTTTGACAAATAGTTTACACGCTTAAGGCTTACTTGCAAAGATTATCTTCTTCTTCTTCTTCTTCTTTCTTTCTCTCTTTTTTTTTTTTTTTTTAACCAAAAACAACATTTTATTTATTTACATTTGCAACAGGGAAAGTGAACAAGAGTGCTTTATAGTTCTGGGATACATATCCTGATACAAAAATTCTTTCAAAAAAATTGGGCAGTGATCACTACAAAAAAAAATGCGTCAATCAAAATAGGCTTAGGAACGATTATTTATTACTTTGAAATGGGAAAAAGCTCACTGGATGAACATAGACCAACATTTGGAATGGTAATGGAACGGTACATCGTCCGTCTTAATTCACTGTGTTCCTAATATTTTCGTGGTCGTTCCTATTTTGAAAAAAGTTTTTGAAGCACAAGATAAAAACTGTTCCTGGTTATGTTGTCTGTTTGAATGTGTAATTTGTGTATTTGGAACACTCAATTAATATTTGGAACGGTCGGATGTTATGTTATTGACATATTTTGGAACAGTCATTGCAACTCTATTTGCATCAAATTTAATGTATGAAAGATGCATTTTTCCACTCAGTTTGGAATACATTGTGGAATGGTTTTTTCTTTTTCTTTTTTTTTTTTTTTAATCCGGGTGATAGATATTGGAACGATTATGGAACTCTGGTTGAAGCTAACTTTGTAATGAATGTAGGAACAATGCTGATCTTTATTTGGAATACACTGTTGGCACGGGCTTAGGATGTTTATTTGGAGCGACACCAATGATATATAGTCATTAACTTTGGGGTAAAATTAGGAACGAGTTGTCCCTTATTTGGAATGCTTTTGATGGACGGTTTTATAGACCGTTCCTAAATTATTTATTAATTAAATTTTTTAATTATATTATAACAAATATTATTTATATAAATAAAATAAAATTATTAATTATTATTTTAATTTGATTAAATACTTAAAATATTGAATGATGTTATGCAATAAAAAAATATGCATAATTACGAAAAAAATATTGATAAACATATTATCCAATTTAATTACAAATATTAAAAAAATATCCTAAATCTACACCCCTTCCCCCTCATCGTCGTCCCTGTCGGCATCGTCTACGACATGGGGGTCTGTTGGAGGCTATGACGGGCCGACAATGGAGTTGTTGGTCTGCATGGACTTCATCATGGCCATCAAGTCAACCATCATCATCACGAGTCGGACTCATCCAATCCTCCATGTCCGATGGTGGTGGTGGCGATGGCGGTGTATAGGTCGGGCTAAGATCGTGGACCTCAAAACCAAGGCCGAATACACGTCCCTTGTTCTTGCCCCCGGACTGTTGCCAGCCATAGATCCTGCTCGGTCATCGCCACCGAGCCATCCGATTCGGCCGGAATATCCCGAGAATCGGCCTTGGCCTGAGGGTTGGTGATCCTGCAACAGCTTCTAGAACGTATCCTACAAAACAAAGCAAAATATTATTATTATTTTAAAAAATTAATGGAAATAAATTTTAAAGTAGAAGTACTTACCGCCACCTCCGTTGCCCTCAGCCCGCTCCAGCCTCCGTCGGCCTTCTTCTTGTAGCATCTGGAGAATAACTCCATCTGCTTCACTGGACGACCGAGCTGTGCCTCCTGTACAAGAAAGGAACACTTAGTCATGTTTTTATTTAATATTGATAAATTCTTTAAAAAAAAATAAAATTACTTACCATCTTCATTTTGTGCATGCCGACTGAGGAAGAACCCCTATAGTAGACAGTAGATGATGACGTGGGATTGGCCGATCGATTGGCCTTGTTCTTGGCGGACTCATTCTTGAACTGCTCGTTGTCCCAGTACAGCTGGAGCTACCACTAGACCTCGTTCGCCAGCCAAATGGGCTTCACCAGAGACTGTCTGGCGAGCGTGAAGTGCTTGCGGATGAACTTACCGGCGAACATGTGGAATACACAGAACATAGACTCATCGTCACAGTCCCACTAGTACGTGATCTGCAAAAGAAGAAATTGTTAAAATATGTAATAAAAAAATTTAAATTTATACCATTGAATAGAAATTAAATATAGTACCTTTAGACTCTCGAACCAGAAATGGTGGTGCTCTGGCAGCACCTGGCGCAAACATCCCTAAGGGTGGGGATAATGTCCTCGCACCACCGTGTTGATGCACTCGTATATCTTAAGCTCAGCTCTGAAATTACATATTAATTAGTATTCATGAAAAAAAATCCAAATAAATAAAAAAATAAAAAAAATGGTACCTGGCGTCGGTGAGAGTGATATACCAGTGCGGGGTTAGTGGGGGGACTGGTGGTGCAGGTGATGGTGCTGGGTGTGGTGTAGTTCATGGACTGGCCGGATCTACCGCCGGTGCGGTAGTAGACGGTCCGGCCTCCTGTGTGGCCGGTACTGGAGTAGACGGGTCTACGTCCATATCTGTCGCCGGTGCGGAAGCTGAGGCTCAACCGACGGTGGTGGGGGGGGGGGGTGGTCGGAACTTTGCTTCCCCAACCTGGAAAGCAACAGCCGTCGGTGGTGGAACCGACGGGCCACGACCATGGCCACAACCACGGCCGCGAGTACGTCCACCTCCTCGAGGTGACAGATCTCTACTAGACATGATCTATAATTTTTTCAAATATTAGTTTTATGAATTTTACAAAGAATGTAATTAATAATTTCTTTTTAATAATGATAATTTCCCCAAATTTCATAATTCTTTAAATAATTATGTATCCTTGAAAATGTTTCTAAAATGTATACTAAGTCCCAAAATTAATCTAATAATTGCTAGATTATTGAAAATTTTCCTGCAATGTATGCTAAATCCTAAATTTCTTTCTTGAAATGTATACTAAATCTCAAAATTCTTTCCTAAAATGTATACTAAATCCCAAAATTTGTTTCCTAAATTTTCAGTAGTTACACTAAATCCTTATATTTTTCTATATCCTTATAGTATGTATAAATATGATTATATATTATAATAATTAGTACCTATATTTTCCTATATCCTTACAATATGTTATATGTAATTTCACATAAATTCCAAAAAAATCCACAGAAATTTCTAAAAATTAAGAGAAAATTTCCAAAAATGCCATAAAAGTTCCAGAAAATTTACACAAAATCTGCAATAATTTTCAGAAATTCATAAAATAAAAAATTATTAAAAATTACAGATTTTCAGAAATTTCAGAAAATCCTAAAAAATCCCTAAGAAGTTTGCAACAATTTTCAGAAATTGCTTAAAAATCCTAAAAAAATACAGAAAAGTTCCAAATAAATTTTCAGATTTTTTAAACTTACATAGTTTTCATTAAATGCTAAATTCCAAAAACTTCTTTAAAAATTACAAAAAAATTATGAAAATACATAATATTTCTACAAATATCCAGATTTTTTTTAAATTTTCAGAAATTTTCACACAAATACTAACTTCAGAAAATTTCACAATTAACCCAACTAAAAATACACAAAAATTTCACAATTAACCCAATTAAACAACAATTTCACAAATACACAAAAAATTCACAATGCCCAACATTACTATATCCTCTTCTAGTTAACCCAAGTAAAAAACACAAAAAATTCACAATTTACAACATGAATATATTTATGAAATTACATACACAGAAAATAAAAAAAATTGAGGTGGCCTACTTGCCAGCAATCGCGGAGGCGGAGCTAGGCAGATGGAGGCGGTGGCGGTGGCTACTGCACAGACGGAGGCGGAGCTAGGCGGACAGAGGCAGAGGCGGTGGCTATTGCACAAACGGAGGCGGGCGGGGGGGGGGGGGTGGGAGAATGAGAGAGTCGGCGAGAGGGAGGCGCCAACAGGTGGGGGCGGTGGCAGTGGCGGACAGAGACGGCGGCGATGGAGGAGGGGGGAGAAAGAGACCGAGAGACGATAGAGACAGAGAGGGGGGAGAAAGAGAGGAAGATAAAAGAACTGCCAAGGGGCAGATTTATATTAAAATGTTGGAACGATCATATTTAATTATGACCGCTCTAAAATCCGGTCCACATTTAAACAAAACGACATCTTTTCTCCCCAAAACAACGGCATTTTAGTTTGCTTCGTTTATATTAAAACAATTAGGAACGGTTATTTATTAGTACAATCGTTCCCATGCCCGTTCTGAAGCTTAAAAAGCGACGTCGTTTATCCC
Organism: Sesamum alatum; assembly: GCA_034509735.1. Taxonomy (NCBI): domain Eukaryota; kingdom Viridiplantae; phylum Streptophyta; class Magnoliopsida; order Lamiales; family Pedaliaceae; genus Sesamum; species Sesamum alatum. The sequence continues at coordinate 17,364,939 of JACGWO010000004.1, forward strand.
CAAAATGACGACGTATATGGTTGTTTAATAAAACCATTCTTAATAAAATTCCTAATAATTATTCAATTATCAAGAAAAAAAATATAAAAGAAGAAATACACGTTCCAGACACGTTAATAAGCGAAGAAAAGTGTACAATGTGCCGTTTAAAGAATTTAAAAGCACAAAATATTTTTCGTGAGATTGACACATGTTCACAATATGAAGTATATTTGTATATTTAAATTTCTTAGTATTTCATAGATGTAACTAGCATCTTATATTGTTGTACTATATCTCCTAATCAGACCGTAAGATATGATTTAGCACATAAAAGAATACATTATATGTAGTACAGAACAATTTGGGTGGGGCGATATCGAGATATCGTATTAGGTCCATAATTTTCATCATAAGAAACGGTCCAACCTTCAATGAGGCCATGTGATTGAAAATCAGACCGTTAGATATGGAATCTTATTCATAATCTTGTATGTGTTTAAGTTTGGTGTTAAATCGGCTCACGGATGTTGAGATATCGTCACAGAAACGTAAAATAGACATTACTGGAATAGTAGTTGGAACGGTTGGCTACTGACTTTGGCACGGTTTCTTATAATATTAACATAGGAACGGTTATTGGTTACATTTAGGAACGGTTTATTCAAATGCAAAGAATGGAACGGATTAAAGTAAATTAACCGCTCCAAAATTTGATTTTCCCACTAATTTTTTAGAAGGCGCCAAATCAATAATTTGGACCTGTTATTGGAACGGTCGAGGATATATTTGGACCGTTTCAAATTTCAACTTTCCCACCTATTTTTTTTCAGAAGGCGCCTAATTGAAAATTTGAAAATGTAATTGAAACGTTGAAATACTTTGACCGTTCCAAATTTCAAAAATTTCACCTATTTTTCAAGACGCGCCAAACTGAAATTGTGTTGCAACTAATTAGGAACGGTCCAAACGCAAAAACAAAACCATTCCTACATTTGATTCTTCATTTTTTAAAAACATAATTTAAACAAAAACAAAGTTATATTATTTTATAAAAAATTATAATTAATATAATGTTTAAACTACGGTTTTTTTCTCTACACATTGGAAAGATAACTAAGCACTACACACTCAATCAGTCTCTTCTTCAGTGTCATACTCCTCAAAGCTATCTTCATCATCAGATTCACCATTTGGAGAACATGAGGTACTTGCTCCATGTTGTGCCACGGATAGATCAACGACTAACTGTATACCAGCTGGAACATGAAGTTCATATGTTTGATTGGCTGTACCAACATCTGGAGTAGGTATGACTTCATCCATCTGATAGGCGACCTCGGTCCATCGCGAGTCATCGATTACTCTTCGAGCCTTGATTTTGCAAATAGCTTTCTAGTCAGATTTGTCTCTCTTCATGCTCGGGTAATTCCCATAGTAGACTGGTACTGCTTGTTGCACCAGCATGAATGATTCATTCTTTTGGTACAATTTTTTGAAATTGACATCATGATGTGATAACGAGGGTGTATCTTCATGCCTCTTATCGGATCGACCCATCGACAATTAGACAATACAATGTGCATGTCCAGAATAAGTGGGTAATCTAACTGAATTATCTCTTCAAGTATTCCATAGAAGTCATTGTCCGCATCTATATATGACGAGCGTTTGACAGAAACACCACAATTCATTGTTGACTTGCCGATATTGTGATGTTCAGTGTGGAAATTGAAACCATTATGGGAACGTCATCACTTCTGCCCTAGGGCCCCAATAATGCAACTTCAATAATTCGTTATTCGTGTAGTTCAATTCTGGTTTCACCTGCAATTCATATAGCAATTGAAATAATTTATAAGAAATTGAATAGAACATCAAAATTTATAAGAAAGTGACACTTACACGATGTTTGAACCAATCATTGAATTGAGTTGCCACTAGTTGATCAATTATTGGGTCCTCCGAATGGTGTTGCTCATATAGTTCATTCAAGAACGACCTGTATTAGAAATAGTGATAATTATAAATATACATGTTCAAATTGAAATGATCGTTAGACTATATGCGTATGTATCTATACACTTACTCGTAGTATAGCGCAACTACTTCACAATTACACATCACGTACATCTCGATTATGTAAAGTTCTTCACCGCTCAACCACCTCTTCTTGTAGGCTCAACTTGCTCAGCTAGGATGGTTGAAAATGGACCATTGGATTCAATTTTCGTTGCTCGTGAGATCATCATTTCTACCGGGTCTACTTCTCTTGCAAAGAATGTGTGGTACGAAGTAGTGGGGAGAGAAAAGCCTGAATTTTTCAACAATGTATGCCTCTACAATTGACGCCTCGACGTGTGCTTTGTTTCTTACATTCTTCTTCAAATCGCGGAGGAATATATTTGTACCCATATTTATTAAAATATGGATAACAAAAAAATAATATATATAAAAAATTAAGTTTTCTAGTGTAGTTACCCTCTCAAATGGGTACATCCACCTGTATTGCATCGCCCCCTCCCCCCCCAACGCGTGCCTCATATGGTAGGTGAACAATTAGGTGCTCGATTGCGTCAAAAAAGGAGGAAATATTTTCTCGATGTTGTACATGATGACGGCTACAATGTTTTTCCAATTCTTGTACCTTGTTGACATCTAGCGTGGTTGAGCATAGGATCTAGAATAGAAGGCTCACCTACGTCAAGGTCCCCCCCACATGCTGAGGAAGCATTTCACGGAAGGCAACCAAAATCAACTTCTGCATTAATACATGACAGTCATGGCTCTTCATATCATGCATCCTTAGCTCCTTCATATTAACGCGGCGGGACAAGTTAGATGCGTACCCATCAGGAAACCTAGGACAATGAATCCACTCATATATCTTCTTCTTCTGGTCCTTCGTCAGTGTATATACAACTTTAGGCATCACGTTCGATCACCTTTCATTCACCTTAAGCTCCGGCCAATTACATATGATCTTTAGATCCTTTCATTTATTCAGATTGTCCTTCATTTCGCCCTTTATGTCCATCACGGTATTGTATATATATTATAAAACACATTCTTCTCAATGTGCATGATATCAAGATTGTATCATATCAGATGCGTCCCCCAATATTCAAGCTCCCAAAAGATGCTTTTCTTCGTCTACTTGTGCTCGATACCGTAGCCTTCCTAGTTGTTCAGCTGCAACACTAAACGCATTGACATGGGCTCCGATATGCTCTTCAGTCAGCCTCAGACGTGCACCATTCCTTTCCACTTGATTTTTAGTAAAATCTTTCTTGTTCCTGCGGTACAGATGGTCTGATGGGAGAAACTGCCTGTGGCAATCAAAATAGCATGCCTTCCTACCGTGCTGCAAATAGGATGCCCGTGTCCTTCATACAAACTGGACACCCCATAACACTGGCGGTACTCCATCCAGACGCCATCCTATAATTGGGTAGGTCGTTCACTGTCCACATTAATGCGGCCCGCATCATGAATGTCTGGTTTGTCGCATTGTCGTGCGTCCGTACACCCATATGCCATAAATTTTACAACTCCTTGATCAACGATTCTAGATACACATCGACCAGAGCTTTGGGATTGGATGGGCCAGGGATCACCATCGTTAGGAATATATTCTCAAACTTCATGCACATTTCTGGTGGGGGATTGTACGGTGTAAGTATCACGGGCCAACATGGTAAGTTTTACCATATTGCTTGTGTGGTGCAAACCCATCCGTGCACAAACCTCAGTCTAACATTACGGGGCTCAACTACAAAATCGGGATATATCCGGTCGAAATGCCTCCAAGCCTCTTCATCGGATGGATGATACATGGATCCCTCCTCTGTCTGATGTGCTCAGCAGTCGCTTCCGAAGCATACAACCTCTGTAGCCGAGGGGTAAGTGATAGGTACCTAAGAATGGCATAAGGGGACTTCTTGCAGTAATATTTAATGGATAGTCCCGGGAGAGGGCGCGTGTGGAAGCGCGATGTATTAAAACATAAACGTAACTAAAACATACATATACGGCGCAATTAAAGAATTGTTCAAGGGATGTTTCCTTGAATCTCTCGGGCATTTTGTGTATCTCATGAATAAAAGAAAACAAACATGCATGATTTCATGGAGACCATAGGGTTAGACTTCTTCGTTTAGCTACACGCGTTATTCCAAGTTTTGCTATCGAGATCCCAATGTAGGAATTCTCTAAATCATCCACGCAATTCATTGGATCTTGATTCCCTCGTGCTAGCAAGAGATCAAGAGAAAAAGGAGGAACAATCGGCCAAACACTATTAGGTTAACGTGATCGATTGCTAACCATTCCCTTGTATCAAAGAGAAGAGAACATCAAAACACTTTGAAGTGGAGAGAGAGAGAGAGGTCGGACGAGAGAGGGAGAGGCAGTCATGTGTGTGTGTGTGTGTGAGAGAGAGAGAGAGAGAGAGATGAGAGTAGTAGAGAATTCATGTGTGTGTGTGTGTGTGTGCTATGAGTATTTATAAGGAAGCCTTCTTCCTAGTCCTACTCAAACTCTTTAAAAGAGGCACACCTTACACAACTAGAACTTTGACCTAGTCAAATCCTAGTCAACATAGGGTTTGATTAAGTCAAACTTAATCCAGCCCTTCGTCTCAACTAGCCCCAATACTCGATCTCGTCCGTCCATCCCTTGATGAGCTTTGTGGAATGGACTTTAAATCCCTATTTAATAGTTCAACAATTCCTAATGGGCTTGTAGTAAATATCAAATAAATACTTAAGCCCAAAATTAATTTTCCATCTTTATTCTATTTAAAGACGGAAATAGCCATTCTCTTTAATAAATCTAATTTATGAATCAAGCCTAATTAATTCAATTAATATTTAAAGGCTTGACACTCCAAAAGAGAACCAATTTAATTTAATTAAATTGTTTGACCTCATGGAATTAATTTCTAATTAATTCCTCCGTTTCCAATGAATTGAGTGGGACACTGTAGGTTCACCTTCAGCTAGACTTGGGCGAATATCTAATCATCTCATGATAGGAGTTCGTCCATTACCATGGGTGGCCCGTCTAGCAATTATCCATGGCACTAGAGACTAGGTGAAATCATGGCATGAACGTTTAGGCCCCGAATGTGTATGAGCATTGTCCTTCCGTGTACTATCTCACAGCTATTAGTCTAGGGTATGGATGTTAGACGTTTGTAACCATCCTTGACTTAAGCCAATACTCGTTTACCCACTGAAACGTCACTGGGGTCTTATTCCACTGTTTAGTCACTGTGGTCACAGATTTTTATAGGGAACGCGTCTTAGAGTATAGTTGAGACACTACTGTCAATCGTTTGACAGGAGACGAATTCTGTCTTGGGACTTACTATCCACACTACACATCTTGACTGCACTAAATAGCAACCAACTCTCTCGACTTGGTAGCCTCTTGCCAAACCTAAGATACATGCATGGTGTGCATGTGATCATAGTAGTCCCTTAAGTTCGAGGATCAATCTCGTATTATCGGAACCGGGAATGCAAGTCATACCGACCAACTTACTCAAGGTTTCCCATAAGATGACTCCCACGAGTCACCTCATTCATCCGACACCGCGCTGTTTAATCCACTAATATTGCATGGACAATCCTCGTCACTGTCGATGAAACGCGACTGCAATCATTTATTGCAAGTCTCAAATGGACCCTCGATACCCAATCTCGAGGTCCTTTGACTTGGAGTATTTCAGATCAATCCACAGAAACTGATTTCATGACTGCCATCCTATGCGCAGTCCACTTACTTGGATTAATCGTTCCAGCTGTGGGCTTTGGTTGTGCATTGAACAGTTATAGATATCAAGCAGTAAGTGAACACAATCAAAGTATTAATATCGTAACCGAACATCACTTTTATTCAGAATAAACTTATTTACACCAAGAATGTTAGAAAGAGGTTACATAAGCCTAACAAGATTGGCTTCACGGTCACCTATTCTAACACTTGCGTCTAAGATTTCTCTCCCTGGTCGGCTTGTACCTAGCGTCTCCACAAAACTTGCAATATTCTATATCATATGTCGTCCTTCCAGTACAACATGCATCCATTTTTACATGCATCAATCTTCTCAACTGGTAAACTCAAGTCTCTTATCAATTTCTTTGTACTGTAGTAATCGGGGGAAAAGTGTGATCGCGCGGCATTATATGATCAGCCCACTGGCACAGTTGATCATATGTTCGCTCGGAAAAACCCCCCTCAACCTTGATATTCACCAAACTAGCAATTAACGCCGATTGAGATTGGGTGAAACCATTCCATAATGGTTGGTCGGCAACATGCACTACATCAAAAAAATGGTCTGAAAATCCAGACACGTAATCATAGGGCCCCTCACCGTAATATGAACTCGGCCCTGCATCAGAAGGACAATACCTAGTACCATCATTAAGCACACTCTCATGGTTATAAGAAGACCAGAAAAATGGCCCGACGGCATCGTAAACCATCCGCTGCACTCAATCCATTTGCGCCGTATCACCCCAATGCAAACTACCCTCCTCCTGAATAGCTGGCGTTTGCTACTGCTTAACAGGGGGTACGGTCAATGCATCAAATTATTCTTGCACCTTCTCCTCGCCATGTGAAGTCCAATTATAATCCTCCAGCATAACCCATCTATACACAAGTCGAAATTTACCTCGTCCAGTGTTTTGAACCTTTCATTTTTGCATTTCCAACATGGATGCTTAATCTTCTCCCCGTCCATATATGCACGCTAAGACTTGACCCATTCAAGAAGTGCAGTAACACCATTCTCAAACTTCGGTGTCACACCTAGAGGTTTCGATCATACATCCATCCCCTTAACTGTCTTAACATAATTAGTCCTACACATGCAATTCACAACAGTAATTAAATAAGCAGGATAAATTTATATATATACAACCATTAATTAACTGCGTGGATTTTAATTGACCAAAAAGGGTTTCAAGTTGTTACCTGAACAAAACAGCTTCAAAGATCAATGCAAATTTAACAGAGATTGTTGATATTTTCGTTTTTACATATAAAAATGCAAGAGAGAGAGAGAGAGAGAGAGAGAGAGAGAGAGAGAGAAATGGTGAGAGCGTGAGAAAAAAAATAAAGAAGACATATATATAAGAAATATTCGAACGGGCATTAAAATAATATTTGGAACTCAAGAACTAGCCGTTGATTCAGCATTAGGAACGGGAGCAGGTGCGGGAACAGGGACACAAATATATCCATTTAAATATAGCCATTATAGTGTATTTGAAACGGTAATTGGAATACACAATCCCTTATGCACACGGACCATTCCTAAGTCTAACACATTTTGGGACAGTCCTTGCAACTCTAAATTAGTACTGATAAGTACCATAATTAGGAATGGTCATTGTATTATTGAAAGCCTAGGGTAGGCGTGTGGATCGTCCCGGGAGTAGCGCGAATGCGGAAGCGCGGTATGGTTAAAATTGCAAGAATTTAAACATGCATTGATATACATAAAATAAATACGTTCAAGGGGTGTTCCCTTGAAACTCCCGGGCGTTCGGTGTATCTCATGAATAATAAAAGCACTTATAAAATCATGGAGGCCGTAGGGTTTAAAATAAAAGGGGGCGAAAATCTTAAATCGGAAACCTATCAATTGTCGTTTTCGTCTTGAAACCGCTACTCGCGTTGTTCCCCGTTTTGCTCCAAGATGTCTAACGGGAGACCCTCTAATTCGTACACGCAATCCGTCCACGTACCTGCTCCTCGTGCTAGCGAAAGAACAAGTGTGTATAGTATTTTGGAGAGGACGGAATGATCAAACATTATTGAATTAACGAGATCAAACCTCCTTAGTTCAATTGTCAACACAAAAGAACTTGGAAGAGGGAAGAGAGAGAGAGAGAGACGCGGCCGAGAGAGAGAGAGGGGAGCCGAGTGTGTATGTGTGTGTGTTTCAAAGTTTCATCATCTCTTCTAAAGAGGATTTTAGGAGAGTATTTATAGAGGAGGAATCCTATTCCTCTTCTATCTCCTACACATTGAAGACTCCTAGTTGAATAGGATTTGACCTAGTCAAATCCTAGTCAACTACTAGCTTTTTGGTCAAACTAATCCTAGCCATTGATTCCTCTCTTTTAATCTCAACCGTTGATTTATTTAATGGGATATTTACATTTTATTTAAATAATCCTTAATGACAATAAATAAATATATCAAATAAAAATATTTATTCCAAGCCCATTAAATTAATTTCCAATAAATCTAATTTATTAGATAAATTCCTTATATCTAATACAAGGAATTAATTTCTTCCCAAGAAAAGAAGGATCCGATTAAATCCAATTTAACCACTTCATTTCTCCAAAGAAGGACCCGGTTAAATCCAACTTAATCGCTCCATTTCTCCAAACATTTAATTCCAAATTAAATACATTATGTGTACGGATTGTGTGTGACTCTTTAGGTTCACCTTCAACTAGATTTGGTTGGATTCCTAGAACCCGCCCGTCACCATGGGTGGCCGTCTAGCAACGGTCCATGGCACTAGAGACTAGGTGAATATACGGGAATGAACATTTAGGCTCTACAGAACATCCATCCTTCCGTCTACGGTCTCACCACTTAGGGTTTAGGGCACAGATTATGTAAGCACCCATTTTGGACCTAAGTGTCGGTCTGTCCTCTACTAAACGCCGCAAGGAAAACCTTCCCTTCTGTTCAGTTACTGTGGCCACAGATTTTGGGGACAAGACACAGAGTATTTGTGAGACACAACTGCCAATACCTTTTGACAGGAGACAGATCCTTTCTTGGAAACTACTGTCACTTTGTACACCGAGGCTGCACTAGACATGGCTTATGACTACTCAAGTGCATATTGGCAATCTCTCACCATATCTAAGATACAGTCCTGATGTACAGGTAAACTCAGCAATTCCTCAAGTTAAAGGACTTGACCTGTACCGTTTGGAACCGGGAAATCACGTCATATCTAACCGACCCTACTCAAGGTCCTCCGTAAGACGGTTCCCAGGAGTCACCTCAGTCAGCCGCTCCCCAGCAGGCCAACCCACTAACACTGCTTAGACGACCCTCGTCACCCGTCGATGAAATACGACAGCAGATGCTTAGTGCAAGTCTCAAGGAGAATCTCGGTACCTATTTTCGAGATTCCTTGACTTGGAGATTTCCAGACTGATTCGGCGGAACTGATTTCATGGACCTACCTCCAAGCGTAGTCCCAGTCCCCAAAATGCGATTTCAGTCTGTGGGCTTTATTTGTGTAGTGAACAGTTATAAAGCAGATAAAGTGAACAAAAACAAAGTACGTGCCAAATGAATTTCACTTCTTATTTATTAAGGATTTATTAAAACTTCGAAATTGTTCAGACATAGGTTACAATTCGCCTACCAAGATTGGCTACATGGTCACCTATTCTAACAATTATAACATTTTTATTAGTCCAAAAACGGCCTCATTCAACACTACATTTTGGAACAGTCATCCCCGCTTTCCAATTTGTACCGGTAGCGGGGACGAAATTAGGAACAGTTAGCATTTTACATCCACTTACCATTCTAAGAGGCATATATGTGTTCCAAATAGTAGTAGAGAATATTTCGTTCCCTATTTGGAACGGTTGTTGGACTACACTTCGGAACACATTATTTGGCACAGTATGAGAACAATCTTACCGTTCCAACACGTTAGGATTCTGCACAACACAAAAGTGACGTCAGCAATGAGTTATCGTTCCACAATAATTCCTGTGACCGTTTCAAATTGGACCAGAATTTGGAACGATCAGAATAATCCGTGCCAATTCCCATATTTTTTGAAGTGGATCATAGACAAAATCCTCAAAAAGGTTGTGTGGCAGCATGTTTAGCCGAAGTGTTTGCTGCCCGGTAAGCCCCCCTTAGACAAAATTGATCCTTACATTAGTAAATTCAGTCAATTTCTTCTTGTATTCTAGGATAGCTTGCATGAGGTGCTTGAAAAAGAGCTTGGTTACGTACCTTTCAAATGTACCAGAGAAACACCACAACTATAGTCTGTTTTGCAGGAAATTCCCTCCAAGAGTGCATCAGGCAAATAAGATTATGAGATAAGATGCATGATAAATCAGGGACGATTGGCCAATAAGCCACACATGGAAAAGTACTCTTGGAGAGACTTTAATTTCGAACAGATTCTTCAAAGAGGAGTAAAAGTGAAAGAATTTTCGCATACAAAATGAATAAGTAGGGGGATAAAGGGTCTCCCTGTCTAATGCCTCTGGTAGGCGGAAGAAACCAAACGGGGATCCATTAATCAGCAACGAGAAACTCGGTGTAGCGATACACTGTTGGATGTGTTCAGCAAAATCCTCACATATTCCCATTCCCTTCAAAACTTGACAGAGCACTGTCCATTCCACCCTGTCGTATGCTTTGGTGAGGTCGATTTTGATGACCATATATCTTTTCCTTCTTTTTCTTTGGTGGAGGTAGTGCATGATCTTATGGGAAAGGATGGAATTACCGTTAATTGTTCGGCCTGGGATGAAGGCCATTTGGAATCGTGAGACTACCTTCTCAATTAGTGGTTTCAGTCTATTTGCGAGGATTTTGGAGATGATTTTGTATATGGTATTGCAGAGGCTGATTGGTCGGTATTGGTCGACCGTTCCGGCTTTTTGGTTTTTTGGGATAAGGGTAATGAAGGTATGGTTGAGGACCGAAAACATATGCTCAGTACAAAAGAAAAACAGGACTGCTTGAGTAACTCGGTTCCCCACAATCGGCCAAAAGTGTTTGAAAAAGCTAGGGGGAATCTATCAGGCCCTGGGCTTTTGAATGGGGCCATTTCAAAAATTACGTCTTTGATTTCTGTGTCTGAGGGTTCCCTACAAAGTTCCTGATTCTTTGCTATTATCAAAGTCAGAGTGAGAAATGGACGGGTCTGAGCTGAATAATGACTGAAAAAAAGTGCAGAATTTGTTACCAATACTGTCCCATTCAGTGACGACCTTACCATCTTCTTTCTTGATTGAGTGTATAAAATTTGCTCTTGCTTGCAGCACTGTTGTCAGGTGAAAAAACCGTGTGTTTGCATCTCCATCCTCAAGCCATTTTTGCTTTGCTTTTACCTCCATTTGATTTCCATTCTCTTGAGTTGCTCATCCAATTATGACTGCAGGTTTTCTCCAAGCGCAAGATTGTCGTTGGTTTGATCCATGTGCTACACTTCCTCAATTTTCTGTTTGATTTGTTGGATTCTGTCTTGGCACCAATCGAATGTCTTTCTATTCCATGTTCTGAGCTCCTTCCGCAGGATTTTCAGCAAGTTGTGAATTTGTGCTAATGGATTACCTGTGACAGAAGACATCCAAGAATCAGCAATAACCGTTTGACAAGAAAAGTCTCGACACCATATTTCCTCGAAGTAAAAGGGTTTAGGTTGTTTTTTGTTTGTTGGGTTAGTGTCCAACAAAATGTGGTAGTGATCCGAAGCAATTGGTGGGAGATGGGTAATATGTGCATTGGGATAAAGTAGACACCATTCATCATTTGCAACCCCCTTATCTAGCCTAGATTCGATGTTGGCACTGCCCGGTCGTTTGTTCGACCATGTGAAACGGTACCCCGAGAAACCCAAGTCAATGAGATTGCAGCCATCAAGTTCCTCCCAAAAGTGTTTGTAGAGGAGGATGCAAAAGGTTTCCCCCCTCTTTTTTTCTCTTGAGACAAAACCGCATTAAAGTCCCCCATGACGAGCCATGGTCCATCAAATGAGGTACAGATTTCATTTAGGTTCTGCCAAAAAATAGATTTAAGCATGGTCACAGAAGGGCAATGCACACTAGTGAATTGCCAAAGAGTGTTACCCGCATTCAAAAAGATAAGAGCATTAATAAGCCACGGATTAGACAAAACGATATTAATAGAAACGCTAGGGGTCCAAGAAAGACATAAACCGCCAACCTTATTGAAAGCAGGAAAAAATTCAGGAAATGTAAGATTTGCAAAGTGAAGGAGGAGAGAGAGCTTATCAGTGTGGGATGTTTTAACTTCGCAAAGGAACAGAAGGTCTGGTTTGTGAGAACAGATGTGGTCCCGTAGCATTTTCCTTGCCGCAGGCCAGGCCAACTCACGACAATTCCAGGTGATAATCTTCATTCCAGGCCAACCTACAGATTACTCCCACAGCCCATTTGGGCCCTCGATTTCAGTTAAGCTTTCTAGATTCTCGGTAAATAGTTTTGATTTCATAACAACCGGGTAGGACTCCTCATTCGTCTTCAGGTTTTCTTTGTTTGGTTCGGAGCCTTTCTGCCTTGCTTTCTCCTTCATTCTGAGGATTCTTCTTTTTTGTTGGTACAACGTTTTTTGTTCAATGAGCTCCACAACCATGTCAGTGTTGTTACCATGTGTGGGAGTTGTTGGCCAATTGTTGATTTTCAGGGCGGTATGTTTTGGGTATAGTGTGGACGTCAGGTGGTGGTGAAGGTTTTCCCCTGCTTTCAGGCATTTTGAATTTGATTAATTTCCAGTATCTCGAGGGGCCTTTTTTTGGTAGGGAGTTGGCTCAGGGGGCAAGGTTGAAGACAGGTTTGACTTGGGTGGGTGCTCATGGTTTTGGGTTTTGTATGTTGTGGGAATTTTCTGTATCTGGGCTGAATGGGAGTGTGTTGTGGGCTTGGCCAGATTTTGTGTTTTGGTTGTGGGCCATTTCATCCAGGCTTTGTGTTGTGGGTCTTTCTGGGCCAGGGGATTGGGCTGGGTCCTGGGCCTTGACTGATATTTCTTTTGTGGCCATTGTCGGTATATCAATATGGCTGACAGAATGGGGGGGGGGGGGGAAGTAGGCATTTGGGCAACAGCTTTCTTTTTCAGGTGTTGGTTCAAGTTTCTCGGTTCGGGTTTCTGGATGGAGTATGTCAACAACAGTAAATGCTCGGTTTTCCTTATTTGTGTTAAGGGTTTCAGAGTGTCTTGTTTCCGTCGATCGAGATTCAGGGGTAATCATTTTTGTGGTTTTTTTAGGGTTAATTTTGTAATTTGAGGCAAAGGTTGTTGACTTTATTGGGTTTTCTTGGTATTTGGTAAAGATTTCATCGACCGGAGGTTTGATCTTTCCGGCGGCTGCAGATTTGTATTCGGTGAGGAAAGGGTTAGGGATGGAGGCGTTTTCAGCTTTGATCCACGGGCCATACTTAAAAGGTTTGCCATCTGTGGTTGGTATTTTGGGATTTTCTGGAACAAGAGTTAAGTTTATGACCCACTAATCCACACGCATGGCAAAAGTTACTGAGTTTTTCATACCTGATCTCGAGTGCGATGTTTTTGTTTCCTTGACTTTTAAAGATGAAATGATCTTTGAGTGGTTTCTCCAATGACATTTTAATTCGGATTCAGAGGGCTTTCCTCCACCGATGACTTTCCGTTGCAAGGTTTGCATGAACAAATTTTCCGATCATATCCCCAATGGCTTGTGCGCTTCTTTTGTTTACCAGGATGATTGGGAGTCCTATCACGTGTGCCCAAATCTGGAATCTGGAAAGATCAACCTCCTCAAGAGCTTTCTCTGGTAGCCATGGTTTTATTACAAGAAGATTACCTCTGAAAGACCAGGGAGTTAGCCTCAAAATGAGCCTGCGGTCCTCTTCACTTTCCACGAGAAATGCTAGGGTGTCGGGGCCAACGGTATTTATCTGGGTTTTTTGTGGTAGACCCCAAGCTTTTAACATGGTTGATTTAATGGCGTTGTTATTAAGGGTTTTGTCGCAAAGGATTTTGGTTATGATGAGGAAGTGGGGGCCAAAGGTCAGGTTATCGCCTGGGTCAATTTCTTCATCATGGAATTCCAAGAGAGAGGTTCTATCTACGAGGGTATTTAGTAGATCGGAATTATCCATTTGGTGGTTGTTGGGGGCAGCAGGGGAGATTAAACGTGAGTGATGGGAGTAAATGAGGCTGGCGGTTTAGGTGTTTGCTTGAAATCCACGGGGGTGAAGGGGAAACAAACAAGGATTGCAACTCAGAGAAGGAGAGAATTAAATGTGGATGGTGGGAACAAAGGATGGTTGTCGGTTTTAGAGTTGGCTTAGGGTCAGTAGAGGCGGAGGGGAACAAACGAGGGTGCGGAACAAAGAAGAAGGCAAGAAGAAACAAGGATGGACCGGTGATAGACCACATGGACAGATAGGGTAGCGTCTCAAGCTACAGAGAAAAGGAGATCCTTCAGATCCACCATGGGAGTTCCACTCGTGAGAGAGAACATAGAGAACTTCTGGTTAAGGCAGCATGATACTACCTCCTGCAGTTATCATTACAACCCAAGTAGATTGCCTCTATATGGTGCAAAAGATTACATCATCTACAAGCAGGCATGGAGCACCACTTGTGTCATGTGTAAAGACCTCTGAAGCTACTATTACAAAAAAATTCAAAGGTGGATTGTTTTGTCCTATATAGATAGCAAAGAACAGAAAAAGATTTGTTGAGTCCTCAAAATCATATAATGTCTACTTCCATTTCAGGCAATTCTAATGGAGCTATTCTGTCAGATAGTCAACAAAATGGTTTGTTAGAGAAGAAGTCACCACTTAGTCCTGCTCTTCTCAGTGGTTTTGAGGTGTTTTTTGAATCTCATTTTTTCCTATTCTTCTGCTTATGTTAAAATATGATATTTATACAGATTCAATCATATAAGAGTTAGCTTTAGTAACTTCAGATATCTCGTTTTGCATGTAATAGATGTAGGTTAGAATCACATAGCTTTTTTTTTTTTTTTTTTTTTTGTACTCTATTTGCTCATAAACATGTTAAATGAAATATCTCTATTGTTTCCCAAATAACTGCACCGCCTATTCCAAGTAAACCAACAAATGAATCAACTCCTGTTGTTCCTCCATCCCAACCAAAAACTTCTGTGGAAAAGGCTAGCCTATTTACAGATGTCCCCGTTAAGAAGGCAGCCAAATTGGCAGCACTGGAGGCCTCTGGATCTAGTAGCTATGTTATAGTATCATCACCTATGGTACGTATTGCACAACATCTCATTAGTGGCAATAATATGAAGAGACGTGCTTTGTTAACTCTCTTTACAATTCCTATATTAGGTTGGTTAATTCCAAAGATCTGGGACTCTAAAAGGGACGAAGCAACCACCTGATTGTAAAGAGGTACTACCTTACAAGGAATTTCCTTTATTTTTTCTTGTGGATGAGGGAAACTTCATAATACATGGCACGAGAATTATGTTGATCAACACACTAGTTTTGAGATATGCTTTGTTCGTGGTATTGAGTTGTTGCTATTTGTTTAATATCCATTTCCTTTATTGCTTTGCATACCTCAAATATCCAAATATGTTAAGCATTTTGATATTTAGGTGGATACGAGTCCATTGTGATCTCAAGCTACGGTGAATTCGGTTTGTTAGGAAAAAATAAAAATTCTGCTTTTAAGGTACTGTTGGGTCTAGAATCACCACTACATGTTTAATCAAGTTTTGTAATAATTTTCCCCTTCCCTTGCATAAATCAGGAAGCAGAAGTAAATAACTCTTGTTTCAATTAATCAATCAATAAGCCTAAGTTGAACCATCAACTATCGCTCTGAAGTGCTCACTGCCTTGTTTTCTACTTTTCTTTTTTTTTTTTATTCTTTTTCTTGAATGAATTTGTGCAAACTATGTCGAAGAATATTTCTTTGGTTGGTTGAGACTTCCAGCCAGAATTTTTTACATTAATAGTACGTATAGCATACTGAGGTAATACTAGTCACTTTGTTATAGGTACTTGTGTGCACATTTATATATTCATTCTTTTTGTTCATGTTTACGGGTGCTTGTGTGCATGGTGCACTTCTCCATTTACTAGAAGGTTTAAAAAAGGGGATGAAACAAATGTGTTTACATCTTATGCTGGTCAGAGCTTGGCTTTCTATATGTTCTATTTTTGCTTCATGGTCTAGATTTGGTCTTATTGAATTGAATGTAGGTCTTGTTTTGCCATTTTCCAATGGAACAACTATTATAGTTCAAAGGTAAAATAATGCAAGACTACTGGTCGTTGGGGAAAGATTGATGCGTCTCCAAGAAGCGATGAGCCTCGACTCCTAGTTTTATAGATATTTTGTTAGTTTTAGACTACCCCATGTATTGAGTTTTAGTATTGTCTTATGTTGGAAGTTTGGTGTGTATGGTTTTTGCATTTAAGACACAAACTATTATTTCCTTATCGTGAATATTGATGGCTCAATTCGTTTGGAAAGAAATAGTTTGAGAATATGCGCTATAGTTTTTGGATGTAGGGACAAATCAATATTATGGCAGGAGGTATAAAAATTGTGTATTTAGCTACTAAATTAGAGATAGATTTAGACATTGAAATGGCCACAAAATCAGATGTGGAAATAGAGATGGATATGAACACTGTATTTTAAAAACTTTTGAGATGGAATTAAAGATGGATTCAGAGATAAATTTACCAACAGATTTAGTGATGGGTTTCAACTAAATCTTTCTGAACTCAGAGATGGAATTAGAGACAGGCTATTTCTGTCTCAAAATTCAAAGATGGATTTTCACACGGAATCAGCCATTGGACCTTCAGCAACAGACTTACTGATGAAAATTTTCCATCTCTAACTTTCTTCAGAGACGGATTTGTAAGCTTCAGAGACGGAAAAATCCATCTCTGAAACCATGTTTCTTGTTGTAGAAGTGCGATTTTGGTCCTCAAACTTAGCCACTTGTGCAGTTTTGGTCCTCAAACAATTTAAAGTTGCAGTTTTGGTCCTCAAACTATTACTTTTTCAGCAGTTCTGGTATTTCCGTTAACTCAAGTGCTAAAGTTGACGAAAATTTCGATTTCTGTTAACTTTTTCCCATTTTGTTCTATTTTTCAAGTTTTAGTCCAATACACCATTTTTCCCATTTTTCTTCAAAGTTAAAGAGAGAAGAAGCAAAAAAAAAAAAAAAAAAATGAATTTAACCAACAAATTTTCTATATAATCTTAACTAAATATTGTCAAGAACTTGTTTTGTTTATAATGCAAATACCTACAACATGTGTAACGCAAAAACAACATAAATACTAAAAAATAAACATCCTTGCATTAATTAAACATCAACACGATAATTTAACATAACATTCCACAATCTTAAATTGAATAGTTTATGATGTTAACTTTGGCATACCATAATCTCAAACATTAATTAATAAAAATCTAGTTCATAATTTTAGTACAAAACATCATCCTTGCTGACTAGACTGAGATGTTCTAGATGAGACTGAAGGCACCCTTGAAGTATTTCTTGAAACTCTAGGAGGTATTTTAGAAGCAACCCTTGAATATTCCCTGTTGTTGTATTTGAGAAGGCTCTTAAGTTGGATACAGTGATGAAATTTAGCCCACTTCTAACAATCACTGAAGTGTGTATGTTTGATATAGGTTAATTGATTTGAACCAATAAAATTCAAAGAGAGAATGAATTAATAACTTAAGTGAGGCATGCAAAAACTAATTAAATCAAAAGATGTACCTTGATTGAAGCAATCCTATTTGACCTTGTTGCCTTTGTTTGCTTATTTTTTTTGAGGCGTTCTTACCTGAAATACATAAACATAAAAGATTATGTGAATCAAACATAACAAATTATACACAATCAAATTACATATAAATAAACACATGATACCAGAAGTTTCTGCCTAGTGCCCCTGTTTTCTGCATGCTTATTTGAGGCAGATGCTTGAGTAGGTTGGCTGCTGAATTGTGGTGCATCTGGCTGCTGACTTTGGCTTGCCTCCATAGGTGTAAATGCAGTCTCAATACCTGTATCTATGTTATCAGATCTCCCCTTTTTGGATGTTGCAGAATTATGATTTGTTTCCCCTCATGATGTACATTTTTTTTCTTTTGACGCCTACAAACCTAAATGGATTCAAAGCTGGAGCAGGGGGCTCATCCAGTTTTCTCTTCCTCACCTTGCCATTTTGATACATTAGCCTTCAAGGTTGTGCACAACTCAGACCTGAACTCTAAAGTGCCTAACTTGGGATTATCTTTGATTTTTTTCATAACGGTTTTGCCAATCCACCCCAATTTGAAATTTGAGTAGTTGTAATTCCAAGAGCACTTGTTATGTTCAGAATTATAACATTTTATTTGCCATGCATTATCATTTTGCATCTTCAAGGCATACACAAATCATGTACATCCTACTTTTTTACACAATGCCTCAACCTTTTTTGTCATTTTTTTTTTACAAATTTCATCATCATGCCCCTTATAAGATAATGGCTTTGAATTTCAAAATTTGCCTGTTCTTTGGAACTGAAAATCTAACCTAATTTAAGATCAAGAATTTTATTTTCAGCCCTAGGATTATAGATTTGATATTTAACATTTCCCTCATAATCATAGCCATATGTGCTAGCAAAATCATCATCACTATGCACACACCCTTCGTCATCAATATTTTCAGTCGGCACAATAGTATACACATCATCACTACACCATTCACTCCCCTATACAGACTTGCCCTAGTTTGACCCACCAACTCCACATCAGGATCAACATAATCATCAAAAAGCAAATCATCGTTTGACAGATTAAAATCAAAATCATAAAACACTCCTTCATCCTCACTTGCATATAAGTCACTCTCATTCCCATCTTCAGTGGCTACATTATTAATTAACCCACCCTCAGTCCCCTCTTAATGTGTTTTAAGTACATTACAATAAAAATTAAAACAAAAATGCCAAAGAAAAAGACAAAAAGTTCCATCATATATAATCCAACATCAACAATCCCACAATAATCACATAAACTCATAATCAATTTTTCCAAGCCTAATAGCAAAAATTGAGTATCAATAATCCCAACAATAATCACATGAAATTCATAAATCTCATAATCAGACATAATCAATAATTCATAATCAACCATAATTCATTATCAGTCGTAAAATTTTTACTATAATCATCTATAATATCCAGCTCATGTTTGGTTCTATTTTTCATAGAAAATTCACCACAAGTGCAAATACCTTCATGCAATGAGTTGTTGTAATCCCAACTAAAATTTGGTCTTAACAGCAAACTTAAACTCAAATCATAGAAATGAGAATACCTTCAGGCAGCATCGGCGACAGGAATTGGTCAGCAGCGGCGAACGGAGAATGGCGAACAACAGCAGTAGCGGCATGAGCGGCGAATGGCAAATAACAACAACAGCGGTGGTCAGCTGAAAGTGAGAGAAGAGATAAGGAACTTGAGCAGAGAGTGAGAGAGAGAATAAACCCTAACCTAATTTTTCCCCCAATTTTTTCCCTCTTCTTGCTCTTGTGTGAGTCTCACGTGCAAAAAATCTATCAAGGTTAATGGAATGGTTAATAGAAGGATCGAAAATGCCTAATTTATGGTTGTGTGAGGACCAAAAGTGCAACCTAAAAATGTTTGAAGATCAAAAGTGCAACCTAAAAATGTTTGAAGACTAAAACCAATGATTTCAAACCCAGACGGGACCGGCCAGTTTGACCGGTCTGACCAGGAACCGGCCATGGTCCCAGTCCAGTTCATAGGGTTAAAACCATCTCAGTCAAACCTAGTGCGAACCGGTCAAAACCGGCCAAAATCGACCAACCCGGGAACCGATTCGAACAATTTTATATTTTGTTTTAAAAAAAACTAATGAAATAGTGAAATATAGATATTTCACTAATCAAACATATATTCCACTAAAAAATAATATAGTGAAATACAAAAAAAAATGCCAAAACAAAAAAAAATAGATAGGCAAATGCTTCATGGACAATTACTCACATAAATTATCACCATATTTATAGTGTCAATTGTTTAAACTTGCCTTGTGTTACTCCAATGTGGGACAATGAGGAAGTCTTTAAGTTATGGACAAATGCTTAAGTTTTGCCTATAGTTTTTCAATGTGGGAGGACAATAAGCCCTTTTCATTCTTTAACTATTTCTTTCTCTTTCTCTCTCTCTCTCTCTCTCTCTCTATCTATATATATATATATATATATTTTATCTTTTTTGGACTTTCTGTTAAAAAAAAAATATGAAGGCAATGGTCGATAAAATGTGGTTATAGGGTTTTAAATTTTAAATTATTGTTAGTTTGAATTTTAATTTAATTTGTTTCCTTCAAGAGGTTTGTTGAATTTTTATTGTTAAATCATTATAGATTATATTCATACTAAATTGTACCTTATTATAAAATATCGTTATAAAATGTATGTATTTAATCTATTGATATATAATGTATTGATATATTACACATATATATACACACAATTTTAATGGCAATGTTTGATGGCAGGGTCAACCAATTTTTTTAATTCGATCCTACCGATCGAACCAATTACCCAGTGACCCAGTAACTTGACCGGTTTAATACCTTGTCCGGTTTTAAAAACATTGACCAAAATTGCTTTAATGGCAGTGTTTGATGACCATTATTGTATTATTCCTCATAATAATTTAACTAATTTGGATGATTAGAAATTTTTTCACTACTTACTTTTTAAAACAAATTGATTTTGTATATTTTTTGTCATATGCATTTTGGTTAAATAATTTAGATATAATACATGCTTATTTTATGTTTTATCTTAATATTTTTCATATGGTATATTTTTAATTTTATTATAAATTTAGAATTTATATAAAAATATATATTATATATAACAATCTCAGTCCCATACCGTGTCCTAATTTTTTAAAATTTTCAGGCTTCAATAGAAGACACTTCCATGTTTTATATGTCGTCTTCACCCGTACTTTCGAATACAGTTCGTATGACTCAATAATAGCCACTACAATGCATAATTTGCATGCGACCAGGAAACGAAGCACATAGGTTAATATTCCAACACAGTTAAGTAGTAATTCACCATCAACAGCTGCCAAGCCAAATAATAACAAATCTCCGACATTAACTGTTAAAAGATGTAATTTCTTGATTACCACGAAATCTCAAGGGCATAATAAAATATTCTGATCTGAGCAACAGTACCATGAACAAAATAACACTAAACTTGCTCTCAGTTGTTCAAAAACTCCTAGAATATAGAAACCAGAATCAAGTTTGTTATAAGAACACCAAAAAGCTTCAAGATCAACAGTAATGACAAAAGGGACAGCGTCTGATTCGTCTTCTGTGTGGCCAGTTTGTTATAAGAACAAACTTCAGGAAGATCAACGGTAACGACGAAGGGATAGTGTCTGGTTCCTTTTCCATGTGGCCCTTCTTGAGGGACGTGCTTTGTGATGCAAGTGGCCCCTGCCTCTGAGACCCCTGTACTTCTTTCCAGCAGAGGTAAGCCCTCGAAGCTCCCTATGTTTGTGGACTGGGTTGCAAATCCAGTTGATCCTTGGGTCATTACGGACAGTAGTATGAGCTGGATCTATCAATATTACTTCAAAGTACTTGTAAGTTGAGTCCTGCAATGTAGACAGTTTCAGCTTTGAATTCAAAATTTGGGGTGCAAAGATTTTTAGATTCTGATTACTAGTTAAAGAGAGAGAATTCCTTATAGCAGAATCTTGATGATCCTAAATCAATTAGCTGAGCTAAATCATCAAACACCAGCTGACCACCAAAACATTCTTATTCTTGGTTCCATTTTCTCATTCAAGCAAAACCTTCGACAACTACTGAATCATTAGCTCAGGAAAACCATCAACCACAAAGCTGACTTTCCAAAAGCTTCTTCATGCATTTTCTTATTCAAAAAGATGATCAATGAAGTTTAATCACTCAGCTGACCATAATATAGCTTCTCCGCATTAAGTTATAACTTAGGGAGTCAGGATCTCTGGTCTGTCAATTCAGAACAGATATTCTCTGCACAAAAATGAGAAGATAAATATAGGAGTCCACATGCAAAGACATTTAAAGCACATACCTCATTGATCCAGTAAGAATTCAGAACCCTAAGACCACCCAGTTTCCTTCCAGCACGTTCCTCAGCAACTGACCGCTTGCTGCGTTGGAATTTCAGCTGAGTAACACCCTGGTTGGTGGGCTTACCATACACAATACCCTTGGGGACTGGCCTCTTTCTTCCACCACGTCTAACACGGACACGATAGATGACATACCCCTGAAAGGTAAAATTCATTCACTGAGCAGAAAAACATAAAAATGAAAACACCAAAACAAATGATAAAAAATAAAAATAAGGAAAACAGGATGACAACTTAACCTCCTTCCAAAATAACAAGAAAGCATAAAATGAATAATCAAAAGGCTTGATCTTGATCAAATTCCATTCTAAAACTGGGAGTAAATTGTTGATTCCAAAAAAGCAAAAAGAAATCTTTATTACAAGGTATGAATCTAAATTTTTAGATCAATTCTCACTTTGATTTGGGCTTCAGGTTACAATTACCAAGTGACAGGTCAGATAAAGGTTATCCCAATTGGATTTTCTAGATGATAATTATACCATGAGAAAGTTTATGCAGTAATGATTGGATATGAAAAATGTAGTCAGAACAAATGACTAAAAACAACGCCAGGTGGACAAAAGTTTTTTTCTGAATATGAATGGAACTGAAATTTATATTAAAAATTGTAAAGGAATTGAGAACATACATTTGACTGCTTCATAACATTTTTTGCAAGGAATACAGTATTCTTATGAGTATAATATGACAACATCATGATGGATGATGAGTAAAACCACAACTGATTTCACTCAATAACAATATTATGACTCCTACACATTAATGGCCAAGGCGAACAAAACAATCAATTTTGTTATCTTTCTCTTTCACATCGTAATTAGCCAGGACAACAAGGTTTATTAACAATATCCTACTTTACACATCCATATTCTGTTTTATAGGACTCCTAATGAGTGGCATAAAGAGGAAGTGGACATTTCCTAATTTATCTTCATCCAGATAGAATCTAAAAGTTAATGGGTAATTGTCGTTCAATGTCATACCCGGAGGACTAAGTTGAATTGAAATTTTTCTTTCAAGTTCTACATATGTTTGTACTTAAATATATGGCAACAGGAACCATCATTTAAATAATTTTATTCAAATACATTACATAGTAAAAACAAAACGGTCAAATCCAGTGTGCACAAAGCAAAACAAAACAAAACCATCTAAATGTCAATTCACATAACTATTTTTCGTCATAAGGGCATGAACAAAAGACAGACGTAACAGAAAAAAGAAAACAATAATATATGCATACATTAGCGAATGTTAATCATCATAACTACAGAGAACCTAATTCAATTATCATACCATGCATTTCTACAAATAGCACCACGGGTCAATAACAAATAAAACCAATCACGTATTAACAAAAACCGAATTCCGAGCCAGGCATCAACAACAAATACAAATTCTAAACTTAACGTACTGCAGAACCACCACCATTATCAAGAAAACAGGACACACGAAAGCCCAATGGCTATCTTCCAGAAACTGAGTTGAAAAAGAACACGCTCCAGACGCACTCCCACATACCTGCTTGGCCTTGTAGCCGAGGCGTCGGGCCTTGTCGGGGCGGGTGGGGTGGGTGACACGTACAACAGCGGGAAGCTGGCGGTACTCCCAGCATCGAACCCTAAGCAAGAAGCGCATCACATCAGATTGCTTCTTCTTCCATAGCTCGGAGACGTATGTGTAGGCACCTGCAAATCCCCAGACACAAACCAAAATAAATCAAAATCTCCATGTACAAACAACGATCGCGAAATGCGATTAGGGTTTAGCTGAGCTCCGCGGAAGAATGAATTTACCCATTGTTGTCGCCGCTGCACTCTAGAGCGTCAGACAAACAGAGCACAAGTTTATATGGCAATGGACGGGCGCTAGGGTTTTAGCAGAGTTAAAGAAATAATCGTCTTAGGCCTTCACAATTCGTGGGCCAAAAAATGGGCTACATAGTTTCCACTTGGCCCAAAACAATCCCAATACCTTTGGTTAAGCTCTTAGGCCCAAAATATATATACATATGTTAAAGTTTCTATTTGGTAGATTAGCCGTGGTCACACTCCATCTCTATATGTATATAATAAATAATATTTTATATTTAAAATATACTATTAAATTAAAATAAAATATATAAAATATATTAATTGGCTAGTTAAATAAATATAACATTTAAAAAATTGAATAAGTTAGTTATTCAGTTGTAGGGTATTTTTTACCATAAAAAAATTGATGTAAGCAGTGTTAAAAATCGTCACTTTGTGTCTATAATATTCCTTTTTCTTTATGATAATGTATTGCGTAAACAACAGTTGAAGTTATGTCTAATTACATAAGTGTCCCCTGTCATATGCAAATTCACAAATATACTTTATGCAAGTATAATTGTAATTACAAGTACACCCTCTATTTAAGGGCAAAACTTTATAAATATACCGCTTGAGATAAATTACCTCGATTCCAAATTTTACAAGTATATCTCTTGAGATAAATTACATCAATATTCTCCGAAGCGGTGTATTCATAATTTTACAAAGAATATTATGAAATATTTTTATAATTAGGTCTAACATCAAGGGTATTGATGTAATATATCCTAAAAAAAATTATGAGACCTTCGAGTAGTGGGAACTCCCCTATAAATTTATGTGCAATTGTTGGAAAGTTAAACAGAAAGTGATCCATGTTTAATTAAATAACACTATTGAAAAAATGTGAGACATGTGACAAATAAAGTCGCAAATGGCATGATTGATGATATGAAAAAATGGGAAGAAATTGAACGAACATTGCTAAGTTCATCCTTAATTTTGTGATTGATATAAGTAACTATTAGAAATCTCTATTTAGTCATGTGAAGTTGAGATTTTGTGATGGTGAAGATGGGTTTGAACCCATAAATGTACAGATGTTAGTTTATTTTAATAGTATTTATTGATCTATTTTAAATTTTTGATATTGATAATTGGTATATTAGTAATTATTGAATTTATAATATAATTATAATCAATTTACTCAAAAATAAAAGTAAAAATATTTATTTGGTATGGAATCCCTGTTCCTGAAAATAATAATTAATCATTCTCCTCCTTTTATATGGGTTGACTATTTCCAATAAATAGAGAATTTTCTTAAATTGTTAAAAATGAGGTGGTAAAATTTACATTTACAAGCTTTGTGTTTACGGACATTGCATAACATCATCAAATATTTTAAATATAAGAAATAGATATATCTTATGAAAACATATATAGTATAATAAGATTAAAAGATAATATGTCTATATGTATTTTATTTTTAATTTTTTTTTGAGGAAAAAAGGAACTTTCATTACTCCATCAAAACCAAGGAAAACAGTCCTCAGCATTACAATCAGTGGGGCACATGAATAAGACCAGAGAAAGATTAAAACACCAGCCAGCAACAAACTTAAACAGCAATAACATTAGAATTGGAAGTCATTGTCACCGAAAACGAATGCAAATACTGACTGCTACCCACGATCAAGTCCGTCGGCGTTTGCACTAAGTATTCTGTAAATGTTTATGGCCCAAATCGTATAGGCCCAAGTCCAGTCTCACCATGGATGACAGGCTCTCGCTCTGAGCCCAATACAAATGGTTGGCCCATTCTTGTTGATCCAATCACTCTGGCCCAACCCATTTTACTTCCCTTATAAACCGCCTCTGTCCTCTTCGTCTGAAAACCCTAACGCCTCTTCACTTTGTTTCTCTCCACCTTCACACCCTTATTACTCTCTGGTCTTGATTCTCCCTCCTTGGCGAAAGTCTCCTTGATCTCCCTTCTCTCCCATTAATGGCGGACCAATATATAGTCACCCTCTTCGGTATCCTTCCAGAGAACAAGTCTGAAATCTCTTCCTCTCTCTCTCTCTTGTTCTGTCTCTTCAAAACGTTCTTTGTGAACTCCAATCTTTGTGGTTTCCAGATCCTTTGTGGATCCAAAGCCTTAGTGGCCTAACTTATGTGGTTCTGTGTTAACAGCCTTTATGGCAATAGCCTTTATGCCTCTGTGAGAATCTTGCAACCGTGGGACTGGGTTGCTGGCCTTTGGCCTCTGTGGACTTTTGGGCTAGCACATCCGGATCTAGATGTCTGAGCCTTGTCGCTCTGAGATCACAATCTTTGTTCTCAAAGTTTATGATATATATATATATATATATATATTCTATTTAATTCTCTGATTTGCAATCTCCTGTTTGTATTAATAATTTCCTGTTTGTATTAAGGGTTTTTCAAACCTATCTATTTTCTGTGATAGTTGGTTAGGATTTATTTTGAGATCTGAAAATTCCGGGTGGTTGATTCCTAACAGTGGTATCAGAGCCTGGGTTAAGCCCAGGGCTCCGCCGCACTTACGGTAATATCCTCTCTTAACCCTAGCTCTGCATCATATTATTTATGTTCTTCAACCTTGAGCTATACTTGTTGATTTCCTCACCTGGCCCGGCCCCCTGAGGCCGTCGGGTATCTGCCCGAGGAGTCAGCTAACTCCCCTATAATTTTCTGTTGTTTAATTGTGATTTTTATTTTCTGTTAACCTCGTGTTGAATTTTTTCTGCATTCTGTAACTCAGCCTGTACTCTCTTATCTTTTCATATAAACTATAATTTGTTCAAAATGGTTGGTTATAATTTAAAACCATTTGATGGTAAGACAGATTTTTCAATATGGCAACAAAAAATGAAAGCCATCTAATCCAACAGAAAGTGTTTAAAGTTATAGATGGTAGATATGCAGAAACTGTTTCTGAAGAAAAAAGACTTGAAAATGATGAGTATGCATATTCTTCTATTATTCTTAATCTATTTGATTCCGTGATTAGAAAAGTAAGAAAACAAAAACCTGCTAAAGAACTTTGCGATAAACTTGAATAACTTTACACTAAAACTTCTTTACCTAGTAAGTTGGTCCTACTTGAAAAAAATTTCAGATACAAACTTGATACATCTAAAAATATTTAGGAAAATATAGATGATTTTACCAAACTGATTCAAGACATAAAGTTAGCTGGTGATAAGAATAATGATGATTACTCTCCTATAGTTTTGTTAAATACTATTCCTTATACATATGGTGATGTTAAGGCAGCTATCAAGTATGGTAATGTATATCTAGAAACTATTATAAGTGATCTTAAGAGTAAGGAAATGAATTTAAAAACAAATACACCAAGTCAGAATCAAAATGAAGTGAACTTTGTAAGAGGAAGAACCAAAAATAAAAATTCGGATTATAAATTAGAAGGTACAGTAAAAGCAGAAGTAGGGGCAGGAGTAAGTCTAAGCAAAAATATAAGAATGATAAATATGATAATGAAAAACAGAAAGATAAAAGGTGTTACAATTGTGGAGGCAGAGGTCACTTTATTAAAGAATGTAAGAAACCAATGAAGAATAATCCTAACGAATCTGCAAACGTGATTGAAGAAAGTTGTGATGAAGTGTATATGATATGTTATGCGAATTCTGCAAAATCTTCCTTGAATATGAATGAATGGCTTATTGATTTTGGATGCACTTTTCACATGACTCTTTTCAAAGAAATTCTGACAAACTATAAAGCTGAGAAATTAGGTTCAGTTTCTATGGCAAATGAAAAATTATGTGATGTGCATGGTTTTGGTGATATCTGCTTAACTTTTGAAAATGGCTAACTGACATTAAAAATGTGAGACATGTTCCTGATTTATGCCATAACTTGATCTCATGTTCTGCCCTAGAAGAGGAAGGGTTAGAGGGGAGATGGAGTAAGGGTATCATGAAGGTCATGAAAGGATCCCTTGCTGTATTTAAGGCAGAAAGAAAAAGGAACCTGTATGTTTGTTCTATGAAATATGATCTATTTGTTGCTTCAGTTTTGAAAAACAATAAAACTGACTTATGGCATAAAAAGGCTAGGACACATAAGCATGAAAGGACTCGAACTGTTGCATAAGCATGGTATCTTAAATTAAAAATTTGATGAAATGGATTTCTGTGATTAGTGCATTTTGGGAAAACATCATAAAGTGCATTTTCCATCTTCACCCTCCCCAAATCCTAAAACATTCTCTTGCATACTTGATTACATTCATGCTATGTCTGGGGACATGCTAATGTCCCAACTCATGGTGAAACAGATACTTCCTTTCAATAATTGATAATTTCTCCAGAAAAGTGTTTGTTTTCTTAATGAAGCACAAATTTGAAATTTTTCGAAAAATTCAAAACTTGGAAAACTTTAGTTGAGAACCAAACTGCCAAAAGAATAAAAACTTTAAGGACCGATAATGGTTTAGAGTTTTGTAACCAACAACTTTATGATTTGTGCACAGAGTTTGGTATAAAAGGGCATAAAACCACTTCCTATACTCCCCAACACAATGGTGTTGCTGAACGAATGAACAGAACTTTGCTAAACAAAGTTAGATGCTTATTAATTGGTTCTGGTTTAACTAAATCTTTTTGGGGTGAGGCTTTGTTAACTGCTGCTTATTTGATTAATCGTTCCCCCTCTGTTCCCTTACTTGGAAAATCATCTGAATGTGTATGGTCTGGAAATGATATTGATCTTACTCATCTTTGCATTTTTTGATGTTCTGTTTTCGCTTTACAAAGTGGTGATAAACTTGATCCTCGTGCTCAAAAATGTGTTTTATTGATCACCCGAAAGGAGTAAAAGGATATAGATTATGGCTTAGAAGCCAACCAGGTTTTAGAGTAATAATTAGTAGGGACGTTACTTTTAATGAATTAGAAATGCCATGTTTGTCTAATTCACCTAGAAAAGATGTAGATGTTAATATAGAAAGCACCTTTAATAAGGTGGAAGGTACCTCAGAGGATAACCAACAAGAAGAACATATAGAAGAGAATCAACACCATACTGAAAATGAACACTCTAATGAAGTCTCTAATAATAACTCTAGAACTAATATTTACCACCTAGCTAGAGACAGAAAGACGAAAATGTAGGATTCCTTCTAAGTATAGGGACTTTCACTTAACCTTAAATACTAAAACCTTGGAACCATCCTCCTTGAAGAAGCCTTAAAATCTGCCGATTCTAAGCACTAGGTAAAAGCTATGAATGAAGAATTCAATTCTTTAAATAAGAATAAAACCTGGACCCTTGTGCCTAAACCCAATGATACCTTTATTATAGCTTGTAAGTGGATCTTTAAATAAAACAAGAAAATGATTCAACACGCTACAAAGCCAGACTAGTAGCAAGGTTTCACTCAAAAGGAAGGAATAGATTACACAGAAATTTTCTCTCCTGTTGTGAAATATACTACTTGAAGAATCCTCCTTGCACTTACTGCTCATTTTAACTGGGAGCTAAAACAAATGGATGTAAAAACTAAATTTCTGCATAGTGATGTGGATGAGAAAATTTACATGAATCAACCTATAGGTAATGCTGATAAGAAAAATCTTGATTATGTCTGTTTGCTTAAAAACTCTCTATGTGGCTTAAAACAATCCCCAAGACAATGGAACAAGAAATTTGATCTCTTTATGAAGTCTTTAAAATTTCTTAGAAGTGCTTATGGTCCTTGTTTATATTTCAAATATGAATCTCATCATCCTATTTTTCTAGTACTCTATGTTGATGATATGTTGATAGCTAGCCCTAGCATAACTTTGATTAAAGATCTGCAAAATAGTTTGTGTAGAATTTTTGAAATAAAAGATCTCGGTGATGCTAAAAAGATTCTTGGAATGACTATTGAAAGAAATAGGAACACTTCTACTATATTTCTAAATCAAAGATCTTATGTTAAATCAGTGTTAGAAAATTTTTCGATGCTAAGTGCTAAACCTACAAATGTTCCTTTAGCGGCTCATTTTCAACTTTGTAAAGAACAGTCCAAAAACTGCGTCTTAGAAAGAACAAATGAAAAAGAAAATACCATAGTCAAATGCTATTGGAAATGTTATGTACTTAATGGTAAGCACACGGCCCGATATTGCTTATGCTGTTAGTAGCTTAAGTAGATATATGTCAAATGCTGGCCTCCCTCACTGGGAAGCACTTAAATGGCTATTGAGGTATTTGAACAGTTCAATGAATGTTGGCATAAAATTCTCTGAGTGTTCTGATGGGGTTAATTTAATTGGTTATGTAGATTTATTATGCTAATGATAGGGATAGTAGAAGATCCACTACCTCTTATGTCTTTACTTTATGTGAAGCATGTATTAGTTGAAAATCTCAACTTCAAAATATTGTTGCTTTGTTCACTACTGAGGCAGAATACATTGCTACCACAGAAGCTTTTAAAGAAACTATATAGCTTAAAAGGACTACTAAAGGAAATTGGTTTTTTAAATAAAAAGATAACTGTTTTCTCTGACAGTCAGTCAAGTATCCAACTCTGTAAAAATCCAGTTTTTCATGATCGAATGAAACACATTAAGTAGATACCATTTTATACGGACATTGTTGGTAAAGAAATCATTAACCTTGAAAAGATTACCTCAGAAAATGATCCTGCAGATATGGGCACTAAATGTCTTCCCATAGAAAAATTTAAAAACTGTCTTAGCATTCTAAAAACTTAACTTAAATTGCTATATTTGCATTTTCTGTCTTGTTTTCTGTTTTGCAGGTACTCTCAAGGGCCCCGGCGAAATGGCAATGATGAAACTTAGTATCCGGCCTCTTGGATTTGGTCCAAGGTGAAATTTGTAAATGTTTATGGCCCAAATCCCATAGGCGCAAGCCCAGTCTCACCATGGATGGTAGGCTCTCACTCTGAGCCCAATACAAATAACTGGCCCATTCCTGTTGACCCGACCCACTCTGGCCCAACCCGTTTTACTTCCCTTGTAAACCGCCTCCACCCTCTTCGCCGGAAACCCCTAACGCCTCTTCACCTTGTGTCTCTCCACCTTCACACCCTCATTACTCTCTGGTCTTCATTCTCCCACTTTGGCAGAAAGTATCCTCGATCTCCCTTCTCTCGCATTAATGGCAGACCAATAAATAGTCACCCTCTATGGTCTCCTTCCAGAGAACAAGTCTAAAATTTCTTCCTCTCTCTCTCTCTCTCTCTCTTTCTCTATAGTTTTGTCTCTCCAAAACGTTCTTTATGAACTCCAACTTTTATGGTTTTCAGATCCCTTGTGGATCCAAAAGCCTCAGTGGCTTAACCTGTGTAGTTCTGTGTTAACAGCCTTTGTAGCAATAACCTCTGCGGCTCTATGAGAATCTTACAATCGTGGGACTGGGTTGCTGGCCTTTAGCCTCTTTGGGCTTTTAGGCTAACACATCCGGATCTGGTTATTTGAGCCTTGTCTTTGAGATCCTAATCTTTGTTCTTAGAGTTTATGATATATATATATATATATTTTGTTTAATTCTTTGATTTGTAATCTCCTGTTTGTATTAATAATTTCCTGTTTGTATTAAGGGTTTTTCAAACCCATCTATTCACTGTAATGATTGATTCTTAACATCTTCCATTAACTGTTTGTTTCTCTGCCGCCACAACGCCCATGCAATCATCACATATTTCTTATATAAATCCTTTTCCAGATTAAGCTGCAAATGCCGAAGCCAAGACTTCGGAGAGACACCCCAAGTAGAGATAATCTGCCACGGTAAATCCGATAAAGCCCAAGACTGCCGAGCAAACTCACAATCCAACATCACATGTTTAGCATCTTCCTCTTCTGCTACGCAATATGGGCACACACTGATGATAGCAAGTTTACGAGATAGGAGATTTGAGAATGTAGGAAGAGCCTGTCGGCGTAGTCTCCAAAGAAAAACCTTTACCTTGTTCGGTACTTGCGTCGACCACACAAAATTCTAACACTCCCTGGATTCATAGCTCGTGCTACCCCCTCCAGCTGCAAGCAAATCCTCATCAACAACCTTTTCCAAATTATATGCACTCCATACTGAAAAATGCCTGTGCTTCGAGAAATGCCATATAAGCAAATCCTGCTGGCTTGAAATCGAGAGAGGGATAGTGCAGATTAGATAGTGCCTAATTCAACGACTCCAAATTCCATTTCGCCCCATCCCTAGAGATTAAGGAACTAAGCATGGCAGACTCTGGCAGCACCCTCGCAACAGAAATAGGTCTGTAAGAATATAGACGTGGAATCCAATTGTCTTGCCAGATCAGGACAAAAGAACCACTGCCAATCGATCACCGACAACCTGCCTTTAAAAGATATTATGCCGAATGAATACTCCGCCATGTAAAGGATAGGTTCCGACCCAACGCAGCATGAAGAATATCCGCATTTGGGAAATACCGAACTTTAAGAACACGAGACATAAGAGATCCCAGATCTTGTAGAAGCCTCCAACCTTGCTTTGCCAAAACGCTGTATTGAAATGCTTTAGGTCCCGGAACCCTAAGCCCTCCTTATACTTTTGAGAACATAACCTTTTCCAAGCAATCCAATGTACATTTCCTTCCTTGCCCGAATTCCACCAAAAATTCGCCAATATAGATTCCAACTCACAAATCAAGGATCCTGACAAACGAAAACAGGACATCACATACATGGGAATCTCTGGCAAAACAGATTTGATAAGAATAAGTCGGCCGGCTTAGGAGAGCAATTTTTTCCGACCACCCCAACACCTGTTTCTAGAAGCGATCACGAATACAAGCAAATACCTCTTTCTTAGATCAATCTACCGTATTTGGCAACCCCAAATACTTCTCAAGATACCATTTGAATGCCCAGAATTGAGGCAAGCTCCTGTCCCCCTCTCTGCAGTCACGTTTCTACTAAACATTAACTCTGATTTCTGAAAATTAACGGTCTGGCTCGATGCCCGCTCATATAAGCCAAGTATCCCGTGAATTTGAGTGAACTCCTCTACCGTGGCTTGACAATAGATGATGGAATCATTAGCGAAAAATAAATGCAACACATGAGGGGCACTCCGAGCTACAACCACCCCATAAAGCACCCCACGATTTTCAATATCCTGCAACAAACAACTGAATACTTCGACACATAAGATAAATAGAAGGGGAGAAAGTGGGTCTCCTTGTTGAAGCCCCCAACTAGGGGCCAATAAGCCGAATTGAGTCCCATTCAAGACAAACAAAAATTTAACCGAAGAAACACACAACATAATCAGATCAACAAAAGTAGCAGCGAAACTAGACGTACACAACAAATGATCAAGAAACGTCCACTCAACCCTCTCGTAAGCCTTACTCATATCTAACTTAAGCGCAACATACCCTAGTTGACCAACCTTTTTATGTTTCAGAAAATGGCTAATTTCATAAGCAACCAGGACACTATCAAATATCAAACGCCCCAAAGTAAATGTAGATTGCATCGGGGAAATAAGCGAATCTAGACAATGCTTTAGCCGATTTGTACTTACTTTAGAAGCTATCTTATACATCACAGTACAAAGACTGATTGGCCTAAAATGCAACATAGATCTGGAGTAGAATTCTTTGGGATGAGTACAATGTGTGTAGAATGAGTTGAAAGGGAGGACACACGATTATTCAGAAATTGCATAACACAGTCAGTAACATGCACCTCAATTAGACGCAATATTTTTGGAAGAATAGGGGGAAAAACATCAGGGCTAGGGGACGTGAGCGGGGACATGCCAAAAAGCGAGTCATGTACCTCTTCAGCCGCATACGGAGCCAGAAGGAACTCATTCATCTCCATAGACACCCGTCCACACGCATAACCTCATCAATATCTATGGACGATGGTGTGTTTGATGTAAAAAGCCCATGGAAAGAGATCCAAATACCCCTCAATATCTTCTTGCTGATCACACCAATTTCCCACATTGTCCTAAAGGCGTTCATTTCGCTTATGTCGTTGTCGGCATGTCGCAAGAGCATGGGAAAAACGGGTGTTGCGATCACCCTCCTTGAACTATTGTACCTTAGAGCGTTGTTTCCACTTAGTTTCTTGATCGCGCAACAAACGATCCAATTCCTATTGGAGTGAGGAAAGCATACACTTGGTGACAACCAAGATGGGCCGATTACGCAAAACAGAGATTTGCGTCTCAACATCCTTTATCTTCTTGTTAAAATTACCATACTTCAGCTTGCTCCAACCCATGAGCTCCGCCTTACAAGCCTCTAGATGGTACCACACCACATCAGACTCAGATCCACCCACAAGTTTTGACCAATTGTCACGAATCAGAGTCTCACAGTCCATCAATTTCACCCATAGTGATTCAAAACACCACAACCTATTAACAGTCCTTCCGCAATCTCGATAGCTGTTTGCCAGAGAGACCAAGAAGACACAATGATCCCGGAATAAGATGTAGGAAGATGCGTGACTCTCGCCTGAAGAAAAAGACCCCGCCATGTATTGTCAGCAAAAGCACGATCCAACCGGCAACAAACAGTGTGTGGGAATTCACGATTGTTACACCATGTAAATTTAGAACCCACATACCCAAAATCTTGCAACTGTAAAATCTCAACCATAGCACGAAAATCCCGCATAAGCCAATTCTGTGATGGAGTGGCGTTTTCTTTTTCATGAGAAAATAATGTCGCATTAAAATCGCCACAAACTAACCAAGGGGCTGACAATAAATAGCAAAGATGCCGAAGCAAATCCCATGAGGCCCGCCTACCAGCAGCTGCCGAATTACCCTAAAAACTAGTAAAACGCCAAGAGCCCCCAACACCGTCAACAAGAGCATCGATGTGCGAATTCGACAAACTAAGGAGCGAGACACTTACCTATTTCAGCCAGAGCAAAATCAAACCGCCGTTGCAACCCCTAGCATATCACATGAACCCAAAACAAATTCAAGCGAACTTTCAAATAATCCACTTGTGGCCGCTTATATTTTCGTGTCGATCAGGGAAATAAAAGAAGGGTCATGAGTCTGGATCAACTCAGACAGATGACGAACTATCCCGAGCCCTCCTAACCCGTGACAGTTCCACAAGCAATTCATAATACCCGGCCGGACTGCTCTGCAGTCATCGCCGATGATAAGACAGATAGAACATCAATACCCTTCTCTGTAGCATTCTTTTTTCCGGCTTGAAATCAGATCCTCCACTCAAAGAATAGGGGAGCTTACGTTTTCGTCCCACCGCCGGGAAGCCCCGCCATACCCGTCGTCTGCGGCCCCTATACCGCGACGGCCCAGATGACTCAACAAGAGACAATGGCACTTTGAATAGAGACGGGACTGGGCTGTGTGGGAGTGGACAAGAAGTTGTTCCAGTAAGCAATGAACCCCAGATGAGTTGTGGGCTTAGGACCTAACACTCTTGTCCTAGACATTCAACAATTCCTTAGCAAGGACATGGGACGGGCCAGAATTTTGGAGGCCCAACAACAGAGAACCAAATAGGCCAATAGGGCCGGACGGACCCACTTTAGGAAAGACCGAATTGGGCTGAGGACCAGAGACTAAATCACTCGAGGCACCAGAGTCACCCACCTCATCATCTTGCATGGAAGCCCTCTCATTGGCAGTTACGTGGAAAGTTGATCTTTTACCAGTACCCTCAATTGCCCCTCCGTCAACGGTTGAAACCGCTGCCACCACCACACCCTCCTGACAACGTTCGGAACCCCGGCCAAAAGCCCCAAAAATCAAAGAACCACGAAAGTTGCCAAAGATTGGAGACCACTGCTCCCAACAGGATTGGACTGGAGCCAGGGACCAAACGACGTATTTAGCCCAGGATCAATAAAATTATCCGCAAAATCACAAAACCGACTAATATGCTCAATTTACCACAAAGGTAGCAAAAATTTGGAAGAAGATCATAAGTGAATTGAAGAAGTACCGAAGCACCCTTAGAGGAGCGTAAGCGCATGCACCGCTTCAATGGGTTTATAACATTGATACTAACGCGCAACATAAGAATACCAGTCCAACTAATAAGTTGGCTCATGTGCACATGATCCTCCCACACGCCAATTTTTTACCTAATCTGAATAGCAACGTCGTTATTCCGCAAACTATAAGGAAGATCATGCATGTGAACGTAAAATGGGCACCACTGCAAGAAGACCATTTATGGAGATTCCCCTGGACACAGAGGCTGAAGAATGAGTATGTTTCGACCAACGTCCAGGGATGCATTTCCAAAGCCCGGTGTAAATCCACCACATGGTTAGAAACAAAGGAAAATCGAGTTTTCAAAACCTGCTTCACTTGCATGCCCCGAGTAGGCCGAATGAGATTCGTAAGCAGTCGGGACAGGGCCTCAAAATTCGCCGTTCGATGGGACAATAAACACCCACCAAGGTAAGTTCATAAGGATCCACATGACTATCCCATAACCCTTGCGAAACAGTTAATCCTTCATCCTCCTCTTTCGTAAGCGTTAATGCTGAGTCCATGCGCATTAAATCCTCCGCCATAGAAAACTTCATACCAGGAATAAAGATTCAAGAACACACTAACAAACCCAAAAAACAAACTAGAAGTCATAGGGACACAACTCAATTATAGAAACTATTTACTTATATTATCATACGAACATTGATTTTTGTGAAAATATTTCATAAGTTGATAAAAAACTGTGTTTCTTTCTCTGGAGGTGTTTTAGAAAGCACGTTATAATATTTTACTTTATCTATGATTAAGTTTTTTAGATGAGCATGAGTGGTCAACCCTGCAATGAGGTCATGCCCCCTAAGCTTGGGCGTGTGTGTTCGAATCCTTCAAATAAGAACTTGTGACTCCCTCTCTCTCTCTCTCTCTCTCTCTCTCTCTTCTATATCATTGCATCACAAGCTTGCACTTGACACACTTAGGTCATTATTGGTATGTAGAAATGGGATATAGTGGAATTGAATGAATTTATGAGTGGAATATTGATATGAAAGGAATCATATTTGAATAACATTCCTATGATTGGTACACACAATAATTTAAAAGGTAATAGAATTGTCATTTTTTAAGTGCTTTCATTCACATAATTGATAATTAGAAAATAATGATTATTAATAGAATTAGATTACTTTTATAAAAAATTTGCACTTTTAGTATTTTATTGAAAACATTTATATATATGTATATGAAAAATATTATTTATTTACGAAAATAAAAAAAATTATTGACTCAATAACATAAACATAATATTTTTTTCTGCAAACAAAAAAGGAAAAAGACTGATCCTAACAACCAAATAAACTAATTTATCTAATCATAATGCATACACTATTATTTATTCAATACTCAGTGAAAGAAATATTTTGAATTAATAAAAATAATTAAATATCAAACTAATATCACATTTTGATTACCATGCATAGAAAATTATTTCTCAATACTAAATACAAGAAGTACTTAATTTTAATAATAATTAATATTAAATATTAAATTAATACCCAAAAAAAAAAAAAAAAACTTCCATTCCCAACATGTTGGTAATATCTAATACCATATTGGGGGAAGGGAATGACTAATCCCTTATCTAAGGGAATAAGGATTCCCATGGGAATAAGTACTCGTAAACCTAGATCATACCAATTATAGATGTAAGAATGGACTTATGAATGCCCATTTTTCACCCTCTTAATGCCTTCTTTTTTCTTCTCATCAGAGTTATTTCACAAAGACTTTTTGGGGTAAGGAAGAAGGGGGAACAAGCACACTTGGACAGCGCAATACAACATAGAGTTGTATGTTGCGTTCGGGAAGGATGAATCGCTTCTGCCAAGGAATCTATTGATTGTGGTTGGACTGTAGATGTGATCATTTACTTCAAGGGCGATGTCTCTCGTTCAAGTCCAAGATGGCCCGACTAGATTTCTCCTTGAGGCAAATAAATTTTTGCCTTCTTGTTAATCTACACCATACTCTATTTGTTAGAATTGGTGACCGCCAAGCCAAATTGTTGGCTCATTGTCAGCCATTATAAATGATTTTTTTCAATAAAATATTAATATTAAAAATTGTTCTTTGGTTATGATAATTTATACAATACTTATATGCATTTGGTTGAAACCTTTAGATCCTAATACTCCGGGGTTGGCTCACACATATGATGGCGACTATAAAATCAATCTCTATAATTTGATCTAAAATGTTCTAATTCTATGAATCAGTTGAGACCGGGCATCGACCATGATTCCTTTGTGACTTGCACTAAGTGATGTCTTCATATATTTATTGTTGTGCTTCATAAACAATGACATACGAGGTCCACGCACTTTAGTGGGTGCATGATAAGAAGTTATCAAGTTCAGTGAACTAGCCCGTAGGAGATGTCATATGGAAGCCTTGTGGGTCATGATCGGTATGACTTGAGTCTCCTTTGTTATGATAGTGCATTAAGTGGTCCAATCACTTGAGGTTCTACAGTAACCTTGTGCATAGGACGGCTATGACTTGATCATATCTGACGCAGCTATGGTTTCTTCTATAGTTGTTAAAAAGTCATGTTGCAGACATAGTCTGAGCATGCATGGAGGTTGGTGGGTTCCAAGATAGGATCCATGGCTCATCATGAGATGATGAAGAATATCCTGTGTTCTCTACATTGTGTTCTCCAAAATCCGTGGCTACGATAGTTGATTAAATAGAGAAGGAGCTTTCTATGTTGATAAATAAGTAGCACAAAGTGTAGAGTTGATAGATAGATATTGAAGTCCAAGATGAGAACCAATTACAAATTTTGTAACCTAGAGTTTGATTGGGAGATTGACTTGATGGAAGGATTGTATTTGCATGGAACTCATAACTTATAGGTTCATGAAGATTGACCTATTCTCTAGTGCCTTGGACTACTGCTAGGTAGCCACCCATGGTAACAGGTACCCTCCAATTAGACCTATCAATGGGGGGGGGGGGGGTATTCCCCGGACCCGGATGCATTACTTTTATAATAGACTCGGACCCGGACCCATTATTTTTATATTGGACCCGAACCCGGACCCAGACCCATACCAATTGTAATTAGTATTTCGGGTATGGGTAGGGTCTAGACCCAAAAATACCTGCGAGTATGGATCATGAATGGGTAAAATCTAATATTATAAAAATTCATAAATATTCGTTAACTTATAATCATTGAACTTGTAAATTTTCAATAGATTAATCAAGTCGATTTTACTTGTCATCTAAAATTCTTAATTTTTGTGCATATTTTTTTTTACTTTTACGTACTAATATTTTGAAGAAAAAAAAATTGTCAGAGTTTTTCATCTTTATTTTTGTAGTGACAACTGCGAATTAAATTTTTGATAAAATTAATTTAAATATAAAGTGATAAGTCAAGCTAAACTAATATATGGTAGTGATAAAACTTGTTCAAATTTGAATTGTAAAAAAACTCATGAAATGAATGTTTAACGGATTTTCAAATCAATAAAAAATCATTCTAAAGTTAAAATATAATTTTCATACATTTTTCCTGTTGGTTATTTAATTTACGTTCCTATATTGATTTTATGTCGATGTGTAATTGATTAATATGATTCATTATTTGAACAAAGTCAATATCGTTATATATATTTCAACGATATTCAATCTTCACATGTTAAAAATTCAAATAACTTTTAATTTGATTTATTGACAGTAAGTTCATGAAATATATTTTATAAACTAATTTAGTAATATGTTTCAATGATATCATTTACAAAGAAACATGTATAATTAGTTTATTCGTTTTAATGTGTAAGACCCAATAGGTAAGACCCATAACAGACCCAATTAGCATGGGTATAGAATGGGTTAGACCCAATAGGTATTCTATGGTTAGGATCCGGGTAAAATACATAAGTAACTACTATGGGTATTTATCGGGTCCGAGTCCGGGTATTACCCATCGATAGGCCTACCTCCAATTACGAAGTTAATTGAGGGTGATTATTT
This sequence comes from Sesamum alatum, assembly GCA_034509735.1. Taxonomy (NCBI): domain Eukaryota; kingdom Viridiplantae; phylum Streptophyta; class Magnoliopsida; order Lamiales; family Pedaliaceae; genus Sesamum; species Sesamum alatum. Next base: position 17,404,735 of record JACGWO010000004.1, read on the forward strand.
ATGATATGATCTAATTAATCTAATACAAATAAATTGCTAATTAAATTGTGTACGTGACACAAGCCCAAGTCTAGCCGAATAGCGAACCTAAAAGGGTTACACACAAATTCATGATGGAATTCGTGGAAATAATTAATTGGATTAATTATGGAGAAGACGAAGAAGCAAAGCAAACTTGAATTTGTCTTCTTATGAAGAAACAAAGTTGAACTTGTCTTCTTGAAGACGAATAAGCAAAGTTGAACTTGTGTTCTTGAAGACGACAAAGCAAAGGTTAATTTGTCTTCTTGAAGAAGCAAAATTGAATTTGTCTTCTTATGAAGAAGCAAAGTTGAACTTGTCTTCTTGAAAAAGAAACAAAGTTGAATTTGCCTTCTTGAAGATGAAGAACTAAAGTTGGATTTTACTTATTGAAGATGAAGAAGTAAAGTCAAATTTGTCTTCATGAGATGAAGAAGCAAAGTCAAACTTCTCTTCTTAAAATATAAAAAAACAAGTTTGTCATTTTGTAAGAAGAAGAAACAAAGTTGAGCTTCTCTTCTTAATATGACAAAACAAGTTTGTCCTTATTACACATATATAAGGCCCTTAGTATCCTACTTGGAATTTCAGAAATTTTATTATTTGGTTTTAGTTTCTTTTAGCACAAAACGCCGTTGTTCTTATATCTTCTCCATGGAAACAACATCACACAAATACAGTGAAATCTCTGTTAAATCAACAGTGAATTTTGTCGTCTAGGATCGAGCTTTCAAGAAGAGGATCAGCAGATTCTTCTCACCAACGACAATACACCTCATAAAACGATGTTGTTCGTCTAATCATGCCTTCGCCATTCGATGATGTTGCTTCCTCCCGAGTGTGTGAGTAATTTTTCCTCTCCATTCTTTGATTTTGATTTTGGGGAAAATTTTGGATTTGACTTTTTCACCAACTGTGCTTGAATCAATCATTTTTTTTCACATACTGTTCATCATACAAGAATTCCTACTCAAGATATGTCCATTTTCAGATTTTCTATGGATTTGTTTCTATTCCGTTTTTTTCATCTCTTCTTATATAGATTTAGGGTTTTTGATTTGATTTGTTGCTACTATGAAGACACCATTCCTGGCTCATGCCTCGCACAGTTCCTTCTACAAAAATGACTTGGTATTTCACAGTCTTCTCCAAGGATGCTTCATTTGGGTCGATATATATGTGGTGTTTCTCAATATGCTCATTTTCTTGCCTCTTCACAAAAAGAATCCATCAGGTACTTGATACACTAACATTCTGCACATATTTATTATTTGAGATCTTGTATAGCTTTGAAGAATTTTGCAAACAAATGTTTATTATAAATTTGTTATACCTTTGAATTTTCTCAGTAGCGTTATTCATTATGTTTGATGAAATTCGCTTTAGCTTTATTTACCATGAATTACCACAAACCAAACCAAGGAAACTTTACATTTTGCACATATCTGTAATTTTGCTTCGTCATTCACCACTAGCTTTATTCTGTATGATGGAATTTCCTTTAGCTTTGAACATACATTACTATATGTGATGGTAACAAGATACACCTATGCAGTAAATTACCAAAATACCCCTGATCGAGTGTGTAATTACCAGATTATCATCGGTTAGTTTATTGTACTTGTAAGTTAGTGGGCAGTGTCAATTACCAAGTTGCCCATAGTCATTAAATTGTATCCGTCAGATGATAGGCGGTTGGGGGGTAAATCTATCTTATGCCCCCCCTACTTTCATGGTTGATGTACTATAAATAGGACATCCTATTCATTGTAAAAGGGCGGGACTTCTTTGGGAAGAATAAAGAGAGAAAGTTTGAAGTTCTTGACTTGAGACGTGTTCGTGTGCTTTGATCATACACTTCCCGAATTTTATCCCATCAGCTTTGGCGCCGTCTGTGGGAAACTGATCTAAACATTGAGGATGAACACCTGATCAAGAGTCAGGAATGGGAATGTGGGACTAGAAGAAATCGAAAGAGGAGGGGAAAATCATGTGCATGATCACATGGCGGAGAATCTGCCCGCTCGTGATCTTCAGAACGAGAGGTAGGAAGACGTTGAGGTTCTGCCTCCTCCCCTAATCATTCTAATAACTCCAAAGGTACTTCGCCAATTAGTGGAGGATGCATCTGCTCAAGCAGCGAAGAGGGCTGTGACCCAGTATATAGCAGGGCAAGCGTTACCCCCAGGACCCCCTCGTTATCATCGCAGAGGTCAAGATGCTCCCTTGGCCCTCGAGGGTTACGAGCAGAGGCCTGGGGACGCCCACGAGCATTTGAACTATGAGGAGGAGGTCAACAGCAGGGCCACACAACCAGAGGATGACTATTACCCTTCACCCCCTCGGAGATGCGTAGGCGAAGAAGGCTACTTCCCACCGCCTCCCCAAGGAGGGCTTGAAGAGAACTATTTCCCCCCTCTGCGCCCGGAGGAAGTACCGCCAATATGGGTAGAGAGGTATCGAGTTATGGGCGGCCACATGCCTCCTCCACCTAGGTTCCCAAGTCCCTTGAGACCCGGTGGGTACCTAGAGCGGCCCTTGGCAGTAGCGCCCTCACAATGAAGTCCGTTCGCCCCCCATATTTTGACAGAAGCCATACATCCGGGGATCAAGATCCTAAGCCTCACCGAGTATAATTGAGTGGGTGATCCTCAGGACCACTTGGACCGTTTCCTAGCCAGAGCGGATTTGTTAGACATTAGCGACGCAACTTATTGCAAGTTGTTTCGGACTACCCTTTCAGGGAAGGCGATGGCGTGGTTTAACCAGTTACCCCCGGGAACCATTAAGTCATTCGACCAGCTTTCCCAATGCTTCTTGCACCACTTCACGATTAATAGGCAATATCCCAAAACCGCATCGTAATTGTTTACCACAATCCCAGCAAGAGAACGAAAGCCTGAGGGAGTATGTGCAGTGCTTCTCGGAAGCTGTTTTGTAAATCCCCCACGTAAACCCAGAACTTTTGGCAAGCATCATGCAGCAGAATCTGAGAAGAGGTCAATTCAAGGAGTCGATTGCTGGAAAGCCTCCTGCCTCCCAAGAAGAGTTGTTGTTAAGAGCCGAGAAGTATATAAGAATTGAGGAGTCAACAGGTTCGCGATCAATGAATCCATTACAACGAAGGGCCACTGAGGAGGAAAAAGGGGTTCCCCCTAGGACGGAGGGGAGTAAGCGTGAACGCAGACATATGCCCCCAGGGGATTTAGCTCTGTACACCTCACTGAATGCTCCGCGAACTCAGATTCTCGTTGTAGCCAAGCAAAAAGGGTTTGTGGGATGGCCTTTCCCGATGAAGGACAACTCGCAAAAAATGATGTCTGACAAATACTGTCATTTCCACAGGGATCGAGGCCATAGCACCGAGGAATGCCACCACTTGAAGGATGAGATCGAGAAGTTGATCCGAAGAGGTTACTTAAAATAATTTGTGGGGCAAGGGAAACAAGAGCCCCAGGAAACCGCCTTTGGAGGCAGGCACATGGCACCCCGTCTTGAAATGGGAGTAAAGCAGGAAGCAGAGCGAGCTAACAAGGATAGCCTCCCAACTGTTGGAGTGATTGGGGTTATCTTAGGAGGCCCAGCAAGGGAAGACTCAGGGCGAGCTAGAAAGGCTGCAGTAAGAGCAGCTGGACACGCTGCCAACCATGTCGCTTACAGTGAGGTCGCAACAGTGTCACCAGTAGATCCAACAATGAGTCGGAGTATGAGGCACTAATCACGGGTGGAAAACTGGCTTTCGCTGCGGAAGCGAAACGTGCGAGGAGTATAGCGAATCCCAACTTGTCAAGTAACTGAATGGAGACTACGAAGCTAAGGTCGAGTGGGTGACCAAATACTTAGCAAACATCCAAATGTTAAGAAGGAAGTTCGACGAGTTCACCCTAAAACAAGTCCCGCGGTCAAACAATGAAGAAGCAGATCAACTTGCTAAGTTGGCCAGCTCATTGGCCTCTTTTGAAGAGTAGAAGAATAACCCTACTAACTCAAGAGCGACCTGATATGGATACTGTAAGGGAAGAAGTCTTGAAGACGAAGAGTGCTCCACCAAGCTGGAAAGCAGGTTTGAAGGTATACTTAAAATATGGGACTTTGCCTCAAGACCCCAAGGAAGTAAGGGCAATTCGAGCAAGATCAGCTAAGTTCACGCTAATTGGAGGTGAGTACAAGAGAGGATTTTAACAACCATATCCTAAATGCGTCGATGGGGACAAAGCAGAGTATGTTCTACGAGAGATCCATGAGAGAAGCTGCGGTAATTATTCCAGAGGCAGGGCGTTAGCATGCAAGGCCCTGCAACAAGGATACTTCCGGCCTACGATGCCTAAGGATGCTTTGGACTTGTTGAAGAAATGTCGAAAGTGCCAGGATCATGCCAACATCACTTACGTCCCAGCGGCAGATATGCAACCAATACAGAGCCCCTGCCCATTTGATCAATGGGGGATGGATATAGTTGGGAAACTCCCACGAGCGACAGGTCAGCTAGAAGACTAGGCTGAAGAAGCCAAAGGAAATTGGGTGGAAGAACTCCGAGGGGTCCTATGGGCATATCGAACAACACAGCGACGAGGCATAGGAGAGCCCCCGTTCAATTTAGTCTACGGGACAGAAGCCGTCGTCCTAGTGGAAATAGGGGAGGAAACAGTCAGGGTGCGAGAATATGAACTGACCGGCAATGACGAGAAAAGACGGGCTGACCTGGATTTCTAGAGGAGCTTAGGAGTGGCGCGAATTCAAGGATGGAAGCCTACAAGGCATTAATGGCATAGGCAATGGGTAGGACCGTACCATGTAGTTGAGATAGTAGGAAATGGAACTTATCGCTTGCAGAGAATGGATGGGAAGGAAGTACCACGGACGTGGAATTTTGCTAACCTCAAGAAATATTTTACTTGATGCTTCGTATTTCATTTAATGCTTTGTAATCTTGAATTACGGTGATAAAATGATCATCTTCTTGTTTACTAGTTGTGGGTTTATTGTTGATACTTTATTAAACAAGAGAGGGGGACGACCCCTTACGAGCCCCGAAGCCAAGGCTTCCTTGAGGCACATAAAAAGAAATGCCCCAAAACTATTGCTTCCTTGAAGCACACGACAGAAATGCCCCGAAGCTATTGCTTCCTTGAGGCACACGACAGAAATGCCCCGAAGCTATTGATTCCTTGAGGTACACGAAAATAATGCCCCGAAGCTACGGCTTCCTTGAGGCACATTAAAGAAAACAATGGAATCATAAACAACGTAGCATAAGAAGCAATAAAATATCAAAGTTTTATAACATGGTAAAAAAAAAAAAAAAAAAAACATCCTGAAAGTTCAAATATACGGAGTGAAAGGGTCCTAACATCTAATCATATAAAATGAAAGATCCTAGTTTTTAACCACTGCAGAAGTAGGAACCCCAGAACGGCCTTCACCTCGTCCCAAGCCACCAGGAGCATCCCTAGCTCGAGCAGGAAGAGAATGCCGACGATCACTTTCCCCCCTCCTCGGGGGGGGGGGGGGGGGAGGAGGGTTGCGAGACCTTTGAGCATTCTCCCTTTCGCGAGCATTTTCCCTCTCACGGTCTGTCGTGAAGTGTTGAACATCGTGAAGGGTAACTTTCTTTCCTGCAAGGAACAACAAAGAATGAATGAGATGTCAAGGAGAAGAGTTTGTAAGGAGAGGATAAATAACAAAAGACAGAATGAAGTAATGAAATACCAGCAGAAATTAAAGACTTGATATCAAGAAGTTGGTCAAACAACCCTGCCTCAATAAATGACATGCGGAGGTTATAAACAGGATCAGGCATGAGAGGCGACTTTCCCCAAGGAGTCACCAACCCCCAGTCTAGGTCTTTTACATAAAGGAATTTTTCCTTCCAGGGAGCTTTCGAGGAAGCACTCCCCTCCAAAAATTTGCAGCCACCACGGAGGTAGAAATATAAGTAGGAATCATTTGGGACCTTTCCTAAGCGTGAACAGAGTGTAGAAAGCCTCAAAGGCGGGGTCAAGTCGAGATCCCTAAAGCGTTGAAGGAACCTCTCAAAGCATGTGAAGGAGTTTGTGGTAAATTGGTTGATGCTCAAAGTAGTGCGAGTAATTATCTCTAACAGAAGAGGATGAGGAGGAAGTGCAAAACCTGAAGCAAAGAAGGACAAATAGGCTGTGAAGCATCCCAAAGGAGGGAGCTTGATGCTATCACTTACACTAGGGAGAAGGAGGGTGAACTCAGATGAGGGATTAAGTTTGCTGTCAAGAATGTGAAACTCCTCAAAACTCATACAACTATGGCAATTTTCAACATCTATGATGTGGCAATGAGATTTGGATTGAGGGGCTGACGACGATTCAGTTACAGTAACACCGGACTCATCTAAATTCTCCTCGAGAGGGGCAAGAAGATAAGACAACCTCATTTGAACTTGATCCTATAGAAATATTTAGTGAATCAGAAAGACACACGGGTAAGTTCCTAATCGCTTCGATAACCTCGAGATCAAAATTCGCATCATTGGCAAGAGCAGGAGACACGGCGAGGGCATGGAGAGGCCCTCGGCCGGAATTCGGTCAAGGCCCTGGTCGAGGCGACGTGCCTCGACCCGCTTCTGTCATGGCACCGCCAGAGCTCCCCCTATGGAGCGGTGCCATGGCTCCGTCCCTCTCGGCGTGCCCCCGTGCATTTCCTCCTACAGTTTGATCACTAGACATATTTTTGACTAATGTTGGACGACTTATCGAGTTCTATGTGTACTGGTAAATAAAATTATAGCAGGAGAAAGACGAGAGGAAGGGAATAGGAGAGCTATATACCCGAACCAACATGTTTGGACATTTTTTATATTATAGCTGAAAGTAACGGCACGGGCGAGGCAGGAGCAGAAGGAGAAATCAAAATGTCACCCAGAACTTATAAAGAGGTCAACAAGAGTCCTAATGTGGGAAGAGTTTGCGTCAAAGGAAAACTGCTATAGGGAAGAGGTTGCATCAAATACAAACTGTTTATTGGAACTTTCAAATTTTCCCAGCGCATTTGGAAGTTGGGGGGCTGCTGATGGTAACAAGATAAACCTATACAGTAAATTACCAAAATACCCCTGATCGGGTGTGTAATTACTGGATTGCCATCGGTTAGTTTATTGTACTTGTAAGTTAGTGGGGCAGTGTAAATTATATCCGTCAGAAGATGGGCGGTTGGGGGGTAAATTATATCCGTCAGAAGATGGGTTAGTTTGTGTGTGCTTATAAAAATTGATTTATTGTTATATTTCTAATTTGATATCTCTCTTGGTGATTATCACGTGATTGAGTAAGATGTTATTGTTGGTAATGATTTTTCGCTTTAATGCTATCGTGGCATTTGTAAATTTTTTTAGTCACCCATGATATAAGCAACATGACTTTATTTCTTTATAATTCCACTAGCATGTATCTCAGTATGTATGTTGATATATTCGGTCTAAATGGGCATTCTTCTTATATTATTATACTAAGTTTGAGAACATGAACACGTAGTAATACTCTAAGGCCCCGTTTACTTTGAGGTATTAGCCTGAATAAAAAAATTAGTATAGGATAATATATTATTTACTTTTATGTATGGGGCCCTGTGCAATTATAGGGCCTTGTACTAATTATTGTTACACTTGCATAACTTATACCACCAAAGGTGGTGGTATAAGTTATCATGTGATTTGTACAACAATAAATGGAGATGATAAAAGTCCATGTTGCCCTTAAATAAGACAAGAGGTAAAGTCCATGAAGGGTTAATGGGTAATTTACCATCCAATACAAGTAAATACAACAAAGTAAACACTTCACATATTTTATCAAAATTGTGTACTAGATGTAAGTAAACACCTTACAATTTATACAGGGCTTTTTTATCATTCATTTAGTTCAAGATAATCCTATAATTCGTTTAATTCCGTCCTCAAAGTAAACGGGGCCTAAGTTTTTTAAAATTAATGTTTTCGTAATTTGTTAGCAGAAGATGAAACTGAAATTTACTATAATTACAGTAATTAAATTTGACTAATAGGAAGCTTGAATTTATTTTTGTATGTAACTATTTTATTAAGAAAAAATATATACATATAAAGTAACAAGATTACTAATTATATCTAGACTTAATTAATTGAAAGTATACAGGGGAATTTTACAAGAAAAGGAATTAAATATGCTTAAAACACCCCATATTCTTATATTTGATGTTTTTTACGACATCCCTGAATTAACTTTAGAATTATATCAAAATCATATACTTCTCAAAAACAAAAATATTGCTCAAATATGCTATATTTTTAATTATTTGTCCTTTTCCTGATCTTTTTTTCCATGCCTTGTGAGAACTGGCGAGTATGGTTGGGAAATTACTTGCAACTTTTGTCGTGCAGAAACTATTGCCAAACCAATTTAATTCATTCCTTTTTCCATTCCTACATTTATTTCTTTAGGAAAAGTTATGGTACAACTAGGTTATGTGTACCTTTCTAATTAGTTCTTTCCAACTATCTAGAACCAAGTTTGCTATCACACTCTCTGACGGCACAACACAGTTGGATGTTGTTATATCTGTGACTTGACAAGGAATCTTCTTGTTATAACTGCACTTGAACTCATGAAAAATGAGGAAGAGGTTGGTTAATTGTTCTTTTACTCTATGAATAAAAGTGCTCATACTATTACTATTCTTTTTACTTGAATGAAGTTGGTATCTTTTCTCCTAAACAAAATAAAAGGTTGGACTGTGATGCCATAAATAAACGCTTGAATGGAAGATAATTCATTGTTCAAATAAAAAAGAAGACCATGGAAACTCATTATGGCATTGGATATCATTATAATGTCTCTTTACTGATTGAAGAAGATGTCAACCAACCGCCAAAAGGTTATGTTGAAGGATGTTCATCTTCACACTCTCATGTTGCTGGTATGTACCTTATTTAGTATCTCATTAACTTTTAAAACTAAAAATGATTTGATACTTTGTACTTATGTATTGATTTGTCAAATATCAAACTTGTCAACGGCTAGTAGCCTGGTACTGATCCTAATGCTGCTACTACATCTATGAATGTACACCTTCTCCAATCAAGCAATGATTCACAGGGTGTACCAAGTTCATCAGTTTCACCTCCAAAGTGACAAGTGATGGCGCTTGTAGGAGTAACCCTTTTGTTAGCATATAAATAGACAACTACCAGATAGCTCTTCATGTTTCTGTTTAGGCTTCATGTGTGGTAACCTCTTTTGCCAGTACTCCTCGATAATCTATTTTGTCCATGCACCTGCTACTTAGTGGTTTTCAAATTTTGAATCTTTCCCCAGAGTAGCATGATGTTGGGTACGGGGTCTAACAACCCGTTATGTTAAATAAGGTTATTACTTCTTTTGTTATTAATAAACTTTGTATGAATTATTTCTTTTTGGTTAGGAGTTTTTATTATCGTTCTATAGATGTCATACATTCATGCAGTGAATGACACTGTCATCTATTATAAAAGCTAGTAATTTTTGGTACACACTATGTGTGTGCAAATTTTGTAATATTATTAAACTAAATATTTATAAAAATTATTTAATAAAGAACATGAAAAATAATAAATTGACATTAAATTTATAACAAAATAGTGACAAACAAAGATGTATGAAAATTAAGAAAAAAGAAATAGCTATTAAAGAATAGTGGGGGAGTGGAAAATTAAAAGATAATAAATTAAAAAAATATTTAAAAAAAACAAACCAAAAATTGGGAGACACCAAATTGGTACTCTCCCTTAATAATAAGTTATCTATTATAAAAATAAAGTATACTCAGGTTGACTTTATGCGATCAAGATCTGCTTGACTCAAAAGCAATCCTTGTTAGGAATATTGGCTTTTGTTATCAATCAATTCTTTTGTTTGTATTGTATGAATCTAAAAATTTGTATTGTGGTGAACATAATTTTCTATAAATATATGCTTCTATTATGAAATATGCTTATGAAATTCATATTTAATTAAAACTGGACCAAACCATGGCATATGTTCATGTAGGCTTAAAAATAAAACTCCAACGAAAAGAAACACAATTCTTGACATAACTTTTGGTTACGGAGCAAGCAAATGACAAACATTTTGATCCTTGTTCATTTTTTTTAATTTCATTTTGCTAACAATAAGAGTTGTTTTATTATAAAGTGATATTCTGCATAAAAAAAAATATCTAGATTATCATATTATTTGATTCACTATTATAACTGTCAATTAAGAGATAATAAATTTTTATTAAATTTTTACGGGCATAATTTACCGCGCCTTGCGCGGCCCCGCCTTTCTAGTGTAAGAAGAAGAAACAAAATTGAACTCCTCTTCTTAAAAAGATGAAGAAGCAAAGTTGAACTTCTCTTCTTAATATGAAAAAACAAGTTTGTTCTTTTATAAGAAGAAAAATCAAACTTGTCTTCCTCTTTGCAAAAAGAAGAAGACAAGTTGAACTTTGCCTCTTCAAAGAAGTTCTATAAATAGAAGGCCTTGGCTTCATTTTTATAAAATCCTTTGCTCCCTTTTCTATCTTGCTCCATTTGCTCTCTTGCTCTCATTCAACTCTCAAGGAGAAACGAGTTTCTTGTCTTCTCCGTTGATCAATCGTTAATCTACCGAAATACTCTAACGGTACTAGCATAGGGTTTTCTATCTTTAGAGGGAAGACATATGTGTTCCTTAGCGTGAACAATGTCCGAAACAATTTCACTGTACCAAAGGACTAGTAGCCGTTTTCTATTGATTGCTTGGAATGGGATCACCTTGAAAATGTTTACATCATCTACATCAACCCGGCGGACACCAAGGTTGGTATCCTAAACCATTCAATTGACTCCTTTATGCATGAGATCCGCGTCGTAGTAGCAACGAGATGGTGATTTGATCGTTAATTATAATATTGTATTGTAATTTAAACTCTAGTTTCTAGTGCATTAAATTTCTTGAGGCCTATACAATGAAATAATCGGGTACGGCCGGGGAACGCAACGGAAGCGCAAAATCATGAATTTAAGAAATAATTTTAAAACGGGTTCAAAGGGGTGTTCCCTTTGAAGTTCCCGGGCATTCGGTGTATGTCAAAGCATAAATAAAAGAGGAGAATAATGCTGGACGCCTGGACATATGGCTTAAGGAAGTAAACAAAAGATACATGAAAACGTAACGAAAACCAACCTTTGATCATAACACGTAGAACCGGTACGTGTGTTGTTCCCTTTCCGTTTCCCCTTCCGTTCACTTGAGAATTCAACTTAGAACTCCTCTAAGTATTGTCCACACCAACCTATGGAGAAATACTCTAATCTATTGCTAGATAGAAATAGAGAAATGAAAAAGGAATACTTCCAAAACAAGACTATTGTTTAGTGCCTTTCAAAATATTTTTACTTCAATCCTTTCCAAAAGTGGAAAAGGTATGAACACAAAAAGGAGAAAATTTGCAGAGATTTTTGAGTGTTTTTGGCTGGAAAAAACGTGCAAGTATGGATGAGTTTGTGTGTTGTGTGTATTCGATGTATTCACAATTCAAAACATAAATTACCTCTAAGATAACCTCTACACACACATACACACTATTCTCTCCATGAACCATCATCGCCTCCATATGTGGAGGAGTTGAAACTCCTCCTCAACTTGCTTCAACCTTTAGAGCTTGGACTTCAAGCCATGGACCAATTTTGACCGGTTTTGATTTAATCAAATTAAATCAAGACCAACCAAGATCCATAGGTTCCAAATTAACCCATTTAACTTTAAACCTTATTGAAATCCAAAAGTTTATTTAATCCAATTAAATAAACATAAGCTCAAACACTAATTAATTGATCCGATCAATTAATTAAACCAAAATTAATAAATTAATCCAATTAATTTAAAGGTTCTTAATCCAATAATTAACTAATCCAATTAATTAATTATTGGATTCATTAGGTTCATCCTCAGCTAGACTTGGGCTTGTGTCCAACACAAGTAGTCAATTAAATCCAATTTAATTAACTATTTTCCAATTAACCATTAATCGAAAAACGCCCGTCACCATGGGTGGCCGTCTAGCAACGGTCCATGGCACTAGAGACTAGGTGAATGTTGGCGTGAATATTTAGGCTCTTGGGTTCCATATGAGTACAGTCCTTCCATCATCCGTCTCCCGGTCTAAGTCTAGGGTATGGAATTGGGCGTTGGTTTCCATGCTGGACTAGACAACTATGCTCAACAACTTGAGACACGTTTGCTCTATTGATCGACGTAGGAAATCATTCCCTACTCGACCAATCGTTGTGGCCACAAACTCAAAGAGTTTAAACTATCTCAGAGCGCATAGGAGACTCAACTGTCATATACTAACAGGTGACGGATCCCATCTTGGGATCCACCGTCCTCAATATATATTCCGACTGCACTGGATAAGACTTATAATGAACGTATCCTAGATACGGACATCTCTTGCCAGATCCTAGATATAACCATCATATGCATGTGATTGCCATGATTCCTCAAGTCCAAGGACTAATCTCGTACTATCGGAGCTGGGAATTCCAATCATACTGACCAAGCCTCCAAGGCTTCCATATGACGATTTTCGTGAGTCAGTTCAGTTAGCTGACCCTTATCAACTAACCCACTAATATTGCATAGATGTCCAACGTCTGTCGCCGATGAAACTCATCCAATGAATGCAATCCTTAGTGCAAGTCTCTATAGGACCCTTGATGCCCTGTCTCAAAGTCCTCGACTTGGAATATTTCAGACCAACCCTCATAAATTGGTTTCATAGCTGCCATCAAATGCGCAACCCAGCTACATGGGTTATCCAATTGGTCTGTGGACATTTGTTGTGACGTTAAAACACCGTTTAACGTAATCAATAAGCACAACAAACACATAGTGCTATGGATGAATACTTACTATATTTATCAATTCAATATTATTTTAATAAAGATTGCTAAATAGTACTCAAAAACCTCCAATGCAATTGACTTTTTGGTCACCTATTCTAACATACAAAAACTAACACTATTCTTGTAAGATGATATACACTAGCTAATAGTCCGTCCGGTGCTACATCATAGGTACATTGGGAGCGTAGATAATTATAACCATATATATATACATATATATAAAATAACAACAATAGAATGCCAATCCTCGGGCTTTTTTTTGTGTAGAAGTCTTTATTCCTTGATAACCAAAGCCCAAAGATCTATGAATTATCCCATGCTTGACTAGCCAAGTAGATAAGCGAAAGCTTGTAACTAGATTCTAAAGCCGGAAGAGTCATGCGCTTAGCCTTGCTTGCTCACTAATCATCGGCTCATTCAAGACTTTCAATCCTATAGCTCTAGGCAACGAAAAGCTATAGCACCAACCAAGGAAGAAGGAATAATACCTCTATAAAATTCATTAAGGCAATTATGCCTTTGGAGGGAAAGACCGGGCATACTATGGAGGTTATAGAGATACAACATACCTTATGAGGAGGATGTCTACTACTATGATGTTAACTCTCTGTATCCATTTGTAATGAAGGAATTTCCAGTGCCTGGTGGTAAGCCAATCAGGCATGTAATCTAATTGGAATGTCCGAATACTATCAAAAGCCTTTTAATGGTCCAAGTCATCTCTTACCTATTCCTTGTTCTAGTGCCATGCAAGGAAGCTATAGAGCAACATCTGAACCTCCCTGCCCAAGAGGCTCCCATCACTAGCTTCATATAAGCCCATAGAGCCATCCTGTCTAGAGCAATCTTCAAAGCAAGATCTTTCTCCTACCTTTGCCTTTGGGATGCTAGCTATGCTTCTCACGGTCCTCAAATATTTCATTCATATTTATGTTAACTTTGTTTAATATGTATTCATATAAATGCAAAATCTATCCATACATATGTATGAAAATATAATATTTTATAAATTTGATGAGAATTGTTTTCCTTTTGCCATCATCATCTTATGCCCCATATATTCGTTGTATACATTCAGTTAAAACCCTTAAATCATGAACCTACGGAGTTGGAACGTGCATATGATGGCAATCATAAAACCAACCTCTAAAGTTTGATCTAGAATATTCTAGGTCATAGAAACGATGGAGACGGGGCATTGACCATGATTTGCCAAGACCTGTACTAAGTGATATATTCATGTGATGATTGTCGCATTTCATAGATAGTGACATGTGGAATATGTGCACTTCAATGGGTACTTGATATGATTTAAGTTTGAGTCGATTTATGTTTCTTCAAAATTTAGAGCAGTGCACTCCTCTTTTTGGTCAGTTCCCAAAAATTCACCAAATAGCTCACTCTCATTCAAGGAAAACCTAAAAACCAAAGAAGAAGAAACAACTCCTCTTTTGAGCACATTTGGCTGAGAGAGAGAGGAAATCGGAGAGAGACATATCGTCGTTGCCTCACCCCCATCTCATCCGCCGCCTCTTTCCACCGTCGTCCTCTTTCCTAGAAACCAACCTTTCTTGAAAACTAAATAATATATTTTCTTTGGTGGATGTTTGTTGTGTTTCTGTTTGTTGATTGAATGCTCTGCTTTTGTGGTTTTATTGTGGTGGTTATGTGGTTCTTTCTTCAAAATGAGTGTTGTTGGTTCAGTTATGTATATGGGCCAAAGTAGATATGTTATTAAAGCTTTATGCTGAAAAATCGATCTTTCTTGGAAACGAAATAATAAATCAAAGATCTTGTTCGAGAATGGCCGTTTAAGTCGGTCAATTGTGTCTTCTCTCTCGTGTGTTTGTTTCGTCTCTCTCTTCTGTATACTTGGCCTCTGCCTGCCTTGGAAAGTATTTTTGGCTGGTGATTGTGTTTGTGTTTGTCGGTGGATGCTCTGCTTCTGTGGAGCGAGAGAATGGACGTCAATTTTGCTTGAATATGATGGCCAGTGCACCGATTCTTGTGTTTGTCTATCAGTTAAAATTTAATATGTATGGGTACGATGTTGTATGGGTCAAAGCAGATATGTCATTGAAGCTTTATACTTCGGTACCATGTAACTACTGTGATGTCCAGTTCATCATTTTCTTGAACGCAGGGCTTCAAGAATTTCGTAGGCTTTTAAGGTTTTACTTCTAGTATAAGATCCAAATACTTCATTTGCAGCTCCGATGACATTTATCCGCATGGTTGTTAGTAGGGGAATATTGTAGCGATGCCTTGGCAGTGCTACGTTGGGAGAGCATTTGTCTGCTCATGCGGTTTAGCATTCATGGTGGGGCATGATTTTGTGCTCTTCGAACAGGCTTCGTGCGTTCTATGTTTAGGCAATGTGTTTCACATTTTTTATGACTCTTGGATAATGAATGTATGTTCGTGAAATCGTTGTGCGATTTTTGTTGTAATTAACAAATATCTTAATTCAACGATTATTCAATGTGTTGTTCTCATTTTTTTATATTTGAATGTTATCTACCCCTGATAAGGTGATCTTGCGAGGAACATCGAATGAAGTAGTTACCACCAAGAGTGCATGGGATTTATTCGGGGAAGGGGACACCATGCAATAGCTTTATGGTGTTTTATGGAGCAAGCTTCTCAACCCTACCATTTCCATATTTTTATGGGGGCTCCTCAATGATTTCATTCCGATGGACTTGCAGCTTCGGAGGTAGGGTTCATCTTCCGATCTAAGTGCCAGTGCTGCAATCATGAGGAGTCGTCATCATATGTCTTCCTCTCCAATCCCATTGCTCAAGAGGTATGGCAATTCTTTGCAAAACTCTTCAACCTCCAATTCCCCTTCACGAACAATATTCGCCTATGTCTTCAAGCTTGGAGATTGTCGTCCCGTTTCACATCATACGACCATGGTCGCGGTTTATACGGTGCCTCATCTTTTGGTTCTTTTTGGTGTAACACAATGACAGTAAGCATAACGGTGTACGAGGAAGGGGAAAATGGCTACAATTTTCTCACACATTTACCATGAAGGGAACAAGGTGGCTGATTTTTTGGCTTGCCAGGCTGCCCACGAACACTTATCCCGTACTTTTCAAATGGTGGACATACATGGCATGTTGCTAGGCCTGCTGAAATTCGACAAGCTCCACTCCCGTTGTTCCACTCAAGTGATGCTTCTCGTAGTGAGATTGGGTTGTTCCTTTAGGGCTACTGCTTAGTTAGTTGACATAGCTCTATTATATTGCTTATCCTTCCTTTCGATTAGGAATAAATGATTAGAGATTTTTTATCTTTTAAAGGGAGGAAGTACTCCTCATTCACGGTTCACAACCTCAATTTTCAACTCTCCATTTCTTTATCGACAATGTTTGCAATATATATATATTGAGAAGTATTATATGTTTTTTTTTTTTTGTTATTTTTGAAATTTGATGTATATATTAATAATATTTATTTATCTATAAGAGTATAAAAGTAATTTTTACATACAAGCCACATAATAAACACATACACTCTACCATACTCCAAAACTCTCAATACTACTATAAATACCTCATATATTATTTTTTAAACTAACTTCACTATTTATGATTTGACAACTCAATACTCTCTCTCTCACTAAAACCTCTCTTACTATAGTCATTTGACTTGGGAAGCAGTGTGTGTCGAGGGTAAATGTTCCGTTAAACTTCACATTTAATCCACAACTACATCAAGATTATTTTACGGAAAGTATTTTTAATTGATGGTATCATATTTAATCTTTTTGTATTGTAAAAGATAAATATAGTCATTTTAATTTTTCATAATGTAATTATATATATAATATGTAGATAAGCATGAATGTATATATAGTAACCATGATTAGATTTTCTATGATACTTGCAGGAAAATATTTGAAAAATTCAAAGATGTTTGAAAAGTGATATATGTTCATTGGTTACAGGAAAATTTGGTTCCTAGTGGGGAAAAAGTTTGAAAACTTGAACCAAAGACAACACAATATTAACATGTAGGAAAGAGTCTAGAAATTTGAACGACTTAATAGATGTTTTGAATGCAATGTTTGGGGAAATAACACAGTTCATCTTGTAACTTAGGGTCTTCCCACTTTAGATTTTACTGATTAAAGGATTCTCATTTTTGGTCCTGTAAGTTCTAAAAAGTAGAACTTTTGGTCTGATGCCACATTTTCATTAAATTTTTTAACGAAAAACACCACATGCATAGTACGTAATCATTAGAACCTTTACACTTTTGATCCCATATGTTATGGGATTCTCACTTTTGGTTCCATATGTTATGAATTTTTCACTTTTGGTCCCATAACTTTAAAAAAGTAACACTTTGGTCCCATGCACTTAAACGCCACGTGGCACTTTCCGTTAAATATCTAACGGAAGGTGTTATGGGATCGAAAATGCTACTTTTTTAGAATTATAGGACCAAAAGTGAGAATCCCATATCCAATAAGACCAAAAATGAAAAGACCTTAAGTTATGGAATGAAAAATGCTATTTTCCCGCAATATTATTAAACCCAAACTGGATAGGCTGGTTTGACCCGTCCAATCGAAAACCGAACCCTCGGCCAGTTCGGGTAGTACGACATGAACACATCCACCCTTGAAAAGGCATTTACATTAGCAAGAATAAGTGAGATTCATAAGGACAAAGACTCTACTCTAGCATCCCATACAAATATGCACAATTAGAGGGGGGGAGGGGTTTAATGATATATAGGATAAAAATTTTCTAAAGCCCAATATTAACTTAAGTATTGAAGTGTTAATGACATTTTTACAGATTGACCAATAATTATTGGATTTTAAATCGCCCCTTTGATATCATAGGTATTGTTGGACTTCAATAAGCATCGTAATTATATAGAATAAACAAATGTTTGAATGATGGAAGTATATAATAAAATTAAGGGTAAATTACAGCTACCTCTCCTGAGGTTTGATATAATTACAAATACCCCCTTATTGTTTGAAAAATTATAAATATCCTCCTAAGATTTGTAACCGTATAACAAATAACTCATTTCCATCTATTTTATGGGTGAACTGACCAAATTACCCTTATGCAAATTGAATTTTTCTTTAAAAATTTTGAATTTTTTTGAACTATAATGCGCAGGGAGAGGTTTCTTAAGTTTTTTTATACAGAGGAGCAATAATGCAATTTGCCTCGGTTGATTTTTTTACAATTTTAACTAAATATTCAAGGGCAAAATAGTCAATTTTAGGCCTTTGGTTAAAAATTACAAACCTCGGGGAGGTATTTGTAATTTCTCAAACAATTAGGGGGTATTTGTAATTATGCCAAACCTCAGGGGAGGTGGCTATAATTTACCCTAAAATCAATATAATACACTTCACAACTAATTAATAAGGGTTAATTACATTCACTTCCCCTGCTACTATGAAAATATACAAATTCACCCCTCTTACTATGAAAATTACAAATTGCCCCATCTAGCTAACATGTGTTAGTTAAATTTAATAATAGGTGCTTAAATGATTATTTTGCCCTCATTTATAAAATTGAAAATAATTCAATAAAATTAATAATCGAAGTATTTTTTTTATTTTCTTTATTTGAAATGAAAAGAAGGAAAAAAGTTTTTCTTCAAATAATTTAAAAATATATGTATGTCTTCATTTTTCTAGGAATTGTAACGTATAGAACTTTAAGGATTAAAATACACTAAAAATGACTTGTTTAAATTTTAATTCGGCATAGTAAAATTGGCTAAATAATGAAATTTTCCTTAATATTTTTAACATTTGAGTAATATAAACTCTATTTTATTACTTGCTACAAAATGATATAATTTCAACAAATTTTACAAGCTTTGATGATTGTTAGGAGTAGAAATTAATGTCACAACCTACACATACACAATTAAGTTACGAGTATACACTCTTATTAACTTTAAATATAACAAATTATCCCTTAAGAGTATTTAAGTCATAGAAAATAGAGTAATTTAGGTTGAGAGTATTATAGGAAGTTTAGACCAATTTTTTTTATAACATCAACGAAGTCCATTAAATTGACTAACGGAAGGGGCAATTTGTAAGGTGGATATATTTGGAAGGGAAGTTTATGTAATTTTCATACTAAGAGGGGGAAATTTATATATTCCCATAATAGTAGAGGAGGTTAGTGTAATTAACCCAATTAATAATGTATTAAGTTACGAAAAGATATGCTATACTTTCTAGAGGGATAAAAGTAACGACTAAAAAAGACACCTTACATATATAGCTTAAGTTTTCAATTAGTGGAAAACTACATTCGTTGAAGAAATGGAAGAGACGTAATTAATTGATAAATCATATACATCACAAGTTGCAGATATTCTAAAAGACTCTTAATTGTGTGCAGATATTTTCAAATGTTTTGGTTATGGATGACCACGTCTTCCAATATGCAATTAACAACTTCTCATTGTACAGTCCAACTTGTACATAAATTACCTTGACAATTCTACAAGTTGCCCGCTTGCACATGGAATTCATCTCTAACATTTATATTTAGGGTAAATTACAGCTATTTTCTCTAAGGATTAGCATAATTACAAATACTCCATCGTTATTTGAAAAATTATAAATACTCCTTGAGATCTGTAATTTTTAACCAAATGCTTAAAATTGACCATTTTGCCCTTGAATTTTTTTATTAAAATTGTAGAAAAATTAGCCGAAGCAAATTGCATATTCTCTTCTGTGTAAAAAACTTAAAAAACCTCTCCCTACGCATTGCAGTCGGAAAAAATTTTAAAAATTAAATAAAAAATAATTCAGTACATAAGGGCATTTTGATCAATTCATCCATAAAAATGGATGAAAATGAGTTACTTGTTAGGCGGTTACAAATCTCAAGAGGGTATTTATAATTTTTTAAACAACAAAGGATATTTGTAATTATACCAAACTTTAGGAGAGGTAGTTGTAATTTATCCTTATATTTATATACATATTAATACATCTCTTTATACACTAACTTGTTTGGCATACCCGGTGCTTTGCTTGATTTTTCTAAATTCAAGATTCAGAATATTGTTTAATTCTTTGTGTAAGAAACTGAATATAGAAAAAGAAAGATAAAAATTTAAAAAGAAATAAAAATAAATGAATACTTGGATATCCTTTAAGGTTACGCCTAATTGCATTAACACACATTGTCAAGAAAATTCTAACTAGACAAGATTTAGCGGACCCTAAACCAATTATATGATAAATGCAATACGGAAGAAGCACGTGCCAAGTATATGCACCGTTAAATTGTTAATGGAAGGAGCACGTGCCAAGCATATGCACCGTTAACTTTGTTTCTTAAGTTAAAAAAAAAAATTATAATTTGCGTTCCATTAATACTTTCCGTTAAATAGTTAACGGAAGGAGCACGTGCCAAGCATATGCACCGTTAACTTTGTTTCTTAAGTTAACAGTTCATTCATTGACAATTTACCGAAAAATATTGATGGGATGCAAATTGCAACTTTTTTGAACTTGTGGGACTAAATTTCCTAAGTTGTAAAATAATGGGCAAAATTACATTTTTAGTCCTGTAATTTTAGGTCTTCAGTACTTTTGGTCCTGTAACTTACTCTATTTACACATTTAGTCATTTTTTTGATAAATTTAGTCCAACACATATTAATTTGGTCATTTTTTTGGCAAATTTAGTCTTGTGTTGACAAATTTGATCCTGTCTACATATAACTACAGGACCAAAAATAAGATCTAATCGAGTGAGAATATGACTAAAATTATAAACACATGACAATTTGCCAAAAAAAGACCAAATGTGAGATGTTCAGAATCAAATTCGTAAAAAAAAGGACTAAATGTGTAAATGGAGTAAGTTACATGACCAAAAGTGCTAACGACCTATAGTTACAGGACCAAAAATATAATTTTGCCAAAATAATAGGACCAAAATCACAAATAAGAGGTAAGTTACGGGACGTAAAGCAATCCCATATGTATATATATATATACATATACATGCATGAAACACATATGTAGAAGTATTTATATGTTATACGTACATATCTATAAATATGCCTAGTTGTGTACTAAGTCAACAGATTCTCATCCTTCACGTTACAAACTACCTCTCCTGCTGCATACTGTTTTCACCATTTCTCCAAATGCAAATCCATTTCTTCTCCATCTCCAGAACATGAGCTGAATTCCCACACAGCATCTCTCTCTCAGTCTCAGACAACAAGAATATTGAATCTTGTTGATCATATAATTATGGGATTATGACAACACTTCTGTCCGAGAAGAAGGAAGATACATATGGATCCAAGAATATGGAGCCGGCTGCCGGACCATCTCCTTGAACGCGTGCTCTCCTTCTTACCTCTTAAAACTTTCCTAAGCCTCAGATCAACCTGCAAACACTTCAACTCTCTGCTATTCTCCCCTTGCTTCATCTCCAAACACTCATCCTTATCCTCGTCTTCACCCTTCTCTTCTTTCATCCTCCTTTCACATCCTCAGTTTCTCCAAAAATGTCCCCTTTTCAATACTGTCATAAACTCATGGTGTAACATGTCTCTTTCTTTCCCTCCAATGTTGTCATGCCCGCCCTCTTCCAATCTCCTCTCATCTTCCAATGGACTCCTTTGTTTTTCCATCCCAAGATCATCTTCTTTCATCATATGCAACCTCTTGGGCAAGTCCTTGCGCCGGGTGAAGTTCCCCACGTGCCCCTTTCATTTCGAGCTGCTCACATTGGTTTCCACACCAAACCGGTACAAGCTCTTCATCTTATCCTCAACGGGATCGTCCACCACCACCCTAGTCTACGACTCGAAGGTCAGTTCCTGGCAACAGTTCGAGGGTTTCGACTTGATCCTTAACCAAAACCTCCATCAAAAGGGTGTTCTTTACGATGGATGCCTGTTTTTCACCACCCCGGAGCCTTTTTACGTAGCGTGCTTCAATTTGGAGGCCGGGAAGTGGGAGAAACCGATGATCGGGCTGCCGGACGGGCTGACTTTCGTCCGGTTGGTGAGCGATGGCGACCGGAAGCTGTACTTGATTGGAGGGGTTGGAGTAAGTGGGATTTCAAGAAGCATGAAATTGTGGGAGTTGGGGGAAGATGGTGAGAATTGGGTGGAGGTTGAAACTTTGCCTGAATTGGTGTGCAGAAAGTTTGTGTCCGTTTGTTACCATAACTATGAGCATGTGTATTGTTTTTGGCACCAAGGTTTGATTTGTGTGTGCTGCTATACTTGGCCTGAGATACTATACTACAAGGTGTGTAGGAGGACTTGGCATTGGCTGCCCAAATGCCCTTCTTTGCCTGACAAGTGGAGTTGTGGATTCAGGTGGTTTCCCTTCAAGCCAGATCTCTATTCTACTGTATAAAATACTTACTTTTTTGTTTTTTTAGGGTAAATTACATCTACCTCCCTTGAAAATATTTCATGCTTCTTATTATAAATATTTTCTTATTGTTTGAAAAATTACAAATACCCCATTGAAGTTTGTAATTTTCAATCAAAGGCTTGAAATTGACCATTTTGCCCTTGATTTGTTTAGTTAAATTGCAGAAAAATCAGTCGAGACAAAATTACGTTATTAACTCCTCTGTGTAACAAACTTTAAGAATATCTCCCTTCGCATTGTAGCCCAAAAAATTTCAAAGAATTTTAAAAATTAAATAGAATACATAAGGATATTTTGGTCACTTCACCCATAAAAATGGATGAACATAGATTATTTGTTAGACGGTTACAAACCTCAGGAGGATATTTGTAATTTTTCAAACAACACGAGAGTATTTGTAATTATACCAAATCTAAAGGGAAGTAGATATAATTTTCCCTTGTTTTTTATTTCATGTCTGAGATTGATCTCTATTTTGCTTTGGTTGTTGGTATTGAGATACTCTATAAGTTACTACATGTTTGAGATCCATTTTCACATGCTTGTCTGTGTCCAGCCACATTTAGCTTTTGTCAATGGTGGCCCAACTTTGAAAACTTGTAAAATGGTGTGCATAATTTTTCAAAGAAAGCATTTGCAGTCAATTCTTGACCCAGACTACCTCATTTAATAAGTAAAAGTATTCAGGACTGTAGAATTAAATAATACATTGCCCTCTTTGGCTGCTCTTTGCACCAAGTCAAATCTCAATCCTTATTTTGGGTCTGTTCATCTTTTCTAGTCAATCCATAAGTGGGAATCTTCTATCATTATTTCATATTACACATTAATGTCACTCATCAACTAAAAGTTATAGTTTTAATTAGGAATGACTAGGGTCCGATATTTGATGTAATTACACGTAAATCTTATGTATTTTAAAAAATTATATTTAGTACCTTTGAAGTTTGGTTCTGTTCAACAAATAGATCCCTCCATTAAAAAAACTAGATGAATTTATCGATACTTACCCCGATTGACTTATTACTGACTTATAGTAGGTTAAACAAATTTTCTAAACCACCTTTATAACGATGAATATATACCTCCTCACATGCATTAACGTGTGAAGATGTATAAAAGTAGTTTGAACATAAAAAAATTTGTTTGACCTACAATAAGCCAGTAATAAGTCAACCAATGGTAAATATCGATTTTCATTTAATTTTTTTGCTAATATCAACAAATTCCGTAAAGTTTGACTAATGAAGGACCTATTTATTAGACAGAAGCGAACTTCAAGGTCATTAGATGTAATTTTCCAAACTATTGGACGTCGACGTGTAATTACACCAAACCTCAGGAGAAGGATGCGTAATTATCCCTTTTAATTAACATATAATTCAAAAGTGAACCCGCATAGATTACATCCATAGGTGTGATACTAATGTGAACGCTTGAAGTGCGATGGAAAAGCTTTCACTATCAACTGCCAATCTGCTGAGAGTTCTTGAAGTCATGCACCATACTTTTCTAGCAATTGACCGAAGAATTTATCGCATGGGCAATTAGGTCAATCATTTGTAGTATGAATAGAAAAACTAAAAAGGACAAGGCAAGTGCATATGAATCAAACACCTATTATACTTTTTGCTGCATTGTTAAAACTACAGAAATAATTGATTTTCAAATTGAAGAAAATAATCAACGCCTATAATCACCATATGGTTTCCACAATATTAGACCGAGAAACAACTGTTTAGGGCTTGAGGGAGAGTGCCAAGCCAAACCTGGGTGTCTTTTCCATGGCCAAGGTGTCGAAACTACCAGAAACGGTTAGGATGGAGTTGGGTTTCAACTCATGCTGAACGAGCGCACCAAGATGCCCGTGGTTGTTAAGCTTTGCCTTGACCATCGTATGTGGATCAATCACGTAAGAGCATCCGACGGTTAATGTGTTCTCATTTGTGGAGAACTTTCTTGTAATCTCACCCACAGCAAGGCCTCTCTTCAGCTGATCCAAATGGTGCAAGTACGATACCCTTACTGCATCTCCTTTGTCGAACCTATATATGGGAAAAATTAGCAAGCTATCAGAATGTGTGATCAGCTGTCATTGATATGACAAGCCTGAATTCGAGCCTGGGACCAAGCTAAAATCTTCATGATCTGCATAAAATTAAGGCGAACTGAACCATAACGCTCGTTGCAAACCTACAAAGCTAGTGTTGATGAGAGCAGAAATGCAGTATTAGTTCGGGCCAAGAAACAGGTGTAGAGGACTAAGTAGCTAACACCCTGTATTACCAAATCAACTTCAAACCAACATAGAGGTGGAATGGAAACAAACTAAATAAATTTTCTGAAGGCGACTTTGAAGGCATACAAGAAGAATTGCATCAAGACGAAGGTGCAACTGTCTACACAATGACATGCTTTACTTCGCTACCTGTCTTAAATAATCTTATGTCCTCAGCACTGAACCGTTACAAATGCAGCCAACAAAAGCATTGAATGATTTGAATCCAATACTTCATGTTCACAAGCCGAATTTGTTCTTTCAGAAATATCCAAGACAGTTTAGAAGTTTGCCAATAAATAACTTAATTCAGAAAGAAGATCCAATTTGTTTGAATGTACCCTCTGAAACCACATCAGGTTATGGTGCTTACAGAATAGCAGAAGCACAAACATCGGGTGTCTTCAAGCTGAATCCGGCATTGTACTTCATGAAACTACCAGAAGAGACCATATAACTTGCTTCTGTACCAAAGGCAACACAAGGGGTACCTATAGTAGCTGAAACATCAAGAGCAGGAGACTTATTCAGACCAACAGCTGCAGTTAAACTTGAATGTTCATGGAAATACTGAATTTCAATCTGCAAGAACCAAAAATTGCATCAAGCTAAATAAAAATACTGTTATTTGGAAATAATTGAAGAACAATAACTATGAGCAAAAAAACGATAAATTCCATAAAAGATCATGATGAGTATCAAATGATGTTAGTACCTTGCCATAATTGTAATCTGGTAATTTCCATGAAGCAATAGTCTTGGAAGATGGCAAGATATCTGCCACAGTAACAGTTGTTGATATCTGGCAACCATGACATCACAGAACCAAGATCTGATTTAGAAAAGAAGAAGAATGAAAGAGGGAAAGGGATGAAGGATGGAAAATACATTAGATTCTGTGTCAAACTTGATATCAACTGTAGCATTTTTGAATTTGTATTGTGCAGCCACATCACCAGAGGAGAGGCCACCCTTCTTCACTAGAGTTGAACCAAGAGCCTGAACATGGATATTAATAAACTAACATGAAATCTGAAATCAAAGCAAACGTAAATACTAAAATCCAATTATTCTTAGGCTGCATGGGGAAAGCAGTACAAGAAAGCACATGAGATTCACAGTGCAGAATGTTGAAAAAGCATCTAACAGTTCACTAACACCATCTGCCCTCAAGCCCGTTGTGCGATTTTCTTGAAACTTGGGAAGGTTGGTTGTGACTGGATGGCCACCTAGTATCACGAAAATGTGTTTGAAGAATTTTTTTCTCCAAATTCAATTTCCAGAAAATTTCCTGAAATCTATTTCCAATCCATTTCCACCTAAACTAAACCCTAAACTCCAATTTTTTCAAACATTTTGAGGAGTCATCTCTGCCATCCACGCAAAACCTTGAAAAGCATGCCATGCTAATAGTCATGATTATGATTGTTTTTCCCCAAAAAAATCCATCCACATCACTTTTCATTTCTATAAACTCATCTCTCCTCACTTTTTCTCCAGAACTTTTTTTTTGAAAAGAGCTTCGATCCAATTGCAGCTGTATTTATCTTTTGTTGCATAATCAAGGAGGCATATATGTTTATCACCTTGCAAAGTGTTACTGGACAATAGGAGTTACAGTTTAGGATAACATTTAGGAGAAAATTTACTTTAAGTTGCACATGATTACTGAGATGATAGCACACTCAAATCAGAACCTTTTGGAGAGATTTCTCTCTTTCGACTACAAACAGGAAAGGAGTCCCATAGAATTCACCAAACTTGAATAATACTTATTGAATGAAAGCGTTGAAAACAAAGGTAATGGCTCTCAGCTTCTACCTCTGTACATTGTTCTGCTGATAAGATGCTAAACTCAACACCTATTTAAAGACCTTATTAGTTATTTTTATACATTTGTTAGATATATATCGAATTCTCCTTCATGTTTCAAAATATATACATCAGAAGAGGAAAGTGTACCAGTTAGTGCTTTAACTACTCAGAGTGCACCATGTTGAATAGGAAATGTATGGATACACAATTACATTCAAATTAAGATGTGTGGCTGTTGCTATGACCTATGACTCAAAGACTTATTACATAAGATAGTCATAAGCCAGACATCAAGTATGCTTTCGAAAATCGTCAATAAAAAGCTTGTACTCTAGTTGAATATCCAAAATTCAAGAATCCCTTGTCGATTAGGGTGAAGAAAAGTTAGATAGTCTAAATTTAACCTGTACTTGGCTAGACCAAATACCGTACCACAGTTATTGCAGACAAAATAAATCTATGTACTTAATTTCTTAGTTAACATTTAACAGCACAAAGTAATCATTTGTGCACGACATAATAATGCAATTCGATAGATAAAATTTTCATGAAAATAATTGTTAAAAAGAATATCAATCAGAGCTAAAGTAAAGGGATTTCCACATCAGAACTCAGAACTCCGAAAATTCATTCAATTTTCACGATTAACATTCAAAAGAATGTCAAGAAAGCAAAAACAATTTACACAAAGAACACGAGAATAAACAGCAATGAATCAAAAACTAAAAATAGAGCTGGAAATGTACAAAGAAGATTAAAAACTCGATTAAAAAAAAAAAAAGTATTTCTTTTGCCGCATACCAATCCAGTATCACTCTGACTAGAAATAACCACCGTCTGTTCATCACTGTAGCCCTTACTCAAAACCTCTGCAACACAATACATATGCACAACCATCTGAACCATATAATAGAGAGAAAGACATAGTTGTGAGCTTGTGTGTGTGTGTGTGAAGAGCGAGAGAGATGTCAGATACGAGTATTCTCACCTTTGGCTTTCTTGCCGAAGTCGGAGAAGAGGCCAGGTCCTCTTCTGCTGCTCATTTTCTGCAGAGATTTATTTCTTCCCAGAGATTCTGAAGATTCTGGACCCCAAATGCTTAGAAGCGGAGATTCTGTGGGGTGACTAACAACGTTTTTTGTTCTGGATTTTCGGGTAAGAAATTAGAAATGTGTGGTAATTTGGAATTTTGGATATTCACACTAAGGTGAAAAACTTTAGGATAATTACACGGTACTCCCACAAGGTTTTGAGTAATTACACTTATTTAATGTGGTTTGAAAATTACACGTAAAATTGCATTTTTTATCCTCTAGATAGCATTCTCATTTTTTATCCATCGTTTTATGGGTCGAGAATTCTAGTTCCAAAATTTTAAAATTTTGATAATATTGGTTCTACACGAAAATCGTTAATCAATCGTTGTTGACTTGACTAAAAAAGATCCAAATTCTACTTTACCCTCTATATTTTTCAAAATAAGCTAAAACCCCCTGTGTTTAAGAATAGGCTAAAAACCTCCCTTATTTCTAAAAATACAATTTGGACTAATTTGACTAAAATACCTTTCATGATTTTATAGAATCACCCTTCTTTATTTCTTTTACTTTTACATTATTTTTGTGGTTCATCTTTTTGTATTTTTCTTCCTCCTGAAAAAATAAATAATTGTGTTCTTCAATATATTTATAAAAATATTAAAATACTAGGTATATCAAATTATTTATTTTATATAATAAAATTAAAAAATTAAATTAACCTCACATAAAAAAATTGATATACTAAAGTTCATTTTTCAAATTTATATCTAGAATATAAATATTGATAAATTATAATAAACATATATTATTAACTATTTTAAATTATTATTAATTTAAAAATATTATATTTTTTATTGTAAATAATCTTTGAAATTATACTACAATTATAAAGTATAATCGTAATTTTTTAATTTACATTATAAAAAATTAAAAGTTTGACATATTTTTGCTATTTTAATATTTAAATAAATATATTAAAAAATAATTATTCATTTTTTTAGGAGAGAGAAAAAGACCACAAAAAACAATCTCAAAATTAAAAAAATAAAATAAAGGAGAGTGACTTTATAAAATCAAAACATGTATTTTAGTCAATTGAGTTCAAAAATAGATTTTTTTTTTTAAAATACAAGTTTTTTAGCCTATTTTTTTTTAAAAAAAAACAATGGGGGTTTAGCATTTTTTTGGAAAATATAGGGGGTAACAGAGTTTGGATATTTATTGGTCAAGTCAACAGTCGTTGACTAACAGTTTCTGTTAACATTTAATAGCACAGGACCAATAGTGTCAAAATTTTAGGGTTTTAGGACCAGAAGTGTCGACCCCGTAAAGTGGTGAACTAAAAGTGAGAATGACCCTATCTAATGGGACAAAAAGTGTAATTTTTCCAAAATTACATTGAATACCTTGACGTATGTTTCCATCGAACAAATAAATTCGTTTATTAGTTAAAGTTTACGAAATTTGTTGATAGTTGCGAAAAAAAATGATAAAAACACATATTTGCCCCTGATTAATTTACTATTAACTTATTGTAGGTCAAATAAATATTTTCTAACCAAAGTATCCTTATAAGGATGACTATGTAGCACCACACATATATAAGCGTGTGTGAAGATATATAAGGGTAGTTTGATTAGAAAAAATTTATTGGGCCTGCAATAAGACAATAATAAGTCAACCAAGAGTAAATATAGATTTTCATTCAATTTTTTGCGAACATCGGCAAATTTGATGAATTTTAACTTAATGATGGATCTATTTGCAAGTCGGAAACAAACATCAAGAGTCCGTAATGTAATTTTTCAAATCACATGAGGATTACGTGTAATTACACAAAATTTCATAGGAGGACGGTGTAGTTATCCCAAAATTTCATATTTGCCCCTTTGTTATAATAAAATTACCAAAAAAAAAAAAAAAAAAAAAAAAAAAACTATTCAAGTTGAAGTTCTCATTATTGTCGTGAACCCTGCGCAAAACACTCTTTCAGTTATAAGGTAAAGAAGCTTGCAAGTTATACGTTGTGTATGAGAGAGCGCGGTTTCCATATTTTAACCTACTTTTGGAATAAAAATAACTAATGTATAGTGCCCTCATATTTCATTTGTATTAATTATATCTACATCGATATTTATATTTATATCTATACTATATAAAAGTATGAATTCATAAGGATTTGTTCTCTGTTGTGAAAGGATAACTATACCCTTACTTAAATACTTCTTTTAATTAATACTAAATCCATATCTATACTATAAATAAAAACGTATAAAAGTATGAATCGATAAGTGCTTGTTTCCTATTGTGAAATGACAACTACACCCATACTTACATACTCCTTTTTAATTAATAATAAATAAAAAATAATTCTAATAAAATAAAATTCTATAAAGAAAGCTATTTAGTATCCTAATTACTCTAAATTCCTAAGAGAGTGAATGTATATCCAAATAAAAAATAAATATGCAAATTTTATCTCAACACAATTACATTGCTAGAAAAAATCTTAAATATTTTTAAAAAAATTTAATTCACTATGACACAATAAAATTTAAAATAAATAACATGTGAATAATATATTAATAGTAATCTAAGTTTAAAATCTTACTTAAGCAGTCCTTTTAATAATAAATAAAATATAGTTATAAAAGAACAAAATTTTACTTAAAAAAATTTATTTAGTAGTCCTAAATTCCTAATTGCTCTAAGCTACAACGCAGCCCCGTCGGTCGTCATGAGTGCACTAGTGTGGAACTATCGAGGCTTGGGGGGGTTTTGACATATTGCGTCCAAGAGGGGTAAGCCCTTGTTAGTATTTCTATTTGAAACTAAATGTGGTGGGAGTAGAATTGTGCGTATTAGGGACCGGTTAGACATGTTCGAAATTTTGGTACCATCTGAGGGTCGTTCAGGGGGGTTAGCTTTATTCAGGTGGAAGGATGTTGTTGTTCAGTTAAGATCCTATTCTTAGAACCATATTGATGGATGCGTTACCGGAATTAAATAGTGCTAATTTACGGGGAGCCGGATCCAGCTCGAAGGAGGGTGATTTGCGATCGGTTAGCTCAGTTGGGTACCCAGTCGGATGCCCCTTGGATTTGTACTGGAGATTTCAATGAGATTCTAGAGTAGCGAGACAAAACAGGCATTGAGAGACCTCAGTGGCAGATGGACGATTTTAGATCAACTTTTGAGCGTTCGAGTTTATGTGATTTAGGGTACTGTAGGCTGTTGTTCACTTGGTGTAATCGATGCCGACATCCGGATAAGGTTTGGGCTCATTTGGATAGGGCATGTGCCAATTTGCGTTAGTGTGACAGGTTTCCGAATACTGTTGTTAATCATTTATGAACTCCGCTTTTCGATCATGCTATGCTTTTGGTTCATTGGGATCTGGGAGGGGGCATTAACCGTGTAAGGCAGAACGGATATTTCGGTTTGAAGCGAAGTGGTTGCAGGATGACGAGTGTGGTAAGGTAGTAGCCGATGTATGAATCTGTCAGAGGGACTTCTACATTGGAATAGGGAGCATTTTCTAAAACCGAGTCGGGATCTCAAGTGGTTGGAAAAAAGATATGTCGAACTGGAGGGTGGTCATTTAGGGGAAGAGGAGCACAAAGAGATGAATTCTATTAGAAAGCAGATCGAGGAGCTCCAATTGCAGGAGATGTTGAAATGGCAACAATGGAGCAAAGGTCATTGGCTGAGGGATGGAGATGGGAACATTGCATTCTTTCATTCTTTTGCTTTATCCGGCGCTTTCAGAATACGATCTACAGGTTGAGGGATGAGGGTGGGGTTTGGAGAGATAGGGATGAAGATATACAGGGGATTCTCTTTTGTTGCTTTCGGCAGATTATTGCATCCGCTCGACTATTGGATCAGTATGTGAATGAGGTACTAGCAACCATTCAGCCACGCATTTCTAAGGATATGAATCAACACCTTGCTGCACCAGTCACTGTTGCTGAAGTAAAAAACGACTGTTTTCAGTATGTTTCCTCTTAAGTCCCCTGGTCCCGATGGTATGCCCCCTGTATTCTTTCAAAAGCTTTGCCCTGTTGTTGGTAATGATGTCACATATGTTATCCTTCATATTTTCAATCAGCATGTTTTGCTTCATAAGTTCGATTATACTCATATTGTGCTCATTCCTAAATGTTAATCTCCGAAAATGGTGGGCTAACTCCGGCCGATCAGCTTTTGTAATGTGATTGTGAAAATTGCTTCCAAATGTGTAGCAAATCGTGTTAGGCCTTTGCTTGATGAAATTGTGTCTCACATCCAATCTACTTCTATTCTAGGTTGTTTAATCACTAATAATGTCTTGTTGGCATTCGAGTTACATCATCATCTTAAAACTTCAACCCAATTGAATAAAGCATGTGAGATTGTAAAATTGGGCATGAGCAAGGCTTATGATAGGGTTGAGTGGCCGTTTCTCAGGGGTGTATTGCTTAGGCTTGGGTTTAATCATAGATTTGTGAATCTTGTTATGTTATTAATAACATTGTGTCATAATCAGTAACATTAAATGGGGAGCAGTTTGGGTTCTTTAGACCGGAAAGGGGCATCCGCCAGGGTGATCCTTTGTCTCCGTATTTGTTTATCTTTTGTACAGAAGCTTTCTCTAGTCTTATTCAAGCAGCAGAACGAGGGGGAAGGTTAGAGGGGATCGTAATTGCTCCTACTTCCCCTTCTGTCTCTCATCTCTTATTTGCCAATGATATGTTGGTGTTCTTTAGGGCAAAGGATGATCAATTGCGGGAGATACGGAGAATTCAAAAGTGTATGCACAGGCGTTACGGCAGGAGGTAAATCTTCAGAAATCGAGTGTGGTGGTGAGTGGGGGAGTGAGTGAGGGGGTGACGAGGCAGCTTGCTTCTCTTTTGGGGGTGAGGTTAGTGGATGCTCATGACAAATATTTGGGATTACCTACAGTGGGGGAAAAGTCTCGGGGATTGTTGTTCAAATATATTAAGGATGGGGTGTGGGAGAGGACGAGTGGTTGGAGTTCAAAGTCTTTGTCCCAAGCGGGAAAAGGGTGTGCTAATTAAGTCCGTCTTGGAGTCGATGCCAACATATATGCTATGTCGTGCTTCCAGTTACCTAATTATTTGTTGAAACAGTTGGAGTTGACTGCATCGGATTTTTGGTGGCATAATAGTGGGAAGAGAAGAGTGCATTGGGTTGGTTGGGCTAAGTTGTGTCGGCCTTTGGCTAAAGGTGGGTTGGGGTTTCGGTGCTTGATGGAACTTAATTTGGCACTTTTAGCTAAATACGGGTGGCGTATTCTAACGCCCCCAAGTTCTCTTCTTAGTAGGGTGTTGAGGACTAAATATTTTAAGCGATGGAGTTTTTGGGACGTGACATTAGAAACTAGGCCATCATGGACGTGGAGGAGTATATTGGCTGCTACACGGCTGTTGGTTGAGGGTTGTGTATGAGTTGTTAGGCAGGGATTATGGATGGAGGGAAGTGGAGTTGGAGGTTCCATAAAATTGCCCGCTTTACTATTAAATCTGCATATAGGCACCCGTGAGTATGAAGGAACGAGACTTAGCATCATCTTCAGGTTCAGACTTATAGATTGGGCAGAATAGGGGTTCTTTGCAGTCAACATTATAGGTCGCTAAGGTTCCTCCTAGAGTCTGTGTTATCATGTGGCGGTTGTGTTTGGAGCATTACCTACAAAGGAGAAATTGCTCGTGAGGCACAGGGGGTTGAGACATGTGGTTGTGCTTCTGGGGCTGAAACAGAATCTATGCGGCATATTTTTTTTAGACTGTCCAGTCACGAGACAGTTGTGGGCATTGTCACTTATCCCATGGAGATACATTTCACAGTGCCAACAAGGTTGCTGAGTGGGTACTTCATATTATTCAACAGTTGGGGAAGGCAGTGATAGTTAGGTTCTTTGTGATGTGTTGGCCCCATTTGGTAGAGACGTTGTAAACTGGTTATGGAGAGGCAGCATCAAAATCCATTAGATATCTGGAGGCGAGCTTATATTCCGTTGGATAGTTATCAGACTGCTTGGTCTCATGTTAAGGAGAGAGTTAATGTTGAGTAGGTTGATTGTTAGTTGCTTTCTGTTTTGTCATTTGTGTAATTAGTTTGTTAGATTAGCTTTGTCTTAGTTTGTTGTGAGTTTTATTTTTGATTTATTGTTCTGAGGTTTTATTGGTTTCTATAGTTGAATAGTGTATTTCTTTTGATGGTGTTTTTAATGTAATTTCATCGCTAATTCATAAAAAAAAAAAAATTATTTTGCTAGAAGAAATCTTAATTTTAAGAAAAGATTTATATATTATGGCACATTTAAATTCAAAATGAATAACACATGAATAATATATAAAATACTAATGTAAACTTAAATATATCTATCTCTAAATATACTATAACGAATAAGTATCAAAATTTAATTGTGAATAAACGAAGAGTGTAAGTAGTAATATAATCATAACTATATTTAAAACTTTACGTTATAGAGTAGTTACAATGTGACATAATTATAGGCCCTCGTGAGTGGTTTTAGTCAATTTAATCAAGTTATTATTAAAAAAACAGCTAACAATTAGTATAACATCATGAAGCCATTAAAAAAAATTACAAATAAAAATTATTGACAAAAAGTAACACATGGAAAAATATAGCATTGCATAATATATTACAAAAAAAATGCAATATATTGATAAATTGACAAATAAATTTGAAAAGTAATATTTAAAAGTGATTTTTTTTTTTAAAAAAAAAGAAAAGAATAGCACATTACCATGTTAGTTGTCGACCGAATTTCAATTATATAATAATATTGAATAAAGTTTTTATATCATTATAATAGATTGAAATTTGCATAGAACTCTATGTCATATTAATAAGTTGGATATCCATATTATTTTGTTATTCTTTTACTTCGTATGTAGTTATTTCTTTATATTTTTAATTTGACTTGTAATAAAATAATTGGAACCACAATCTATGATTTTTCTAAAGCATTTTAGCATATATAATAAATTTAATTATCAAGATCAATTCAACATGAATTAACTTCTTCTTTTTTTTTTAAATAGAACGAAAAGATAGAGCATAAGTTAATAAAGTTAATAAGGATAAGTAAGTTAACGTTTTTTATAGCTAACCATAAATGATATATACATTACCTCTAAAAATATATTTCTACACGTACAACGAGTATGAATGTCTTAAAAATTTCTTATGTTTTTTTATCAACACATGTACCCATTTCCCTAAAAAAAAACATAATAAAAAGAAGAAAAAATGGGTAGGCAATCATAAATAAATATTGTCAACACTATTATGAAAAGTGTGAATGGCTAAAAAGGTTTTTAAAATTTTATATTACATTTTATAGTTTTCTTAATATAACTACTAATACGACTATATTAGGTATTATGAAAATAGCAATTAATTGGTTATTTAATAAGTTATTAACAGAGATATAAGACTAATCTCTTTGACACCAATTAAAATTTAAATGAAGCACAATTGATCAATCATACTTATTCCTCTTTTTTATTTTGTTTTATTTTACAAAATTTATATATGTACTCATCATAAATTTATCCAAGGTTTTTTAAGAGTGAAATAAATTGATTTTCTTATAAATAAGTAATTAATTATATTTATTCAGCTAAAGCCTTGCAAAAGGACATATTCAATTGTGTGAATAGTTGATTAATAAAAAGTCATTATTTTGTTAATAAATCAGGTATATTAATTATCTTAAACATATGTTATACTAAAATCAAAAATAATTTAATAGCGATTGAAATTTTCAATGACCAAAAGCCATCACAATGACTGATGTTTTTTTGGCGCTTTTAGAATTTCGAAAGGAAATCCATTGACTACCCAACACCTTACTAAATCCGACGGAAAATCATATACAAATTGACGCAAATTTGGTTGGGGAAGAAATCCAACGGTAATCATTTGAAAATATGATGCAATTTGAATGTGTCGAAAATTTTCAATGCAGTTCCTGATGAAAATTTGTTGTTGGGAATTTCTAACATTTTTTTTTTTTGCAACAATTGACGCATGACGAACCTAGCCTTATAGGGTAAAGATGTTTACCTTAGTGGAAAAGCTCGAAGACCTCAAAGCAGGGTTCGATAACGAGACGTACATTAATGTGATCCTATAGTCACTCCCACCCTCCTTCGACCAATTCATTAACTACAACATGAACACTCTTGAGAAGGGTATCCATGAGTTGATCAATATGTTGGTGCAACACAAGGCAACGACCAAAAAAGTCTGCGCCATCGTATTGTTTGGAGAGGCTTCGACTTTTAAAACGAAAGGCAAGGGTGCCAGACGTTGAAAAAGGAATAAGGGAAAGGGAAAGGCCGTCAAAACCGCTGCCAATGCGAGGAGCGTTCCCGTTGCCAAGGTGGGGAACGGCAAAGGGAAAAGGAAGATTGACTCGAAGCAACAGTCGAGGGCAAATAACATATGCATTCATTACCGTGAGAAAGGGCATTAGAAGAGGGATTGCCCCAAACTCCTTTCCAAGCAAGGTATGTTTGTGATTGAGGTTAATATGGTCACTACCTCTGTCTCTTGGGTATTAGATACCGGCTATGGAGCTCACATTTGCAACGACTTGTAGGTGTTGAAAAAGAAGCACAACTTGTAGGTGTTGAAAAAGAAGCAGAAAACTAAGTAGCGGTGATATAGTCCTAAAGCTTGGCAATGACAAGGCCATTTTGCAGAAGCCGTAGGATCTGCCACCTTAGTAGTTAGAGATCGTATTAGTATAGATTTAAAGCAAGTTTATTATGTACCTAGCATGATCAAAAATATCATTTCCATTCCATTGTTAGACAATAGTGGTTATGAGTTTTCGATCAATAAAAATTGCTTTTATTTAATGAAGGGTGGATTTGCTCATCTGCTTGGTACAGTTAATAACGCACTCTATATCCTGCACCAATCGAATTTTATTATGAATGCTCAACACAAATGCAAAATAGATAATGACGGGGACGCACAACTGTGGCATGCAAGGCTAGGTCACATTTCTCAAAAAAGGATGAAAAAATTGGTAGACTCAAAGAACCTAGAGGTTGAGAATTTGAGCGATCTACCAACTTGTGAATCCTGCTTTAGAGGGAAAATGACCAAGAAGCCCTTTGTAGGACAAAGCAGGCTTGCCACAAGTCTATTGAACTTGGTCTATACAGACGTGTGTGGACCACTAAGGACACAAGCCAGAGGTGGGTTCTTCTACTTCATAACCTTCACCGATGATCACTCACGGTACGATTATGTTTACCTAATGAGGTACAAGTTTGAAGCTCTTGAGAGGTTTCAAAACTTTAGAATTGAAATTGAGAACCAAATCGAGTGCAAAATTAAAGTCCTACGGTCAGATCGAAGCAGCGAGTACCTTAGTAATGAATTCCTCGATTATCTAAAAGAAAACGGTATAGTCTTTGAATGGACACCTCCGGGGACACCGCAGTTAAAAGGCGTCTCTAAAAGGAGGAATCGAACCCTGTTGGATATGGTCCGATCCATGATGAGTTTTACCAAATTGCCCTTTTCTTTTTGGGGTTACGCACTGGAAACAACAGCCAAGTTGCTAAACTTGGAGCCGACCAGTATCGTGACCCAAACACCTTATCAGATATGGCACGGCAAGCCTGCTTCCTATAAATACTTGAGAGTGTGGGGTAGCCCTGCATACTTCAAGAGGTTAGTCGGAGATAAGTTAGAATCAAGGTCCAGCTTGTGCAGGTTCATTGGATACCCTAAAGAAATTGCAGGTTATTATTTCTATGACCCCTCGGAACAAAAAGTCTTTGTTTCAAGGAATGCAGTGTTCTTGAAAAAAGGTTTTCCAATGGGTGTCCAACGTGATGAACTGATCCTTGAGGAATCAAGTGAGACAAATCAGTCATCAGCACCAGAAGCTGCGGATACCTCACTTAGAGGTTTTAGGATAAGTACCCAACAGGTCGAGCCACCTCGGGAGGATCGGCATGCCAGGTATCTTGAACAACCTCACGAGGAGCCAACCACGGTGCATGAATTGCCAGCTCCTGTCATGTCTACACCCACAGTCACCACTAACATTACAGTCCTCCGTAGGTCTGCTAGAGTGCCTCGCCCTCCCATGAGGTATGGCTTTCTAAGCATGACCGGTCAATTAGATAAGGATTCCAAGACATACAGGGACACGATGTCTGACATCGATTGGGAAAAATGGCTTAAATCCATGAAAGCCGAAATGAACTCCATGCGCACAAACCAAGTGTGGACACTTGTAGACCCACCCAAAGGCGCTAAACCAGTCGGGTGTAAATGGGTCTATAAGTGTAAACTTGGCGTTGATGGAGAAGTTACCACCTTCAAAACTAGGCTAGTGGCGAAATGATACACTCAACGACCCGGGTCGACTTTGAGGATACCTATTCGCCAGTAGCCATGGCTAAGTCCATTCATATCCTGCTTGCCGTAGCTACATGGTATGACTATGAAATATGGCAGATGGACATAAAAACGGCATTTCTCAACGGTTTTGTTGAGGAAGAGATCTATATGGATCAGCTGGAGGGATTCACGATTGTTGGAGAAGAGCAGAAGGTCTGTCGTCTCTAAAAGTCCATCTATAGCCTCAAACAAGCATCCCGTAGTTGGAACATTCACTTTGATGAAGCCATACGAGGATATGATTTTATCAAAAATGAATATGACCCTTGTGTATACAAGAAGGTCAGTGGGAGCTCTGTAGTGTTCCGAGTGCTTTATGTGGATGATATTCTACTTATAGGGAATGATGTTAGAATGTTAAGTGACACAAAAGCATGGTTATCCACGCAATTTTCCATGAAGGATTTAGGTGAAGCTTCCGACATTCTAGGCATCCAGATCGTCAGGGACAGATCTAACAGAATGTCAGCATTAACCCAAAACTTGTATGTGGAGAAAATCCTGAAAAGATTTTACATGGATAACTCCAAATGAGGTTTCCTTCCCATGGGGCATGGGATCAAGTTATCCAAGAAACAGTCTCCCAAGACAGATGAGGAGCTTGAAAGGATGAAGAGCGTCCCCTATGCTTCTGCCGTAGGCAGCATCCAATACGTCGTCCACTGCACAAGGCCTGACATTGCTTACGCCTTAAGTGTAACTAGTAGATATCAGTCCTGTGCAGGCGAGGCACATTGGAATGCGGTCAAGAGCATTCTTAAGTACCTAAGGAGGACTAAGACGTGTTCTTGGTCTATGGCAATGGAGAGTTGATTCTGGAAGGTTTCAGCGATGCTAGCTTCCAGGCAGATGACGATGATGCCAAGTCTCAGTCGGGTTATGTGTTCAAACTCAATGGTGGTGTGATGGCATGAAAAAGTTCCAAGCAAGAAACCACAGCTGATTCCACCACTGAGGCCGAATACATAGCAGCTTCAGAAGCTCCCAAAGAAGCAGTTTAGATGAGAAACTACATCCAAGAGTTGGGTGTGGTGCCTAGCATTGCTGAGCCCGTGGTTATCTTCTATGACAACAACGGAGCAATATCGCAAGCAAAGGAACTGAGATCCCATCACCAATCCAAACAAATTCTTAGATGCTACCACCTTTCAAAGGAAATGGTAGGAAGAGGTGACGTTCGAATGGACCGAGTCAGCTCAACAGACAGCATAGCAGATCCATTGACAAAGTCTATGTCACAAATTATTGATACGCAACATCTTGAGAAGATGGGGATTAGGCATATGGGCGATTGGCTTTAGATCAAGTAGGAGATTGTTAGAATAGGTGACCGCGAAGCCAATCTGATTGGGCTAATGTAACCTATGTCTGAACAGTTTCAGTATTTTATAATTGTCATGAATAAGAAAGTGATATTAATTTGGCTCAATACTTTGTTTGTGTTCACTTACTATTTTATATTAACTGTTCACTGCACAAGCAAAGCCCACAGACCGAAACGACATTCCAAAAAATTGGAACTGTGCATTAGATAGCAGTTCATGAAATCAGATTCTGTGGATCGGTCTGAAACACTCCAAGTCAAGAAATCTCGAGATAGGGTATCGAGAATCCGTGTGAGACTTGCACTAAGAAATTGCGGTCGCGTTTCATCGACAAGTGATGAGGCTCATCTATGCAATGTTAGTGGGTCAGCCAG
Source organism: Sesamum alatum (assembly GCA_034509735.1). NCBI lineage: Eukaryota > Viridiplantae > Streptophyta > Magnoliopsida > Lamiales > Pedaliaceae > Sesamum > Sesamum alatum. The sequence goes on from JACGWO010000004.1 coordinate 17,444,398, forward strand.
CTAGGTGCCAGCTGACTGAGGTGACTCCTGCGAACCGTCATATGGAAGACCTTGAGTAGGATCGGTCGGTATAACTTGTATTCCCGGTTCCAACAGTACGAATTTGATCTCCAGACTTGAGGGATTACTGAGATCACCTACACACCGTGCCTGCATCTTAGATGTGGTAAGAGGCTACCAAGTCTAGTGACTCGGTTGTCATAAGTTCCATCTAGTGCAGTCAAGATGTGTATTGTACAGTAGGTCCTAAGAGAAGATCCATCTCCTGTCAGAAGGTTGACAGTAATATCTCACTTTACTCTAAGACTCGTCCCTAATAAATCTGTGGCCACAGTAACTGAACAATGGGTAGGACCCTTATGACGTTTAGTATGGACGAGCCAAGGCTTAAGGCAAGAATGGGTACCTACAGATCTATGCCCTAGACTCTAAGCTGTGAGATTGTAGGTGGAAGGATAAACATATTGAAGAGTCTAAATGTTCACTTCATCAATATTCACCTAGTCTCTAGTGCCATGGACCGTTGCTAGAAGGCCACCCATGTTGACGGAAGAATTCCCTTTTATTACGTCTTCGGTTTTAATCCTATGGCCACCATGATTTGTATGTTTCGTTTATTCATGAGATACACCGAACACCCGGGAGGTTCAAGGGAACTCCCATTGAACGTGTTATTTATGTTTATGTACAAGCATGTTTAAATTTCATGTTTTATTTTTATATCGCGCTTCCGCATTTGCGCTCCTCCCGGGACGATCCACATGCCATTCATTGGCTTTCAACGCCAACTCATGACGATGTGGTTGATTACTTTGTGAATGGAAACAATTTCCATACTTTTGATTACAATGTCGATAAGTCAACTATGAATTGTGTGGTGTTCGTGAAAAGCTCTTCATACACAGACACTGACAGTGACTTCTATCGAAAGCTCAAAGAAATTACTCAATTGGATTACCCAGTTCTTGATGACCTACATGTTGTTCTGTTCACCTTAAATGCCAATAATTGCAAGTATAATGGTAATTCCTTTATATTTTTTTGTGGGCCAATTCCTTTGCAAATACAAACTCATTGCTTTGACTGCAAGAACAAGTTGGCTATCTAGGATTACAGAATGAAGTACTTTTGGTGAAGAAAAAAGTTGGTTCTACATCAAAAGCAGGGTGCCTATGTCAGTCAAGGTTCTAGATGTCTAACAACCATTGAATGCAAGTATTCCAGGACCAACTCCAGATACTTCTAGTTCAGCAAGTACACAAGCTTTTGCGGCTTCAGGTGCTGCTACCAACAACAAAAACAGAACCAAAAAGCCTATCATTTTTTAGGTGTTGCACAACAACTAGAGAACATACTAAGAGAAGGCAATGAAGATCATGGTGAGTTTTTGTAAATTATTTATGTAATTTAGTACATTGTTGGTACTCTGATTGGGAGTTTGGTACATTAATAATATGTCAATAATTTGGGAAAGTAGGCTAGACTATGAAGGTACTTAGCTACTCTATTCTATTACTAGAATCAACTTCTGTATTTTGATATTCTCAAACTTTATCAATAAAAAATGCAACTTTTTAACACTATCAATTTCTAGAATCTAATTATTGCTTCTTCTTCTTCTTCTTTCTTTTTTTCTTTCTATCACTTTTAACACTTTATGACTTTATTTTTGCTTCTTGTTTGTTATTGCGTTTACAATTACAAGTGCAATTATCAATCGAAGCATTCGTAATTATCAGAATTATTTGCGATAACACTTTATGATTTTTTTTTTATTTGCTTCTAGTTGATATTGTTGCATCGTAATTATCAGAATTTTTGATACAGGTGTGAGTAACACAATAACAATACAAATCTTTGCAAAATAGTAAAACCATCGAATTGCATAATTCAAACAAAATACTTATTTTTAAAATTTTACAACCGTCCAAGGTCATTAAATTACGACGAACAATGTCAATTTAATTTTATCATAAGAACTAGGGAAAATTATTATTTAGTCCATTAACTTTATCCACTATTAATTTAGTCTTGTAAGTATGTCATTTATCAATTTAGTCTTTCAATTTACAAAATTGATAAAATTAAGTCCACCAATGGTCGAAATTTAGATTTTTGCCGGAACACATGACATTGCAGTCATGTTGGATTTGTTTGGGGGGTTTTTGAAGAAAAATTAAAAGGGAAACATGAGCTAAAAGTTGAGCTAAGAAAGGAAGGGAAGCCATGGAATTTGGGGAAGCTTTTCTTTTACTGTCTATATTTTCGTGTATGTATAGTATACGAGGCAAAGGGATTAAATACACGAGCCCCTCCACAAACTCTGGCAACCCTAGCTAATAGCATCTCCACGTGGATGAATGGAAATGCAAATAATTGAGTCAACAATGAACTAACTAACAGAAGCAAAACAAACAAAAGCGTGAATGCGAGACGGAAAGTAAAAATGCGTTTTTATCTATCCTGGATCCAAGTGAGCAACTTGTAGAGCACACGTGGTACTGGAGTGATGAGCTGGTGCTGAGTCAACTTCGTCGTCTTCTTTAGGTTTATGTACAGTGCAGTGCTGGGAACAAGTATGAGCAATTCCATCAGCCCCCCCCACAAGATGGACCATCAGTAGGAGTAAACAAGTCCATCTTGGATAGGAGAGAAGCAAACAAAGGCCCAACAAGATTTTCGGTGAATAGGTCTGCCAATTGATCATGGCTACGAGTGAATGAAGGGAGCACAAAACCAGAGCGATACTGATTGCAGACCACATGGCAGTTAATATCCAGATGTTTGGTGCGTTCGTGAAACACAGGGTTAGCCATGATGTGGAGGGCAGCCTTGTTGTCGCACGCCATGGGAATAGGGAGCTGAAGAGAGACTCCAAGACTGGGAAGAATGTATTACAGCCACTGTAATTCATAGACAGTAGAAGCCATGCTTCTATATTCGGCCTCGACAGATGAACGAGAGACCGTTGCTTGTTTCTTTGATTTCCTGGAAATGATAGCGGATCCCAGAAACACGCAGTATCCTAAAATGGAGCGTCGAGTGTCAGTGCAGGAACCCCAATTCTCATCATAAAATGCCTGCAGTTGGAGTGAGCATGAGGCTGGGAAGAAAAGGCTTGTGGAGGGAGTGCCTTTTAGGTAGCGAACAAGATGAAGAGCTGCGTGCCAATGCGACTCGCAGGGGTGTTGCAGGAATTGGCTGAGCTGTTGCACCCCAAAAGAGATATCTGGACGCGTAAAACCCAGGTACAATAATCGGCCAATGAGACGGCGATAAGGTTCGGGATTGGGTAGCAATGGATCACCATCCTTACTAAGCTTGATCCCTTAAGGTAAAGGAGTGGTAAACCCTTTCGCGGATAACAAGCCTGTATCAACCAATATATCATGAATATACTTGGACTGAGTGACTAGAGACCATGATCAGACCGAGCAATTTGGAGTCCCAAGAAGTATCTGGCAACTCCTAAATCCTTAATAGTGAATAAGGCATATAGGTGAGCCTTAAGATGCGTGATCAATTGAGAAGAGGGGCTTACCACCAGTACATCATCCACATAAACTAATAGAGCAACAAAATCAACATCTTTCCCTTTGGGGAATAGACAATGATCGTGGCAGGATTGAACAAAACCATAGTCCACTAACCTGCGGTAGAATTCTTTATTCTATTATCGTGAGGCCCGTTTGACACCATATAAGGAGCGTGTGAGCCGACAGACAAATCCCTTGGACACTTTATAACCCTCAGGAGGATCCATAAAAATTTCCTCCTCCAAATGTCCATGCAGAAAGGCGTTATTCACATCAAGTTGGTGAATGAGCCAACTCTTTGTTGCTGCCACAACTAACACTAACCGAACGGTAATAGCCTTTGCAACAGGTGAGAAGGATTCCATGTAATCTATCCCCTCCACCTGCGTGTAACCTTTGGCAACTAGGCATGTCTTGTATCTGTCCACTGTCCCATCATCCTTCAATTTCAGCCGAAAAATCCACTTACATCCAATAGTTTTCTTTCCAGGGGGAAGTGTGGTGACCTCCCAGGTATGGTTGGGTTCAAGTGCCAGCAATTCTGCATTCATGGCCTCCTGCCACTCCCTACCGGCTGCAGCCTGCTTATAAGTACGTGGTTCCCTGCAAGGTAGACAAGGTAGCCACAAAACATGTATATGAAGAAGTAAAACCCTTCAAGGTATAGTGTGGTCTAGTAGTATTTAGGTGACACTGAAAGTCAGTCATCTAGGATGGTTTTGAAATGGTCCTCGTGGAACATCTGAGGGGTTGATGAGGAGATATGCTAGAGGGAGTTTTAGGAGCAGGAATGGAAGGAATAGGAGGATAAGTGATGGAGGTAGGTATGGTATCTGAAGACTCTAAGGTGTCATTTGAGGGGAAAGGATCTGGTAGGGAGGTGTGGTGTCTGAAGATTCTGAACCAGCATTACAGGAGGATAATTCTGGAACAGTGGTGTGATCATGTGAGGATACATCCATTCCAGGTGCAGGAGTAGTGGGATAAGGTTCAGTTGGATTGGAAGTCTGAGAACAAAAGGGAAAGATACGCTCGTAAAAGATGACATCCCTAGAGATGAATGAGGTGTGAGTATCCAGGTCATATAACTTGTATCCCTTTTGGCCAATCCCATACCCCATAAAAATGCATTTGATGGCTCTAGGAGTAAACTTTGTTTTGTGTGGGTTGTTGTTGGTAGCATAACATAGACAACCAAAAACCTTGAGGTGATCATACATAGGATGTCTTCCATAAAGAAGGTCATATGGTGTTTTCCAACCGAGGGTTTTAGATGGAGTCCTATTTATCACATAGGTAGCTGTAAGTACACAATCCCCCCAGAATTTTTCAGGTAATTTAGCTTGGTAAAGAAGGGCCTTAGCTACAGCTAGGAGATGTTTGTGTTTGTGCTCCACCACCCCATTTTGTTGAGAGGTGTATGAGCAAGTTCTTTGGTGAAGGATACCTTGGTTTTGAAATAGGGATTGATAGGAGGATCTAAGGAATTCACCACCATTGTCAGTGCGTATGGTCTTGATTTTGGCATTAGACTGAGTGTTGATCATGGTGATGAATGAATGGATGCAGTTGAAAACTTTGGATTTATGTTTTAGCAAGTATGTCCAGGTATTCCTATTGTATTGGTCCACTATGGTGAGGAAATAGAGCATCCAGAGTACGCAGGGATTTTGTAGGGACCCCAAATGTCCATGTGGACAAGATCAAATAAACTTTCAACCTGTGTTTCACTAAGAGGAAAGGACAACCTTTGTTGTTTAGCTAGATGACATACATCACAAGGTGAATAATCACAAGATTGTTTAATAAACAATGCAGGTATGTGTTTCACTGCAAAATGAGAGGAGTGTCCCAAACATTTGTGCCATAATGCATCTTTACACTGTGATTCAACAATAGCAGAATTTAAAGGTACAGAAGATGAAAATGAGTTCTTGTCTAGAATGTATAGCTTTCCTATGTGTTTTCCTATGGCCAAGACTGCCTTAGTCCTCAGGTCCTGCAATATGCAACAAGAATTGGTGAACTGAAAACTGACAGGTAAAGAGGAAGATAGTTGGCTTACTGAAAGCAGATTTACAGTAAAGGAAGGGATGCACAATAATTGATCAAGAACTATATCATCTGATAGGTGAATCATGCCAGAATGTGTGATATTATGAGTGGATCCATCAGGTAGGTGCACTTTAGTGTATGTGTGTAGTTTTTGGATATGTATGAAGGACTTTAAATCAGCACAAACATGTTTAGTGGCACCTGTGTCCACTATCCATGAACCAGACTTTGCACAAATATTAAATCCAAAATTACATGCGCACTCCTCAATTGCAGCATAATTGATCATATCCAAGGGTGTGCGTGTGCTGACCAAAGGCTCGTTTTCCTCTCTCATTAGTTTTCTAAGTTCAGTACGCACTATATCCGCCAAATTATGCCCTTGAAAATTCTGTGATACAGGTTTTCCCTCAGTAACAGCCCCGGTGAAACCTCCCCCTCTGCCTGCCCCTTTTTTCTTTTTTTCTTTCAGGTCTTTGTACCAGTCAGGGGCGCCATATAGCTTAAAACAAGTATCCTTCATGTGGCCAGGCTTCCTGCAATGTTCACAGACCAATCCTTTTTTATCCAGATAAGATCTCTCCTTGTGTTGGAACTGGTATGCCAGGGTCTTTGGTGCTTCAGGTAATTGCACCTGAATCTGCAACTGTTCTTCAACATTCAGCAGCATACCAAATGCTTTGGTCACATCTGGTCTTGGTTTCATGACCAATATTTGATTACAAACATGTTCATAAACACTCGTTGAGTCCCATAAGGAACTGCATCAGTTGATGCGATGCTTCCCTGGCAATCAGAGCTCTGTATGTCTCGCAGGTGCAAGGAGGAAGTGGATCCAGACATGCAATTTCATCCCAAAGTATTCTAATCTTTGTGTAGTAGTCCATGATGGATAAATCCCCTTGTGAGATTGAGGAGATCTCTCATTCCAACTTGTAAATCATGGGCCCGTTGCTTCAGGCAAAACGTGCCTCAAGTTCTAGCCATAAGCCCCTAGCAGAGGTCACATACATAAAGGCATTTACAATCTTCTTCGAAATATTGTTGAGGATCCATGTAATCACCAAACAATCCTTTCTGATCTATTCATCAAGCTCTGGGGAACCCTCAGGTGGACGAGTGGACCGACCATCAATAAAACTTAATTTCATCCGTGAGCCTAGGGCAAACTTCATCGCCCTACTCCAGACCAAATAATTATTCCCATCAAGAGGCGAGGAAATGAAGACCATACCAGACGATTCGTGCTCTGTGTCTATATGAACCTTCTCCTTAGCAACAACTTCCATTGTTCCTCCAGTGGACTGCTCAGCCATAGTAAGCTGCCTAGTGTACCACTAAAAAAAACGCGTACGGATCAGAGACCTTCACAGGAAGGCTCTGATACCATGAAGAATAATTAAAAGGGAAACATGAGCTGAAAGTTGAGCTAAGAAAGGAAAGGAAGCCATGGAATTTGGGGAAGCTTTTCTTTTACTGTCTATATTTTCGTGTATGTACAGCATACAAGGCAAGGGGATTAAATACACGAGCCCCTCAACAAACTCTGGCAACCCTAGCTAACAGCATCTCCACGTGGACGAATGGAAATGCAAATAATTGAGTCAGCAATGAACTAACTAACAGAAGCAAAACAAACAAAAGCGTGAATGTAAGAAGGAAAGTAAAAATGCATTTTTATCTATCTTGGATCCAAGTGAGCAACTTGTAGAGCACACGTGGTACTGGAATGATGAGCTGGTGCTGATTCAACTTCCTCGTCTTCTTCAGGTTTATGTACAGTGCAATGCTAGGAACAAGTATGAGCAATTCCATTAATTTTTAATCCTATGTGGCATAAGAAATGACTTAGCAGCCATACTGGGCATTATTTGTGAGGGGCAATGTGACATTGCGCCACTTTAATAAACTTCCAAATATTTGTTACAGAGAGAATTTGAATTCTAACTCCATCTACTTAATAATTACCAACTACTGCCATTTGGACTGGCAATATAACTTATTCATAATTTGCAAGAATATTTACATACTCCATAGAATTTGAATTATAAAATATAAAATATATAGTCATATAACTAATAAGTATCGATCTTGAATAAAATGCATTATTTATATACTTTATATTTTTTTATGGGTTTACGGTATATAAAAATACAAACATTTATAAAATAGTTATATATAATTATTTAACCATAGTTTATATTAAAAGTTCTAAATAATAATTGTGTTTAAAATTTATAATATATAAAATATTACTATAATAAAAATTAATATATAAGCAGTTTTAAGTGTATAAATCATAACATATTTATTAATTTGATAAAAATGTATAAATCTTTCAAAATATATAATATATAACAATAAATTTTAAAAAATAAGAAATATTTATGTAAAATATATAAAATTAGCATATAAAATCTAATATATAAATTTGTTTAAATAGATATATTTTCTTGTTAATATTCCACTGTTAAGATAAATATAAATAGTAGTTATATTCTTATTGTATAACAAAAGAAAATATATTATTAAATATTGCTATTTTTAGGTTATCTTTTTCTTTAATTTTTCATAATTTGAATATCGATTTTATATTAATATACTTCTAGATATATAGGTTATAAAATATGGTTGAGCATAAAAAAAATATATATTGTTTGTAGTTCAAGTGCAAGATGAACATTTGTAGTTTTAAATTACCCAAGTTCAAACCCCTCGGGCAACAATTTTTTTTAATCACTCAAGTGTATGCCACATAACCACCACATCATCAATGTCCTTGCCTAATTGGAAATTCCGGTGAACATGCGACAAATTCCGACGAAAAATGTCAAAATTTTGATTAAAACCCTAAATAGGACCACATTTACACATTTTTGTAAATTGAAGGACGAAATTGATAACCGTCATAGTTAAAGAACTAAAATTAATAGTGTGTAAAGTTAAAGGACGAAAAAAATAATTTTCCTTAAGAACTAAAACAAACAGGAATAACACCTATCTTAAAAGTTAACAGAGTTTTCTAATTTTTCTTTGGTCTCAACCATGTGAGATTCCCCATCCTCAGAAAATTTGGTAAATAGTCTATAGCTTCATGTTGCTCTCTTATACCAGAATGCTCCTTAATGCCAAAATAGAATGCATCACCATAGTACTCCCAAAATGGAAAATTTTCAAAAATTCCACTTGGTACCCATATTACTCTTTCTTACTCCACCCAGTAAAAGAAATTGTAAATTTAGAATTTGCAACAATAGTTAATTTTTTTGAGATTCAATAACCTTATCTCAGTCTTGGCATTGCAACAACATAATGGAGTAGATGAAAACCTTAAGTCAAGTACTTATTTCATTTGTTTCGGTCCTTGTAAATAGAGTTGGCATTATTGCATACAGTCTTTTTTTCTTGTATTATGAATTTGTTTAGGGGACGAAAGAATAGAAGAACAAGACCTAACCTATGTTGTGTTTTAATTCTAAGAACAAGAGGATAATCAATCCTTATAGAGGCCAAAAAAAAGAAAAAACAAAAAAAAAAAACTTCCCAAGTTGCAAATCAGGCAAGCTCTGCAAACTGTTGGTTATAGGGAGTTTTTTCGCATAATTTTGGAAAGAGGGTGGAGTTACAACTTTTTTTTCTTTTTTTTTTCCTACACTTTCTTTTAACATTTAAAATTTTAGTGGCGTTTGCATCCAACACTTTTATATAAAAGGAAGGGGTATGGCCCGAGAAATAAAGAGAGCAGTAGAAGCGGTAAAACAAGTCAAATTTAGAACCCATCAAGGGGGTGCTCTCCCTGATTTTCTGAGGCATTTTGCACTTGAAAATGCATTAAAATAAAATCATACAAATAACATCTTCATAGCTATGGATAGAAATCAAGAGGGATATGCAATAATCTAAAATCTCATTATACCTTTTGATAATTAGTTCACGGGTTGTAGGTTATTTGTGTTGTGCGACGTTGAGGCCGATATAGGCTCTACGATATAAGGAACTACAACTAGACATAGATTTGAAGGGGTTATATAAGCAAGAAAATGACGACCTCATACATGGGCTTTCATCAGACATTCCATTCAATTTGGCGAGTGCTATTTAAAATTAGGGTTTGTAAAAGTGGAGGATATTATATCTTATCATGCATGGCTATATATAAGTATAAAAAGTGGTCTTTTCTTGCTACGAGATTGAGTAAAATATTTCTTGAACTTGTTCATTGATTAAACATAAACAAATATAATATTTGGTTATCTATTTGGATTTGAATGGGCCTTCGAAACTCTATGGAGCTAAGTGCCCAACGTGGTTATTATGTTGATCATATGGAATTCTAGTATTCATTATAAACTTCCCTGGAGGGCTATCTCTAGAGTCCATATGAGCATCCGACACGTCTCATTTATCTTGATATTGTTCAGTTTGTCGTAATATTCAATATGCATGCAGTTTTTAAATGGTCTATTTTCTATTGTTCAACTTGCTTTATGGATTTGATCGTGTGGTTCTTGCTAAGCTGTCAATGTGCTTGGGACTGGACAGTTCGCCGGGAAAATTGGGGTAGCATTGGGTTGTCAGTGGAGACTTCATAGTTCTGTTCTCACTTACGTGTCCTTTCACAGGCAGGCTGGAGGTTGTCTACTTGTGATAGGCCCCGCCATGTACCTAGACATGGCCAATTCAATGCGGTCGTGGGTTTGCTCCCTCCATGGATGATAAAGTAGTAAACACTTTCAAGAAATATAAGGTGGTGATCATGTGACTCGGTCTTTGCCCAATACAGTTCACAAGCTTGATTGTTATTATTTTCAATCAATATGATGTGTTTTAAGTATTTTGATCGAGTTTTTTATAGTGATTATTTTCTTCCACGTGTACCCACTCATGAGTGCACTAAGACTTTTGCTTACGTATTTCAAATTTCCTCATCCAAATATAGGTGATAACGTGAATAAGTCAAAGTGTAGCTGGCGTAGGACAGAGATTGAGGTGGTCGGGGAAGAAGTTGAAATGGTTAGGACTTGTAATTGTTCTTGTTGTCATATTGTTATTTTGATGGGCATATTGTTGTTACATTTTCGATTAAGTTGCATTCCGAGAATAGGGCCTAAAGTAGGGATCCTACTTTTAGGGCGTGACAACGTGGTATCAAAGCTTGGGTTGTTGCCTTGGCAATACCAGGATAAGATCTTCGGACTCAATGTGTACGTTGACTCTGGATTAGAGTAGATATTCAAAAACGGGAAAAAAAAATTTAGTACATTAACTTGGCTCTCGTTCAATTTTAGTACACTAACTTTGGTAATTATTATATTTTAAACATTATGTTGCAATTTTGCTTCAGTTAAGTCCAATTGAGAATTTTTGTTCCAATTTTCCGATCAATTGACCAGAATTAGCTGATGTGACCAATTTTTGCTTACGTGTCCGGGGAAATTAACCACGTCAGCACATGACGTGGCAGGCAACTGACGTGGCGGGATTGTTAGTTTAGTATAGACCTCGAGACGTTAAACGCAGCAAAAATTAGAGTTTAAATTACAATACAATATTGTAATTAGCAATCAAATCGCCCGTCTCGTTGCTACTACGACGCAGATCTCATGTATAAAGGAGTCAATTGAATTGTTTAGGATACCAACCTTGGTGTTCATCGGTTGATGTAGATGACGTAAACGTTCTCAAGAACGATTCCCATCTAAGCAAGGGTAGAAAACGGCTACTAGTCCTTCGGTACGGTAAAATCGCTTCGATCATTGTTCACGGTAGGAACACATATGTCTTCCCTCTAAAGATTGTCCACACCACCTATGATGGAATCTCCAATAACCCTATTCTAGTAGGCATTAGAGGATTTCGATAGATCAAAAATTGATCAACGGAGAAGACAAGAAACTCATTTCTTGTCAAGAGTTGAATGAGAGCAAGAGAGCAAAGGGAGCAAATGTAGCAAAAAAATTGCAAAGCATTGTCAATCACTCTTGTGAATGGCAAAGGTCTCCTATTTATAGACGTTCCATTGAAGTAGCCAAGTTCAACTTGTCTTCTTCTTCTTGCAAAAAGGAAGACAAGTTTGATTCTTCTTCTTACAAAAGGACATACTTGTTTTGTCATATTAAAAAGAGAAGTTCAACTTTGCTTCTTCGTTTTGCAAAGATGAAGACAAGTTTGATTCTTCTACTTACAAAAGGACAAACTTGTTTTGTCATATTAAGAAGAGAAGTTCAACTTTGCCTCTTCTTCTTATAAAATGGCAAACTTGTTTTGTCATATTAAGAAGACAAGTTCGACTTTGCTTCTTCATCTTCAAGAAGACAAATCCAACTTTGCTTCTTCATTTTTAAGAAGATAAATTCAACTTTGCATATTCGTCGTCAAGAAGACAAATCCGACTTTGCTTCTTCAAGAAGACAAGTTCAACTTTGCTTTTTCATAAGAAAACAAGTTCAAATTTGCTTCTTCATCTTCTCCATAATTAATCCAGTTAATTATTTTCAAGAATTCCATCATGGATTTGTGTGTGACCCTTTAGGTTCACTACTCAGCTAGACTTGGGCTTGTATCACATATACAATTTAATTAGCAAGTTATTTGCATTAGATCAATTAGATCATATCATAATTAATCACCCTCAATTAACTCTTTAATTGGAGGGTACCCGTTACCATAGGTGGCCACCTAGTAGTAGTGCATGGTACTAGAGGATAGGTGAATATACGTGAACCTGTATGTTATGAGTTCCATGCAAATACAGTCCTACCATCAAGCTAATCTCCCGATCAAAGTCTAGGGCACGGAATTACAATCGGTTTCCCATCTAGGACTTCAATATCTATGTATCAACTCTACACTTTGTGTTACTCATTTATCAATATAGGAAACTCCTTTCCTATTTGATCAACTACCGTGGCCACGGATTTTGGAGAACACAATGTAGAGAACATAGGAGATTCTTCATCATCTCATGATGAGCGATGGATCCTATCTTGGAACTCACCAACCTCCATGCATGCTCTAACTATGTATGAAACATGGCTTTTTAACAACTATGGAAGAAGCCATAGCTGCGTCAGACATGATCAAGTCATATCCGTCCTATGCACAAGGTTATTGTGGAACCTCAAGTCGAAGGACCACTTAATGCACTATCATAACAAAGGAGAATCAAGTCATACTGATCATGCCCCACAAGGCTTCCATATGACATCTCCTACAGGGCAGTTCAGTGAACTTGATAACTCCTTATCAAGCACCTACTAAAGTGCGTAGACATCATACGTCATTGTCTATGAAACGCAACAATCATCATATGAACGCATCACTTAGTGCAAGTCTCTAAAGAATCACGGTCGATGCCCCGTCTCGACTGATTCATCGACTTGGAACATTTTAAATCAAACCATAAAGGTTGGTTTCATGGTTGCTATCATATGCGCGACCCAACCCCGTAGCACTATGATCTATGGGCTTCAACCAAATGCATACAAATATTGTATTAAGCATAAGATGAAGATGACTAAAGACAATTCTTAATATTAACATTTTATTGAAAAAGATCGTTTAAAAGGAGCCAGCAATTGGCTTGGTGGTCACCAATTCTAACAGGGATGACTTGGATGTATTTTCTTCCATAAGGATGAATTTTAGTACATTAACTTTAGCATGATTTAATTTTAGTCTAATAACTTTGAATGAGGTGAAATTTAAGTCCACTAACTTTGACCATTTGTATGGCTAAACTTTGGCTGAACCTGGCTGCTTGCATCAGGGATAGGATAAATTCTTGCATCCTTATCGTAAGACCCATTTATATTTATATTATAAAAAAATTAAATATTAGTGTACCGTTGAAAATGGTACACTTATATTTTTATGACTGGTATCAACTAGCGACCCGTCATTTTTTAAATTTTTTTAACAGTCGCGAACTGCATTCTTTTGGGCTGGTCGCGAGCTGCACTCACGACCAGCCCTCAAATTTTAGTTTTTTTTTAATTTGTTAATTATTTATAATTATTAGATAAAGTTAAAATAATAATTATTAATACTTGATTAGATATAATTAGTTAATATTGATTTGATAGTTGTTAATGCAGCTATTAATATAATTAATTTAATAATATAGTTGTTAAAATTAATTAATTTGATATATATTAATTATTAAAATTGTGATAATATAGTTTTTAATTATAATTTAAAAAATAGATGATCTGGTTGAACTAATAAGTTAAAATAATAATTATTAATACTTGATTAGATATAAAGTTAAACTAATAATTATTAATACTTGATTAGATATAATTAATTAATATTAATTTGATAGTTGTTAATGCATCTATTAATATAATTAATTAAATATTAATTAAATTAATAATATAGTTGTTAATATTAATTATTAAAAATTTAATAATATAGTTTTTAATTATAATTTAAAAAATAAATGACCCAATTGAACTAATAAGTGAGAAAAGAAAAAACCTCGACAACAATACCAACATCATATTTATAGGACTTGCGATCATTATTATAATTATAATTATAATAATGATATAATATTTTTATTTTTTCGTACAGAATGTAATATTATAAAAATAATTTTAATTAATTTGATAATATAGTTGTTAATATTAATTACTTTGATATAGATTAATTGTTAAAAATTCGATAATATAGTTGTTAATCATAGTTTAAAAAATAGATGATCCAATTAAACTGATAAGTATGAAAAGAAAAAGATCTCGGCTATAATAATATCAACTTTATTATTAATTATAAATAATTAACAAATATACTATCAAATTATTAATAATTATCAACTATAATTAATTATTTTTTAAATTATGATTAACAACTATATTATCAAATTTTTAATAATTAATATATATATATATATCAAATTAATTAATATTAACAACTATATTATTAAATTAATTAATATTTAATTAATTATATTAATAGCTATATTGACAACTATCAGATTAATATTAATTAATTATATCTAATTAAGTATTCATAATATTTATTTTAACTTCAACTAATAATTATAAATTATTAACAAATTTAAAAAAATCTGAGGGTTGGTTGCGAGTGCAGCTCGCGACCAACCCAAAAGAATGTTGGCCATGAGCTGAGCTCGCGACTGTTAAAGAAGTTTAAAAGAACTAGCGACCAGTCATAAATATCTAAGTGAATCATTTTCAGCCGTACACTTATATTTAATTTTTTTTATAATATAAATATAAATGGGTCGTGACACCCCCTAGACACAATACCAGGGGACTTAAAATTTACCTCATTCAAAGTTATTGGATTAAGATTAAACCATGCTAAAGTCACTGTACTAAAAATCATTCTCATGGAAGAAAATACATCCAAGTCCGCCCACCACGTCAGTCGCCTGCCACATCATGTGCTGACGTGGTTAATTTTGCCGGACACTTAAGCAAAATTGGCCACGTCAGCAAATTTTGGTCAATTGACTAAAAAATTGGAACAAAAACCCTCAATCGGACTTAATTGAAGCAAAATTGCAACATAATGTATAAAATGTGATAATTACCGAAGTTAGTGTACTAAAATTGAACGAGAACCAAGTTAGTGTACCCAAAAAAAAAATCCCTTCAAAAACATAAGTTATTTTCGGATTTTTTGGTTTGTCAGTGCTAAATTTATGATAAATCATTGTTGGGCGACCAATAAGTATGCGATTTACCACAATTGGAGTACAAAATCGAGAAATAATGTCACTGATCATGCTTTGGTAGTTTCCTTTAAGTTGTGACATTATAAAAAATTTGGGTTGTATTGGTTCTCACGCTGATAAGGAGTCTTTGGAGACATATCATGTCTGATATGCGTAAAAGGCCTTATGTCACAAGTGTGGTTTTGATTGTTTGATAAAGTTTAGATATTAGTAATCATCAATAGTAATGTTCAATTTATAAATTGATGACTTGGAGTAACTTATTGATCAATTAAATGTTACATAATTAATATTACTAGGATGCCTTAAGAGATGATTTCAACTTTTGTAATATCTATGGGGGAGATGAGATGGCAATTTTGGTGCTTAATAAATTTTGTTATATGCAAATATGTACGACGGATATTTGGGTTCGAGGATGATAGTTTTGGTGGAATTATATTGATAATATACAACAATGATTAAATTGATTCTAGAGTTCATTAATAGGGGTTATATTGCATCTTGTACTGGAGTTATCGTGAAAATCTCGATTAAGAATGGAAAATAGTGACCGCGGGCAATCATTGAAAGACTCATGGAAAAAAACAAATAAAAATTAAAAATTAAATTAGACTTGCATAAGGTGATTCAAAGTGAATGGTATAAGTGGATTAGATTTTGGGGTTTAGCTTATACTTAGAGATTAATTAATCTTGATAATATTATTTCTTAACTCAATAGATAATACTTAATCCATCAAGGAAATTTTGTTTTCTGTTGATCGTAATTGATTGATATGCACTTGTGTTAAAACCTAGATAGGTTCCTCTTGTGAGCAATCGGATTTAATTTTTTTTGGATATGAATTGATCTACAAGTGAGTTCTGAGCACTGAAATATTGTTATACATTGGAGACGAGATAAATAAATTGGAATAGCATACTGCACTTGTATCCTTATATATTTTAGGAATAACATCTCAAGCATTGATAGTTGATGGAAATACTTGGGATGGAACTATTAGGACCACGTTTGCATGAGAAGTATATTTTGCCCATATTTTAATTGTAAATTATAGGATGTCGTGAAATGTCAAGTAGCAAGATGACCATTTAAGACTTATCTAAGGTATTAAATATCAAGACTCTCAAGCATACCTTGTAAGTATCAACTACTTTTGTATAATTGTTCTGCTTATAATGAATAGAACTTCAAAGAACAAGTTAATGGGTGTTAGAATTCGTGGACCAAATTCTTTTAACCGGGGGAGAATGTGACGGCCCTGTTGTGTGATGGATAGTTTTATAAATATTTATTCATTTCATAAAACATTATACACATATAAATAAATACTCTAGAAAATAAAATATATTAGGGAAGTCAATTCAATTGGAGAATAGTAAGTTGAGAAAAATCCAACCAATAAGGATTCAGTTTATATCCAAACAAACTCAGATGCTTAATTAGTTGAATGCTTATAGTTTTCTTGTGAGACCATCCACTATTTTATCAGTTTAAGAAAATACGAAATATTATATATAAATAAATTATATGGAAAAGTCCGAGAATCACACCTCTTGCTTTTGTAAGATTACACGTGGCAATGGTGGATGGTAAGAATTGTTTCTCAAATTGCTTACTAATGCATGGCTTTGTACATATAGATACATGTTTCATGTTAATCTATTTGGGTTTAATTCATTAGTTCATATATTGAGAAAAAGAGAAAGCATCAAGAGAAATGGAGAGAGACAAAGACCGAGAAAGGGAAATGAGGATCCTGGGCCTAAGGGAGAGATGCTAGCTTAGCTCACTTCTTCAATCTTCTTAATTTATATTTAGATATGCTAGCTTGATAATTATTTCACGGGTTGGAGGTTATTTGTGTCGTGCGATGTTGAGGCCAATATAAACTCTATGATACAAGAAACTGCAACTACACATAGATTTGAAGGGGTTATGTAAGGGATGATGACCTCATACATGGGCTTCCATTCGACATTTCATTGAATTTGGTGAGTGTCATTTAAAATTAGAATTTGTAAAATCAGAGGATATTGTATGTTATTATGCATGGCTATATATACGTATAAAAAGTGGTCTTTTCTAGCGACGGACTAAATGTTTCTTGAACTTGTTCATTGATGTAAGCAAAAATGGATATGATATTTGGATATCTATTGGACTTGAATGGGCTTTCAGAACTTTACAGAGCTAACTGTTGTAACGTGATTATTATGTTGATAATGTAAAATTCTGGTATTCACGATGAACTTCGAGTTGGTAGGCACCTCTAAAGTCTACATGAGTATCCAAGAGGTCCATTTATCTTGATATAGTTCAGTTTATGGTAATATTCGGTTTGCATGCGGTCTTTAAATGGTATATTTTTTATATGATTGGTCTAGCTTTATGGATTTGATCATGTGGTTCTTGCTAAGTGGTTAACGGGCCCGCGACTAGATAGTTCGCGGGACACACAGGGTAGCATTACGCTGCTAGTTGAGGCTTCATCGTTCAGTTCCCACTTAGGTGTCTTTCACAGGTAGGCTGGAGGTTGTTTTCTTGTGATTGACGCCCCCATGTACCTAGGGATGGCCAGTTCAATGTAGTAAAAGGTCTTTCGGGGAACATAAAGTGGTGATCACGTGATTCGGTATGATACGGTCTTCACAAGCTTCATTGTTATGGGTGACAGTTAATATGATGTGTTTTAAATATTTTGATCGGGTTTTCTATAGTGATTATTTTCTTCTACATGCACCCACTCATGGCCTTGCTAAACTTTTGCTTGCGTATTTCAAAATTTTCTCATCCAGATACAGGTGATAACGGGAACAAGTCAAGGTCTAGCTGGCATATGAAAGAGATCGAGGTGGTTGGGAAAGAGGTTGAAATGGTTAGGACTTGTAATTCTTCTGGTTGTCAGGTTGTTATTTTGGTGAGCATATTGTTGTTACGATTTCGGTTAGGTTGCATTCCTATAAGGCCTAAAGTAGGGGTCCTACTTTTGAGGCGAGACATATGTCCCTTATTTTTTACCAACACTACTGGGATATTGTCAAATGTGATGTTTTAAATGTGTTTTGAGTATTCTCAATTTTGTGACTCTTGACCCTATTTTGAATAAAAAAAAACGTATTGTTCTCATCCCTAAGTGTCGTAACCCTGAGATAGTCTTACAATTCCACCTTATTCGTCTCTGCAATGTATTTTATAACATAGCTTCAAAAACCATTTCAAATCGACTTCGCCCTCTAGTGGACCGCATTATCTCGCCAAACCTATCTGGCTTCATATCCAGCCAGCTTATTAATGATAATGTGCTTATTTCATATGAAATCAATCACTTTCTTAAAAATAAATGTCATATGGCCATAAAGTTAGATATTAGAAAGCGTATGATAAGGTAGGATGGATCTTTCTAAAGAGGGTGTTAGGTAGACTAGGCTTCAGTGCACATTTAGCGAGACTCTTTATGCTATGTGTTACATTAGTGTCTTATTCCATAATAATGAATGGTTAATGTTTTGGCTCTTATTCCTGCAAGAGGGGACTCCATCAAGGAGATCCTTTTCCCTATATCTCTTCCTTCTTTTTACATATGCTTTTAGTTACTTACTTCTAGAGGCCACGAGAGACATCTTCCTTGGGCTGGGGGGTGGCTATTTTTAGATGGGCTCTAAGGATTGCAAATGATGCTTTGATATTTTGTCAGGCCTCAATCCCTGTTGTAACATATGTTCAAGATAGTTTGGATATTTATGCAAAACCTTTGGGATAATGTGTCAATTTACGAAAGTTGGTTTGCAACTTTGGTAAGAATACAAACCCGGCTATCAGTGATATTATTCCTACTATTCTTGGTATTCACTGATAGGAAACACTTGAAGAATATCTTAGACTACCATCACTTGTAGGATGATCCAGCTGGAGAGACGTCTTTCCCTCACTTTGGGATCGCATTTGGAACAGATCCGAGGTTGGAATGAGTAGATACTATCACAAGCAGGCAAAGAAATTCTCATTAACGCAGTGGTACATTTAATTCCAACTTATGCCATGAGCATTTTTCGTATTATGGATACACTAATCATTGAGATTCAATTGATGACAACAATTTTTTGGTGGCATAAACACAGTCAATGGAAATTTGAGGGAGGACTCGACTTTCGATAGCTCAAAGCTTTCAATCAAGCACTTCTTGCTAAGCAACTATGGTGGCTACTCACCTAACCAAATCGTCTTCTGTCTCAGCTCCTCAAGGTTCGTTATAGAGAGGCAATAGAAGATGGAATAGGAAATCAGAGTAGAGGATCCGGAGCCTACAATGAGGTAATCTAATATTTAATTTTATCGCAGCGATAATTTGCACATATTTTCTATAACGAGGGTAGCATGCATTTTTCCCTTTTCAAAAATAACAAGCATTTCATTTCCCCAGGACACGTTTTATACATATTATGTATCATGTGACTATTTCCCAAAAAAATAAACAAAGAATCCAATTTATATATGAATCGGAGCAAATTTCACTCCCATCATAAAAACCCTTAAAAAAAGAGTAGATTAAACATAAAAAATCAAAAGGCTGATAATCTTCTTGCTGTCACAGCATGACTTCTGCTTCTAGGGTACTTAAATTCATTTCTAGCACCACCAATATTACCATTAACTTCACCAAAATAGCAACAAGGCCTGTCTTCATCAATCCTCCCCATGGCAACACTGCTGCTTCTCGGCGGCATGCCCCGCGGGCCGCCCCCAGCGCCGGCCGTCATCATCCTTTGCTGTTTGATGTACGAGTCCATGGCAGCCCTATCCCCAGTGCTCCGAGCTGACGAAGCCCGAACAAGCTCCCCGGAATCCTGACTCTCGTAAGACCGGGCGGAGCTGACGCTAAAGCTCTTCGGCAAGGTCGAAACCTGGGAGGTTCCCGGAACCGCCATAACATTGCCGTAGTTCATCCTGTCAGCGTAATCCGTCAGGCTCCTCACATAAAAATCCCGGGCCCTGCACAGAGCCGGAACGGGAATAGTAATGATTCGCAGGATCCTGTTCTGTTGGCTCGCCTTTGATTTCATTTTCAGCGAAAGAAAGAAGACGCAGATGATTGGTATTACTATGTATGAATGAATCTTGGAAGAAGGGTTTAGCACAATATGAAGAAGAGATGGATGAACTTGAAAGACAAATGAGTAGATATATATATGAATTGAAGTAAGAGTGTTGAAATGATAATGACGAGTGAGAATTACGTATGAACTAAATGAAAAGGAGCAAAGTTGGCGTGTGGACTTTTTCCATGGCTTACCAGATAAGATTTATGGGTATTTTTAAGAGTCAGGTGAAGGGAGTCTGTGTCTGCCAAAGTTGAAATTCAAACAGAACATTAATATATTCTTGACTAGACAATGTTGATCTCATGGCAGCTTCATCATCATTTTTATATATCTTAATGCTGACTATGGTTTTCTGTTGGCATTTAAGTATGAATTGGTGAGAAAATAAATGCTCCAATATAAGTAGCATATTATGAGGTTGTAGTTTCTTTAGAATCTCTTATATAAATGCAATTTACCCATGTGATACTAATAGGGAAGGAAATAATTAGCAAAGAAAATTACTTGGGTTTTGGGAAATGAATCAAATTATCTCTCCATCAATAGTTTAGAGAATGAACTTTTCGCTTAAATTTCCAAATCACAGGGGTATTTTGCTAATATTTTTGTCACAGAATATTTTTCTTTTTTTCTCTTTTCATATCATAGGGGGTAAATTTTTTTAATTTTACCATATGTTAAATTCTTAAAAGATAATTTTAAAATTTATAAGATTTTTGGTTTTTTTTTTCTAAAAACTGCGTTGCAAAAATATTTAAATAAAATAAGATCATGATGACATTCATAATACTTATGAATTCTCCAACATTTTATATTACATTTTTTGGTGGCTTATAAGTTCACCAAAACATCCAATTTAAAGATTTGTTTACTTTGAAGATTTTTTTAACACGTTACTTTAATTTGACACACTACAAGAAAATAACTTAATAGCAATAAAAAAAAATTTGTTGCTGAAATTAGCGTCGAGCTAATTAGCAAGTAGAATTGTCGTTGCTAATCTACACTACTTAATATATATTTCAAACAATTCATTGCTAAACTTATTAGCAAGTAAATTTCGTTGTTAAATTCGTTAGCAAGTAAATTTATTGTATTAAATAATGTATTAGCAATGAGAATTTTACTTGCTAATTAGCTCGACGCTAATTCTTTTTTGTTGCTATTGAGCGTTTTTCTTGTAGTGATAGATCGGATGAGATCATTGTTGGATGAAATTTATGATTAGATGATGTGATTATTTAGAGTATGTTTGATTGGGGGAAAAGTGGAAGTATAGGAGAAGTGGAAGTAAAAGGAGATGTATAAAAAAAAATTAGTGTTTGGTTTGGGAGAAGAGATGGAGGGAAAGTAAAACAGGATGTCTATGAAACTCCTTCGAAGTCCAATTTTGTTTCCATCCCAAATTGGACGAAAAAGTGGAAGTATAAGGCCAAAAAAAAATACATATTTTATTTCTTTTTACTCTATTGCCCATATATATATAAATATATATATATATAGATATATATTTCGCTCCATTTTTTTCCTCCTTCCCGCTGATAATATCATACATAATCGTCAGAGAAAAGATAACCAAATCTTTGCTATTAATCTTGACTGAATAATTCTTTCCCCTAATCGTGTTCCCTCTTCTCATCGTCGCCACGAGTAATTTTTATTTTATTTAAACAGAATAGTTTAGAATAAATGAACAATATTCGTTTTGATGAGTATTTTTATTAATAAAAAATATTATTGTTCTTGTTTGTTATATATTTTTATTACTAAGATTTTTAGATCTTTGATATTAGTATAATATTAACTTGTTTATTTTTTAATAAAAAATGAAAAATAAGGGTCAAACTGTAAAATTACAAAAATTAGTATTTTCTTCTCAATCTAATTTTATCGTACCAAATAAGGAAAAGTATTTGAGAGTTACTTCCCTTTCAATCATACCAAAGAAATTGAAGGAAACATATTAATCTTTTCCTCCCCTTCCCCCTTTCACTTCCCTTTTTTTCTCATTTGAACCAAACGAACTCTTAATCTAAATAATAATATGTAATAATATGAGGTAACATTCACCTCGTATTAACCCTTAACCCTTAATTAGAAATTGGAGCTCATTTCACATTGACCCCCCCCCCCCCCTCAATTTTGAGGTAACGTTCACTTCTCTCAATTAATAAATGTAACACTTACCTCTGATCACAATTAAATATTTGGACAAGTTCACTCTTATTAATAGGGATAATTATATTTAGATTTCTTGACTTTTGGTATAATTACACAAATTATACTTGCCTTTTGTATAATTATAGAAATCACCCCTATTAGTGTTCTTAGCAAAAAAAAAAAAAAAAAAAAGCTTAAAAGTGTGAAATGTCCGTAATGCCCTGCCTGTAAAACCTTTGAAGGAAAAGGAAAATAAAAGATGAAAATATTTTTTGTTGTGTGATAGATTAGCCCCTAGGGAGTGTTCTATAATTACCAAACATTAGAAGGGACCAAAGTAACATTTTGGGTTGAGCAATATGATTTCATATAAATTTTTTTTTATTGTATGATGTTTTAATTTAAATCTAACTCCTACAACATTATAGTCTTAAATCTTTACAAAATTTCTAATTAAAATCTTCAGGATAAATGCTTTAAAGGTACCATACTATATATAGGGCTACTTTGCAATTTCGATACCATGCTTTTCGAAATGTCAAAATCAGTACCATACAATTGATAATTTTGACAGGTTTGATACTGCAGTTTATGAAACTTGCAAGTTTAGTACCTTAGTTTTGAAATTGATGATTTTAGTACCAACCCTCATCTTTTTGATATAATCATTTCTATTCCCCTAAATTTAATTCGCACGGATTTTGCCCAGATTTTCAGAATTAGTACCCCTATGCATGAAAATGGTATCAGAGCCTAGGTTTATTGAAGAAATGTTGATTTATATTACATATCGATATTTTATCCCTAACGGAGGAGATTTTTAAGAGTATGGAACCGAACGAAAGTTCGAGTAACATTGAAAACAGGGAATATTTTCAAATTCTAAAACTACAAAAAGCAGAATTTGTTATGAAAATTCTTAGAACTATCGCCAACAGTCCAAGGTTGGTCGATCCGTCACTTCTTCTAGAGGAAGAAAGAGAGGAATGGCACAGAAATCGCCATGTCCAAGAGACGCTACTAGGAAATGCGGTGAGACGTCTACAGGGACTGAGATCCATGGAAGAATCCCAGCTAGGAGATTCGGAATAGATAGATTTCTGAAAAAATACAGTTCTAAAAATAATGATTAAAGGAACTGATTGGAGGGAACTCGAACCGGATGCCTTAAAGCACTCTCAGTACCTTAGAGAGGTCCAAAAGACAGTTCAAGACTATGGACATAGGTTAATCCATATACCTATGAAAATAGACCTCTTGAACTAAAAAATGGATGAGATCCTAAAAATCCTACCAGATCTACAGAAGGATCTTATAGATCTAAAGGTTGAAGTCACAGATCTAAAAAGAAATCAAAGAAATACCCCTGAGACATCCAGATCTCATCAGGAACGCATCAGGGACGCCCTTGGATCGGTATCTTTCCTACATTAGAAGGGAAAGGCGAAGGAGATCTCGAAGCCAAAGACACAACAAGAACAAATCATCGAGATCATCAAATCCATAAAATAATGGAGATATCAAGAGTGGATCTACCGGATCTATCCGATAGAGGAATAACATATTTATGTAATATTTTAAATATTTCTTCAATAAAGTAAAGGCTTTTGTCCAATATTTTTATCCAAAATCTTATTAAGTCTCTGTTATTGGAATACTTTCACACCCTAAGGTAGGAAACAAAATAGGATTGTGTTGTTTGCTGCTGAAGGAGCCAAGTACCTGCGAACCATCTGCTGCGGTAGTGTGGTTGGAAGAAGTCCGTAAAATCGAGGACTTGGAATACCCGGCAACAAAGCGGTGAAGCCAAAGTATGAATTTATGGAGGCTTAATTTTATTTTTGGAAGCATGTTGGGCCTAATCAGAATAGAGGCATATGGGTGCTATTTTTGAAAAAAAAAAAAAATAGGGACCAAAAGTGACACTATCTCAAAATTGAGGGGCTAAAATAAAAATTGAGGTACCTTGTTTGCAAATCTCTGTAAACTATAGTATCAAAATGACTAATTTTGGAAAGTATGGTATCAAAGGTGCAAGATCTCCTATACTATGGTACCAAAATTGCATCTCACTCTAAAATCTTCATATTCATTAATAAATTTAAATTAGCATAGCTATCTAATTATTTTACCGACTTTTTTTAATGGAACCTCTATATAAAATTACACCTTTTAATAATTAAAAGATAAAATTATATGTTTATATGCTACTAACATTAATTATTAGATTACAAATTTTAATTCAAAAATATCTCAACTTGTAAAAATTATTATAATATTTTAACAATAAAAAAATATTTTATTTTTTAAATTAGTATATTTATTATTCGTTATCCTCAAAATTTAAATTTAATAAATATTTTCTTATTTAATAAATATTTAAGAGCACACACCAACACAAACTGATAGTAGGCGATGGCGACAATGGCCGTAGACAAGGACGGGAGATGGTTGTGCGTGGAGGAGGTGAAGGCAACGATGATAGTGGGAAAAAGGGAAAAATAATAATTTATTAAATGAATTAATTAATAAATTATCTTAAAATAATGATTTACTAGTTTTAATTAATAAAATTTATATAAATACAAAAGTTATTTTAAATTATAATTTATTAGTTCGAGTAAACTTTATTTATAAATAAAAAATAGAGAAATATAAATAATAATTAATATGAGAGTTTCAATTTTAAAATTTTTAAAGATTAAAAAGTGCAGTATTATGAAATTTAGTTTTAAACTTAAAACTTTGTTTAAAACTTAAAAAAAAAAATTATATGGGGTTATATTACTCTTCTCCAAAATATTACTGACTCCTCATCTGAAGTTTGGTAATTATACAAACACCCCGGGGACATGATGGTTCATGACGAATCAAATAATGTCTGACGAAATCATCTGGGACATTTTGAGGTTTTCAAAGATAATTTTGGCTTGACATCAGCCTTTTTAGGGTCCAAAAATGAGGGAGGGGTGTTGGTGTAAAAATATTGACGTTTTTAGTAGATGTTTGAATAATTATGGATAGGGAAATTTGCGTGATTACACTATAGGTAAGTGGGTCTACATGTAATTCTCCCTATTATATATATATACATATATATATGTAGTACAAAGAGTTCTTTTATTTTTTAACACTCTATATACATCTTAAATTCAATTAAAAAAATTTAATTAAAAAAATATATTTTTATTACAATAAAGTAAAATGTAAGTAGTAAGTTAAGTAGTTCAATACTGCACAAAAAAATTTCACGTAAAAAGTTATTATTAATTTTTTAATAAAATTAGATTATTAACTATTTAACTTTTTAGATAAAAATGAGGTATTACACATATGCTTTTTAAGTATATATTTTTCAAAAATATACCAAAAGAGATTTATTATTTATTTCCCTAAATGTGTCAAACTTTCGATCAAGCATATTCTCATATTACTTTTAAAAGTATATATGAGTCGTTGGGAGTATTATATTTATTGTGTATCTATTATATTAACTTACTTTACTTTTGATTTAAATCCTCCATTTATTGAACATTTTTCTCATGTAGCTTGATTAAAAAAAGACTAGTTAGAAAATAATTTGGGAATAATGTAATGTGCAAAAATACCAAAAAGTATGGAGAACTATATATAATTATTCATTGCACGAGGGGTAATTTTGTTCCAACAATAAATTAAAGAAGGTAAATGTTAAATTTATTAGTTCATAGTGCTAAATGCTACCTCAAAAATTATCGAGCCGGGCAAAGTTTATTTATCCCTAAAAATGTTACCTACAATACCGTTTGTAATAGCTTCTTTTATTTTATTTTGTGCTTACAAGATAAAAACCAGAGAATATTCACATTTTATGTAAAGTCACAATCTAGCACCTTGTATTTGAAGATTACATGTTAGAGCGAGCATGGATTAAAGTTTCATTTTCAACGAATATTTCGAGTTTATAAATATTAGAAATTTTTCAGAAATGTTTCGGGAATGCTATAAAAAAATCATAAAATTAAAGAAACATACATAATAGTCATAAAAAAAATTAAAATATTATCTTTCTTTTTTTAATTCAAACATATGTAGGTTAATTTTATATCATTTAGACAATTAACATTATTTTTATGTATTTGGAGTTATTAATTGATGCAGTTGCTATTGAAACTAAATAATTAATAATATAATATTTATGTTTAACTATGTGTTATAAAATATCTATATAACGTTGATACTTATACATATAACATTACAGATTTAGCTTAGTATTAACTTTATTATCATTAAATGAAATACTTATATAAACACAATAATTTTATATATTTGTAACTAAAAGTATGAAATATATGTTTCGCTGAGAAATTAGGAAAAATAAAAAGTTTCTTAGGAAACTCAAAGATTTCGAAGGAAAATTAAGAAAAATGAAGTGTTCAAAGGAAACTAGATAATTTCGAAACTATTATATACTTTTGTTTCCATAACATCGAAAAGGGAAACATTTTCATAGTTTCTATGGAAATGCATGGAAATTTTAAACCATGAGAGTAAGTAAATGCTACCTCAAAAATTATGGGCAAAGTTTATTTAACACAAAGGATAAATTACAACCACATTTCCTGAGGTTTGACATAATTATAAATATCCTCTCGTTATTTGAAAAATTATAGATACCCCCTGAGGTTTGTAATTTTTAACCAAAGGTCTGAATTAACTCTGTCCTTAAATTTGTTATTAAAATTATAGAAAAATCAGTCGAGGCAAATTATATTATTGTTTCTCTGTGTAAAAAACTTAAGAAACCTCTCTTGTGATTGTAGTCCAAAAAAATTTAAGAACTAAATAAAAAATAATTTAATTTGCATAAGGGCATTTTGGTCGGTTCACCCATAAAAATGGATGAAGATGGATTATTTGTTAGATGATTACAAACCTCAGGAAGGTATTTATAATTTTTAAACAACATGGGGTATTTGTAATTATATCAAACCTCATTAAATGTAATTGTAATTTACCCTAACATAAAACAAATAGTATATACATCCAGGGCAAAAAAGTTATCTAAGAACTAAATAGGAAAGACAAGCAATAGTCTGCAGGACGTTTACGAAGTCAATTATGCAAATTATTGCTTATACCATACCGTTGAGTATTGACATAGAAGCCGCCTTGTTTGGTCTTATATTTAAGTGCACTATATTAATTAGTATTCGTAGATGTGGCACACTAAAATATGTGTGCATAATTAATTAACATTTTTATAAAATATTTATTTTTTTAAAAATAAATTAATTAGATTCTAAAATATTAAAAATATAAAAAAATAAGAAATTTATGAAAGAAAATGATAGAAGAAAAAGAGACGTGGAAGTTGATAAGAGAGAAAATGGAGAATTGAGAAGTCAGAAAAAAAATAAGAAATTGATAAAAGAGAAAAATAATAATAAAATATTAAATAAATTAATAATTAAATAATAACTTGGCAGACCAAATTATGGGTCCTAATGTGTTCCGATTTGGATGCCACCTGGTTTGATAGGTCGGACGATCTGGTTCGATAAATGGAAATAAAGGAAATAAACCT
Organism: Sesamum alatum; assembly: GCA_034509735.1. Classification (NCBI taxonomy): domain Eukaryota; kingdom Viridiplantae; phylum Streptophyta; class Magnoliopsida; order Lamiales; family Pedaliaceae; genus Sesamum; species Sesamum alatum. Next base: position 17,472,523 of record JACGWO010000004.1, read on the forward strand.
AAAATCAATACAAATCAGTCAAGAATGGCTGGGGTCGTCCCCAACGTAACCACAACTTGAAATTCAAACAGAACATTAATATATTCTTGACTAGACAATGTTGATCTCGTGGCAGGTTCATCATCAATTTTATATATCTTAATGCTAAGTATTGTTTTCTGATTGGATTAAAGCATGAAATTGGTGTGAAATAAATGCGCCACTATAGTATATTATGAGAGGGTACTTCACAATTTCTTAGAAAATACTTAATAAGCACTGAAAGAAAGACAGAAGTAAAGCACTGAAAAAAAGACAGAAGTAGCAGCCAAGAGGTCGTGTTGTTTAACTTATAGAATGTTTGTATTATTTCTTTAATTAGTGTTGATAGATGTGAATATGTTATTATACCGTGAACTAAATAGATGTTGTTACACTGTACACTGAATATTGTAATAGTAATTGGTCACTTTAGAAACATGTTGTACTTTTAAATTAATAGTTCATCGCTCATTATTAAAAAAATAAAAAAAAAAGAAAAAAAACAGCATAGAAAACTACGCTACAATTTTAATCAATCGTCAATAATTATATATATTTAGTGATAAAAAGTTTTAGTTTATCATAATAATGACAATTACTTTGCAAGACTCGTTATTAGTAAGAATAAGTGACAAAAGATTGTGCATAAATTGCCACTAAAAAGAATTAGCCAGTGACATATGTATAGGGACGATTTAGTGATAATTATTTATTGTTGTTACTATATTATGATGTCACTATTGTAAATATTATAAGTACATATTATTATTATGTATGAATGCACACACCCCTTGGTATTTTTCCCATAATATCTCTAACCTTTTGTAATCCCCCATTATGTTTGTAATTATATTTATTTAATATTTTAGTTTGTAACAATATTTTGGTAGCCTATAAATACCACCATGTAATTCATTTGTAGAGGAGCTTTGGAAATATAAGATTAGAAGTTTTGGAAGAGAATTTTATTGTTGTCTTTCTCATATATAGTTAGGAGTGAAAGGCCAATAAACTTAGAATTTTTTTAAGTTCATAACACGTTATCAGCACGACGTTACGCTTGATCAAGGTAAAATGTCAATTTTCTATACGTATAATTCTTATTCATTATATGTTTACTTCTACATTATCATAGTTTTTTTTTTTTTATTCTTGTATATTCAATAATGAGATATGAATAATCATATTCTACACATTTTATTGTCCCCTGAAGTGGACGTATAAAATAATGGATTTATCATAATTGATATTGCCTCCAGAAGTAGACATATAATACTTAATTTCATCCCCTGAAATGGATGTGTATTATAAAATTTCATTACTTCCCGAAGTGAGTAATGAGTAAATTACCTCCAGCAGTAGGTGAAATATTCGATACCAATGCATTATCATCCCTGAAGCGATGATTAAAACATGACTATTGATTTTTTACCTGAAGTAATTGAGATAATGACTTGATTTGAGAAGCCCGAAGCTTCTTCATTTATTTATTTGAAAGTATTCGATTATTTGACATCATGGTATATATATTGTGATTCTATTCTTTTTGGTTAACTTGTTGTTACTAAATGGTCAATCTCACTAAATTGGATTTCATTGCTCTTGACGTTTTTGGAATAAACTATCTATCATCAGTCATGATGCCGAACTATTTGTCGAGTAAAAACTTGGGAGAAACAATAAAAAAAAATAATATTGCTCCCGACAAGACTGTGCTAAAGCAATAATTTTTCTTTGTCATAAAATCCACGAGAGCCTGAAGTCTCAATATTCAACAGTCCAAAGTCATTTTGAACCGATTTAACCATCAAAAGATTGTAATATTATCACGTGAAATACATAGAATGGATCAATTCATTACAAGTCTCAATGACAAAGAGCATTGTCTTATTGATAGTGCCACTACGCATACGATTCTAAGAAATGAGAAATTTTTCTCAAACTTGTTAATGACAAAAACCAGCGTGAGTACTATTTCAGGTGTGAGTAATCTTATTAAAGGCTCCGGAAGAGCCACTATCTTGTTACCTGAAGGAACAAGATTGCATATAAATGATGCCTTATATTCTAGTAAATCACAAAGGAACCTATTGAGTTTCAAGGATATTTGACAAAATAGTTTTCATATTGAAACCATGAATAAAGATAGCATCGAATATTTATGTCTTACATCATTTAAGACTGGCCAGAAGCAAGTCTTAGAAAGAATAAGAACATACACACCTGGTTTATATGGTACAGTGATAAGCTCCATTGAAACACACAATATCACTAACCCAAAGTTAGTCGATCAAAGTATTTTTACTTTGTGGCATGATAGACTCGGTCACCCAAGTAAAACAATGATTCATAGGATCATTGAAAATTCACATGGACACCCACTAAAGGACCTGAAGTTCCTTACTAGAAGTGATTTTACATGTGCGGCTTGTTCTCTTTGAAAATTAATTGCGTCTATGAAAAAAGTGAATTTAGAATCCCCCATGTTTTTTGACCGAATTCAAGGAGACATATGCGGACCAATAACACCGTCATGTGGACCATTTAAGTACTTTATGGTGTTAATTGATGCATCAACACGTTGATCACGTGTAAGCTTGCTATCAACACGAAATGTTGCATTTGCAAGACTTCTAGCTCAAATTATTAAATTGAGAGCTCATTTTCCTGATTATCCCTATTAAAAGGATTAGGTTAGATAATGCAGGAGAATTTACTTCTAAGTCCTTCAATGATTATTATCAATCCATTAGGATAACTGTGGAGCATCCAGTTGCTCATGTACATACTCAAAACGGCCTGGCTGAGTTGTTAATTAAGCGGTTACAGCTAATAGCTAGACCATTGCTGATGTGGTCGAAATTGCCTTCATCGGCATGGGGTCATGCAATTTTGCATACAACGAGTTTAATTCGACTTAGACCCACCGCGTACCACAAATTTTTCCCATTACAATTGATCTCCAGAAGAGAACCAAATATTGCTCATTTAAAAGTATTTGGCTGCGCGGTGTATGTCCCGATACCTCCTCCTCAATGAACTAAAATGGGAATTTATGTTGGGTTTGAGTCCCTATCAATTATTAAGTACCTTGAACCAATGACCGGTGATCAATTTACTGCTAGGTACTTAGATTATCATTTTGATAAGACAATATTCCCGGCTTTAGGGGGAGAAGATAAGGGAATTATAAAGAAAGATATTGCATGGGATGTAACATCTATGTATTTTATGGATCCGAGGACGAATGACACTGAACTTGAAGTTCAACGGATCATACATTTGCAAAGTGTTGCGAATAGGGTACCAGATGCATTTACAGATACCAAAAGGGTCACAAAATCACATATTCCGGTTGAAAATGTTCTAGCTCGTTTAGAAGTCCCTGAAGCGAATCTAAATCAGTCAAAGGCATCTGAGACACAAATATGCCGGAAGCGTGGTAGACCACTTGGCTCTAAAGATGTAAATCCTCGAAAGAGGAAAGAACATATTGTCTCAATTAATAATGATATTGATGTTGCCACTGGTAATGTCTCTAAGGATAAAATCCCTGAAGTGATTTTACCTAAAGAATTTGAAGGCAATGAGCAAGATCTCGAAGATAATTACGAGATGTCTATTAATTATGCTCACAATAGTTTCGGTTGGTATAGAAATGAAGTTGAAATCGATGAGATTTTTGCTTATTCTGTAGCCGTCGAAATTATGGATGAAGATAATAACGATCCTCAAACTATGGAGGTATGTAGACACCGAATTGATTGGAAAAGTTGGAAGGAGGCAATACAAGTTGAGCTTGACTCGCTGAATAAGCGAGAAGTATTTGGACCTATAACTCCAACACCAAAAGGTGTCAAGCCAGTTGGCTATAAGTGGGTGTTTGTACAAAAAAAAAAAAAAAAATGAACGAAATGAAGTTGTATGGTATAAAGCTAGACTTGTGGCCCAAAGCTTTACTCAAAAGCCAGGAATTGATTATACTGAAATGTATTCACCTGTAATGGATGCAACCACACTTAGGTTTCTAATCAGTTTAGCAGTAATTGAACAACTGCAAATACAGCTCATGGATGTGGTCACTGCACATCTGTATGGGTCATTGGATACAAATATATACATGAGAATCCCAAAAGGATTGAAAATGCCTAAAACATTGAAGTCAAAACCCCGTCATATGTACTCCATCTAATTAAAAAGGTCCTTGTATGGACTTAAAAATCAGGACGTATGTGGTACAATCGTCTTAGTGAGTATTTAATAAATAAAGGGTTTTGTAATAATCAAATAAGTCCATGTTCATTCATAAAGAGGACAAAGTCAGAATTTGTAATCATAGTTGTGTATGTTGATGATTTAAATATTGTTGGATCTCTTGAAGAGATTCAACATGCAGCTGATTACTTAAAAAGTGAGTTTGATATGAAAGATTTGGGTACTGCAAAGTATTGTCTCGGCCTGCAGTTCGAACATACTAAAGGTGGAATTTTCATTCATCAATCAAACTATACAGAAAAGGTCCTTAAGCGTTTTCATATGAACAACGCTCATCCGTTAAGTACACCTATGGTAGTTCGATCACTTGACGTTAAAAAGGATCCTTTCCGTCCTCGAGCAGATAATGATGAGATTTTGGGTCCAGAAGTACCATATCTCAGTGCAATCGGTGCATTGATGTATCTTGCTAATAATACCTGATCAAATATAGCTTTTTCAGTTAATCTATTAGCAAGATATAGTTCAGCACCAACAAAGAGACATTGGAATGGTGTCAAACACATTCTGTGCTACTTGCCTGGAACAAGTGATATGGGACTATATTTTGAACGGCATAATGATGCCAAAGCAACCAATTTAGTTGGTTATTCAGATGCGGGATGTTTATCTGATCCGCATAAAGCCATATCCCAATCTGGATATTTATTCATGTTTGGCGGAACGACTATTTCATGGCGTTCAACCAAACAAACTTTGATAGCCACCTCGTCAAATCATGCAGAGGTAATCGCACTATATGAGGCTCGGTGTGAATGTGTATGGCTTAGGTCACTGATACTCTATGTTCATGAATCATGTGAACTAGAATCAATTGAGAAACGTCCCACAGTAATATATGAAGATAATGCGGCTTGTATCGCCCAAATCAAGGAAGAATATATTAAAGGTGACAGAACCAAGCACATATCACCAAAAAAAATTTCCACTCATGAGCTTCAAGTGGAAGGCAGAATTGACGTTAAACAGATTCCATCAGGTCAGAACTTAGCAGATTTATTTACAAAGTCATTACCAACAAAAGTGTTCAAGCAACTCGTACATAATATTGGCATGCGACATTTGAAAGATATTTGCCCGAATTGAGGGGGAGATTATACAACTGTACTCTTTTCCTTAGTCTTGGTTTTTGTCCCATTGGGTTTTTGCAGGCAAGGTCTTGAACGAGGCAGGATGTATATAATAAGATTTGTGCATTCAAGGGGGAGTATTGTAAATATTGTAAGTACATATTATTATTATGTATGAATGCACACACCCGTTGTATTTTTCCCATAATATCTCTAATCTTTTGTAATCCCCCATTATGTTTGTAATTATATTTTTTTAATATTTTAGTTTGTAACAATATTTTGGTGGCCTATAAATACCACCATGTAATTCATTTGTAGAGGAGCTTTGGAAATATAAGATTAGATTTTTTGGAAGAGAATTTTATTCTTATCTTTCTCATATATAATTAGGAGTGAAAGGCCAATAAACTTAAAAATTTTCTAAGTTTATAACAGTCACTAAAATGTCTCATTAACTTTATGCATAAGTGACAAGATAAAAATTATTTTCACTTATATATATTTTTAGTGACAATATGTTAAAATTATTACTTAATATTTTATCACTAATATTATATTTATTGTAATGAAAATAATTCGGAAATTTATAAGTAAAATAAGACCATAAGGGCATCTGTAAAATATTATTAATGATAACTTTGCAATTTAAGAAGTTGACTAAAATTAATTGTTAAGATATTTTTAACAATAAATTAGCTAGGAACATTTTACTTTTTGGTAAGTAATTTATAAGATCCTAACATCTTAGCCTGATAACTTATTATGCAAAAGATTTTTCTAAATGAACACTTATATAATACTTATGAATTGTCAAACATTTTATATCATGTTTTTAGGTGGCTTATAAATTCACCAAAACATCTTCTGAATTTACTTTGATAGATCGGTTGAGATCATTGCCATGGATGAAACTTAGTTGATGTGATTATTTAATCTAAATAATAATCTGTATAATTTGTATTAATAACTAAAATTAGAAATTAGAGCAATTTTCATATTGGACTGAGTAATAAGTTTCAAGCTTCAAGCATTAGGACCTGAATGAGAAACATGTGTCCTCGTATTGGAGTTGATACTTATCATGTTTGGGACGAGAGCGACAAAGTTAAAATTCTTTAAAAAAGTATGATTTTAAGGTTTTGAACCATATTCATTGGCATGAATCCATTTTAGGATCCAACTCGCTTAGTACCACTGAATCAACAATTGGAAAAATTGCAGTTTTTATTCCGTAACTATAGAGGGCAACATTTTTAGTCTTTTTTTAAATTAAAATTGGCAATTAAGGACTAAAATTAAAAAAATGGGCTTAAATGTATTTTTGGTCCCGTAACTTAGGTTATTTGGCGTTTTCGTCCTTTAACTTTCTAGGGTAGCATTTTGGTCAATTCTCTTTTTAATTTTGGTGATTTTAGTCCTCTTTCAGTTGGAGTTCACCATTATCGCCGAAAAAATGTATGTGTCTCTCACGTGACATTTTAAGATTAGGGCTATTATTCCTAATAGCCAATATTTTTGTCCTTTAATTTTTTCGGGTAGCATTTTGGTCTTGTATCTTTTTAATTTTCACGAGTTTGGTCCTTTTTTTGGCCGATAGATGTTGAACTCCGGCAAATAAAAGGATTAAAAATTGTGAAAATTAAAAAAGATATAGGACCAAAAATACTATACTAGAAAGTCAAAGGACGAAAATACCAAATGGCCTAAATTATAGGACCAAAATACATTTAACCTAAAAAGTTATGGAACATAGAGGATAAATTTCGTTGAAAAAAAAACCTAAATCCGTGTTTGCTTATATGAGTGAAAAATCTTAAATCCTCAAATCAAGTTCAATTTCTGGTTAATTTTGTAATTTGTCCTAAATTGTCAATTTTTTTTTTAATTATTGTCCTTAATTGCCAATTTCAATTTCAAGAGGACTAAAAAAACCACCCCTATACATGACCAAAATTATAATTTTCTGTCAACAACTTGTTGATAAGAATAAATAAATAAATAAATACAATTCCAATAAGCAGCACATTGATGTTACTTATACAAGCTCTTGAATTGAATATTATTATCAATAGTAGTTGATAAAATTGACCTTTTGTTTAGTACAATAGGAAAAATAAAAGGCAACCCAAGACTTGACAATAACTTGATTTGACTTCAATATATCTCTTGATTATTATTGTTCATAACCCCAAACCAAAAGAAAGCGAAAGAGTTTGGAATATGCAATTTGATCTTTGAGTTTTAGAGAAAAAAGTATTTTTCTCAATTCAAATGATAATATTTTAGAATTTTTTTTATATATAAAATAAGATAAAAACATCACATTGTCTGAGTCATGCCATCTCAATCAAGAATATTCATTTGTATTGAAGTTGTATGATTCTCACAGTTTAATGTTTTCTCACTCATTCTATATAAGGAAAATCTAATTAGTATTCTTTTTGTTTCTTTTAACTTTCAGTTTTTTCTTTATTTAATACTGATAAATCTCAATTTCTATGGAAAATGAAAAATCATGTTCAATATTGGTAACAATGACACATCATCTTCTTCTTTCTTCTCTCTCTTCTCTTCTTTTTTTTTTTTTTTTTTTTTTTTTTTTTTTTTTAACACAAACACTATAGGATAATAGCTAAAAAAAAAAATTGATGCTAAAATTAGAATCGAGTTAATTAGCAAGTAAAAATTTGTGTTGCTAAATCTACATATTGATTAAATGCATTTTTTGATCATGTAACTTAGGTCATTTGAAATTTTCGTCCTTCAACTTTCTAGGAACAAAAGCTCAAATTTTAAAATGTCACGTAAGAAACACATGCATTTCTCCAGCGATAAGGTGAACTCCAGCGAAAAAAGGACTAAATAATAATAATAAAAAAGGTATAGGACCAAAATGCTAACCTAGAAAGTTAAAGGACGAAAACATCAAATGACCTAAGTTACGAGATCAAAAATGCATTTAAGTCCTACACTATTTAATATATATTTTAAATAATTCGTCGCTACATTCGTTAGCGACTAAGTTTTCTTATATTAGTAAGTAAATTTCTTATATTAAATAATGTAAATTAGCAAAGAAAAATTTACTTATTAATTAGTTCGACGCTATTTTTTTTTTTTTGTTGTTATTGAACCATTTTCTTGTAGTGCAAGGGTTAACCCTTTATTACTTCGGCAAAAAAGATATGATACAAGGACATGATGGTTTTCTAGTACAAATAGTATACGGAAAAATGCAATTTACCCCCTCCCCTGTAATAAGAGAAATGAGCAATTTATCTCTCTATAAAAAATAAAAGAGCAATTTACCCCCCTATATTTTTAAAAATGGTGCAAAATACCCCCTAAACCTATGTACTACACACGCAACTTCTGCAATTGAACAAAGTTTTTAACCATTAAAAATATTATTTTATACATATATATTTTTAATAAATAATATGAATATATATTATATTATTTATTAAAAATATGTTATTTATAAAAATAATATTTAATATATTAATATATATATATAAATATGTTTTTTTATAAAAATTATATATATATATATTTTTTCATTTCTTCTTTGTCTTCTTCACCAGCACCACCGCCTCGCGTTACCGCCGCCGCCTCTGTCTCCCCTCGTTCTCCCAACTGCCACCTCCCCCTCACTTCGTCCTCCTTGCCGCACCCTCCCCCTCCCTCCGACCTTAGCCGTGCCCAGATTTGCCCTCTGCCGCACCAGATCCACCGCCGACCCCAGCTACGCCCAAATCCGCCACCTCCCAGCCCCACCGTCATACCATCTCCCTCCCCTGGTGGTCTCCTCCTCCACCCCCCCCCTCCTGCACCCCCTCACCACCCTATCTCCCTCCCCTAGCCGCCACGTCCCCCCCTCCTTGGCCCAAATCCGACCCCTTGCCTAGCCCGCCACCCCTTACCTTTGTCCCCGCCGGCAGCTCTCTCTCTCTCTCTATATATATATATCTATATTCAAATTTGATTATATATATTATATAATTTAATTATTATTTATTTAAATTTAAACTATTGATTCAAATCAGTAAAAAATAGACCGTTGATTTATTTAAATTTGGACCTTAAATTGAAATTAAAATCCAATGATTTTTAAATGAGAGCATAATTGTTATTTAAATTTTAAACTAAAAAAAATAGCGTGTGCCATTCACGAAACACGTCAAGGGTTTTTTGCTCTATTTATAAAAATACAAGAAGGTAAATTATGACTTTATTTTTTACAGTGGATAACTTGCTCATTTTCTTTTAACAAATGAATAAATTGCATTTAACCCAACAGTATGTACATCCACGACCAAAAAGTTATCTAAGAAATAAATATGACAGACAAGCAATAGTCCGCAGGGCATTTACAAAGTCAATTATGTGAATTATTGCTTGCACAATACTTTTGAGTTTTGACATAGAAGCAGCCTCGTTTGGTCTTATATTTAAGTGCATTTAATTTGTTGAACTATTAGATTACATTAATATATATTGTGTTGAAATAATATTTCAGTATAAGATTATTTATTGACGGGTCCTGATATATTGCGATTCGGATAGCACCTGGTTGATGGGTCGGAAGATTTGGTTTGGTACGTGGGAATGAAGGAAGTAAACTGGAAATCAATACAAGTTGTCAAGAGTAGCTAGAGTTGTCCCAAATGTAAACACTCCGACGATCAATTTAGTAATGGTGATTGTCTTAATATCAAAATAAGAGAATATTAAATGCATTTAGCCCTTCTTTACTATCACATATATAGGCCTTAATAGGGGTTAGTAGCATTTAATGGGGTGTCTACTTTAAAACGCTCGGACCCGCTATAGCCCTCTATTTCCCCTTACAAACCGATTGTAATATGTGACGAAAGCCAATATTATTAATATGTGGGACCCATTCCAAGGCCTATTAACTTTGTCTTCCCTTTATGTCCCTGATTGCCCACTTTTTTTTTTTTTTTTAACAATTTTGTCCATCAATTTTTGTTAATTTTCAAATGCTTATTTATTATTCTGATGCAGGGTTGGTGGGTTTTTTAAATGTAAGTCTTCATTATATAACCCACCTCCATTGTCTTCTTCTCCCAAGTTGCTATTAGTAAAGGTTTCTTCTACATATTTTTTTTTGCTTTATTAGCTATTTTTTACTCTAGCACTTCATTCAATTCCTGCGAATATCTGCTCTAAAAATCTTGCCCTTTTTGTTGTCTAGGATTGTTGGTAGATACACGATGTTCATCAACGCCCACAATAAGCGTTGATAGCGTGTTGGAGAAGATGCAGGTAAATCCCGTATTTAATTTCCTATCTGGCGTTTTTACCCTCAGGTTCATCTCCTGTGTAAGTGATTCTTGAAGGTTTATACAGTTATGAAGTAATAGAATGGAGTGCCCCTAGTGCAGTTATGAAGTAGGTTTGAGTTGTGGGAAGATTCGAAGAAGAGAAGGAGAATTGAGGGCTTATTTATATTTTTATTATAAAAATAAATAAAAATTACACGTGTATCGTGAAATCGGTACATATTGTAAAAATATAGTGGGTCGCCACTATTAAAAATTAATTTTTTTAGTTGGGTCGCCAGCTGGGTCGCCGGCCCAGCTGGCCCTTTTTTTTTTTAAATTATTTTTTATTATATTTAATATATAATTATAATAAGTGTTAATATATTTAATAAGATTTACTAATTAAATCTTATTTTATTATTAAAGCTAATTATGATTAATTTATTCCAATAAGATAATACTATTACAGTTTTAAAATTATTTATAATAACTAATAAACTTAAACTTTTACAAAATAATGTACCAAATACTTGAATACACATTTTTATGTAATTTTTTAGTGTATTATTTTTAGTTTTAAATTTTTATAATCATAATTCTTTAAATTATCATAAAGTGAATTAATTTTTTTTAATGAATAATCATAATTAGCTTGAAATAATAAAATAAGATTTAATTAATAAATCTTATTAAATATATTAATAATTAAATATAATAAAAAACAAATTAAAAAATAAAAAAAAGGGTCACCCACTGTCGCCGACACATGATTATAAATAAAGGGGTCACCCACGAATTAAAAAATAAAAAAAAAGGGTCACCCATGATTATAAAAATTTAAAACTAAAAATAATACACTAAAAAATTAAAAATAATACACTAAAAAAAAAAAAGGGTTCACCCATGATTATAAAAATTTAAAAACTAAAATAATACACTAAAAAATTACATAAAAATGTGTATTCAAGTATTTGGTACATTATTTTGTAAAATTTTAAGTTTATTAGTTATTATAAAGAATTTTAAAATTATAATAGCATTATCTTATTGGAATAAATTAATTATAATTAGCTTTAATAATAAAATAAGATTTAATTAGTAAATCTTATTAAATATACTAACACTTATTATAATTATATATTAAATATAATAAAAAATAATTCTTTTTTTTAAAAAAAAAAGGGTTGCCAGCTGGGCCGGCGACCCACCCACGGTCGCTGGCACAACCGGCGACCCAACAATTTTTTTTTTTTTTTTGTGGGTCGCCAGCAACTAAAAAAATTAATTTTTAATGTGTACCGATTTCACGGTACACGTGTAATTTTTATTTTTTTTTATAATAAAAATATAAATAAGTCGAGAATTGAGTGCTTGCTACTCCAACACTAGACTAAATGGTGATGTGATGGTTTACTGTAGCTAGGGGCATAATTGTAATAGTAAATCAACTAATAATTTTATCTACCTATTACCTCTTACAACAATAGTCACAAGTAAACATATTATGGATTAGTCAAATAAGGATTAGTAGAAGAGATAGTAGCCCCATACTATTTTATACCCTAAGGTCTTGTTTACTTTGAGGACGGAATTAAACGAGTGATAGGATTATCTTGAACGAAATGAATGATAAAAAAATCCTATATAAATTGTAAGGTGTTTATTTACATGTATCATTAAATTTTGATAAAATCTGTGAAATGTTTATTTTGTTGTATTTACTTATGTTGGATGGCAAAATTACTCATTAGCCTATCAATGACACCTACTTCACTATTATTTAAGGGTAAGATGGACATTTATCCCTTGCATTTATTGTTGCACAAATTACATAATAACTTATATCACCACTTTTGGTGGTATAAATTATGCAAGTGTAACAGTAACTAATACAAGGTCCTGTAATTGTATAGGGCCCCCATACATGAAAGCAAACAATATATTATCCTATATTAGTTTTTTTATTTATGCTAATACATCAAAATAAACGGGACCTAATCCAATAGAAGATTGTAAACATGGCCTGAGATGCCTAAGATTCTATAATGGGAAGCTTACCTAGGTTTTGGCCTGTGTACGGACAACAAGCATGCCCTAGGATTTGGCCACGTGTCTTTCATCCATCGGTCCACTTGGTTTGACATTATTTCTAATCAGGTCCCGTTATCTTTTAATTTCAAATCCTATCGAATTATTATATAGTTTATCGTTGAATCAATATTGATAAAAAAAAAAAAAAAACATTTTAATAGATGAATTAGTCATTTTAAATTAATAAAATATCATATAAAATATTCATGATGTCGTCCAACTTTGACTAAATATGTCACTTTTTTTATGATTTCATATGGATAATTATCGGTATGAAAATAGGAACATGACAGTTTTCTATTGAAGACAAATCAACAAGATAAACAACAAATGAAACAAGGGCTAAAAGTTTACGTCTATGAAAGATTACAAATGAATGAGTGTTAAATTCTTAAATAATATTAAATATATATTTTTTATAATAATTTCAACTTTTAAACAAGATGACTTTTTAATATACTATCAGAACTAAATCAAATAAGAGGTTTTAAGTTTAAATCTAATTGCACTTATTTATAAAAGAAAGGTTTCAAGTGCAAGGTTTATATTTGAATAACGTTTTAATATATTAAATATTAAATTATTTTTTCTTTAAAAATTTAAGTTTTTAAGTAAGATGATCGTTAACGAAGTTAAACAACAAATAAAATAAGGGTTTAAGGTATGAGGCATTAGAAGAAAATTTACTATTGACTATAATTTTATTAATTATGTATTACTATCATGGTAAATAATTATTGTTAACCACGATTAAACAAAAATAAAAAATTTAAGTTATTCATTATGGAAACTATTTTTGCCATGACAATGAGCAATAACAAATATTTTTATCATCACTTTTAAGCTTAATAAATGATTTAGCCACACTGACAAAAATTACGATCAATAATAATTATGTGGCCGCGATGATTGATTATTTACTATGATTATTTATTTGTAATCATGGCAAGTAATTATGATTAAATATTAAATTTTTTTTATGACGTGTATGAACCCTAAACTGCTTGTCTTTGAATCTGTCTTCGTCTAATCCCATGTTTGGAAATTTCAAAAGGGTGGAGTCCGTAAACTGCCAAACAGAAACTATGGGGGCCGTCCCCGGATTAGGTTTAAGTAAATTAGTTCGCAGGTTAGACAATCCAATCAAACAGTGGGCCATTGTGTGCTGCTTCTTTATTTTGTACGTATACTTGGTATGTATACTATTATAAAGAGAAAGAGTCTTGTAGATATAAAGTGGTAGTTTTTATATCGTAATATTAAATTATTATAATATAAAAAATGTCCTTCAACTTCTCAACTCATGTAATTGAATTAACTATTCAATTAAATTTCTTTAGAATATTAATTCCATGCATTCAAAAATAAAATTTACTCTCATTTTGTTTAAGTTTATTGTTAAATGGAATAGAAATAACATATTAGTATTTATGTTGCATGTATATATAATCATCGTTATCAATATACCATATATTGTACAAAGTTTTAATTTTTAATTTAATTTGAATAAAATATGTATTGATAATTAATGCATCTGAAAAAGATAGACACTTTTTGTCCATGAGGTTGTAAAACAATGACAAATGTTAACATATAAGAACAAATTATGAGTTTCAATAAAATAAAAGTATTACTAAAAAATATTGCATTTTATATGTTTTCTTTCACTTGGATCGACATAGAGCTCCATGATCCCTTTGTTGTATATTTGAATGGTTGTTGTTTGGATTTAGACACTTAATGCAATATCAAAGGTTTTAGTCCATGCGATCGTAAAAGTCGAAATTCTAATTTTCTTTTTATTCCACAATTTTGAAATATTGAGTTACACTGATCTATTATCCTTTGAAAATTTAGTTGAAGCATACTATGAATGACGATTTCAACTACTCCATTAGAAAATTAAAACATAAAAAAGTTGTAGGTTTTAAGCAAAAGACAGTGAAATTGAATTCCTTGTCTTTTAATGATATTCTATTAATTTTTTGAATATTTTCTTTTTTTTTTCTTTTTTAGTTAAACCGAAGATGCCTTCAAGCATCTATATTAATGTACATATGGGGTTTAAACCCACAAAATTTAAACATACAAACACATGGTAGAACTAAAAATGCTAATCAAGCAGATTGTACAATTTTATTTTGTTTATAAGAAGAATTTTTGTTGTTTACTTTGGTATGCATTTAAAAATTATGCGCACAGGAACGACGTGCGGCGACCGCTAGTTACACATTAAAGGAGGTATTGCTCCACCTAAAGCATGATTAAGAGGTTTTTGGAGGAACCTGAGTTTGTGATCGACAATATGTGTAATTTTGATTCTTCTTTTAAAATTTAAACTGAAAGTTGTCTCAATTACAAGGTTGTTGTTAGGATTAAATGTTAATCGATCTATTATAAAAACAAGGCCTTCTGCATTCATATTTTCACGATTTTGATACTACTGCAATAATTTCAAATATACCAATTATACTCTTAAATAAATTATAAATATAATTAAATAATTTTAAAAGATAATTGTAACTACCTTATTTTTTCAAATATCTATCTCATTTTTACCAACGGTTATTACTCCGTTTTCCCATGTTCAACCCTATTTTCATCAATTCACCCACTTTCACCCTATGTCAGTTTTTCTTTCTTTCTTTTTTTTTTTTTTGGTAATTAACATCTGCATATGGAAGACGAAATTGATGCAATTGTTGCATCTCTCTACTCCACAACACCAAGCAAACACATTGCACAAGCTTCCCACTACGAGGATGTGGCTCCATCAAAAGATATTTGATATCTTCAAGACCAACAGTTGCATCACATTTACAACTAAAATATTGAATGCTTTTTTTTTGAAGAATCACGTCGATTTCCAGATGCAACGCCGCCAATCATTTCTGATTTATGCAATTCTCGGATAAGTTGATTGGATTTTGGTAATTGTTATTATTTGTATAGATAAAGATATACAAAAAATTTTAACTACACCAATTGTTATTGTATATTCTCTATCGATTAAGGAAATGGAAATATTTTACTTTTGTTATATTACTACTGTTTTCTATATATAAAGTGTTTTTTTTCTTGGATCGTTGAGTATCTTTTACACTATTTATTTCATTACGTTTTAGTGCAATATTAATACCTTTAATAGTTACTATCAACAAGGGTTAGTGATGTGGGTACAACACAATAAATTGGTCAAAAGACCAAAAACACCCTAGAAAGTGGGCCCCAAGCTGTTAAGGGGCACCAGATCCGCGTATCAATAATATGGGTCGGGTCGCTCGACCCGACCCGGGTCAACGACCCGGTATCACTAAGAACCAGGTGTTTTGATATGGACCTTTGATGCTAAAACACGTCAGAACAACGAGATGAAGCCACGTGGACCAGGGAGGTACGGACATTTGGTACTATAAATAGGCCTGACCCACCACATTTGAGGTAAGTTATTCCAGTTATATTCGACCAGCACTATTCTCCATATTATCTACCAACCATCTCGACCAGAATCTGACTTAAGCATCGGAGTGTCTACGCCGGGGACCCTCCCGGCTAGTCTCACGTGCTTGTCTCTTCTCAGGTTTTGTCCGGAAGCTAAACAGATCAAGTTCGAGGGTACCCAAATCCAGCAGGACCCAGGTGATCTACCAGCGACCCGGATTAATTGGCGCCGTCTGTGGAAAACTTTATGAGAAGATAACACATTTTCGCGAGATGGAAGGACCATCTAGGAGGGACCAGCTATCAGGAGAGTACGAAGGCAATTCTCAACGACCGAACGATCAAGTCATTCAGCTTACCAGAGACGAACTCCAAAGAATGATAGATGAGGCTAGCAGAAAGGCAAGTAGGAATGCCATAGTGGAATATGAAAGGAGAACCGCTACCCCGATAGTCCGCGAGCCGGCCAAACGACAGTTATTTAGAGAAAAGGAAATTGAGGACGAAATGAGAGAGGATAGCAGGGAGGTGCCTGTGAAAGGCGCTACTCATGAAGTATCCGATGCGGCGTCTAGCCAAAAGGAAAAGAGTAAAAGGAGAGAACCAGGAATCTCTAAGGCAGAGGTCGAGGACGTAGGTCGCCAGATCGAAAAATTGGGAGCCCAAATTAGCGAACTAAAACGTAGGGGCGAGATAGTGGCCCAGCATAGGAACTCGCCATTCTCTAATAAGATTCTCACTGACACCGTAGACCCCCATTTCAGAATGCCTGATTTGCCTAAGTATGATGGTAGCAAGGATCCACAGGAGCACGTCGTTGCATTCGATCTGGTAATGAACCTTTATGGTCAACCTGATTCCATTAATGCTAAGTGGTTTGTTACCACTCTGACAGGAAAAGCACAAGAATGGTTCACCAGTTTGCCCAGTGAAACCATTGAAACGTATGAACAGTTGATGCAGAAATTTGCATTCCACTTTGCAAGTAAAAGGAAACAAAAAAGATCGGCCACTCACCTGTTCACCATAAGGTAGAAGAAGACGAATCACTAAAAAGTTTCATGGGTAGGTTCAACAACGAGACCTTAGAGGTCCAAGATCTAAGGATCGACATGATGATCAGCATCCTTATACACGGATTAAAGAAAGGTCCTTTTGCATCAGCATTAGCAAGGGACCCCCCAGAAGACGTTGAACAATTAATGAGATTGGCTCAGAAGTACATAGATGAAGAAGAAATGAATGCAATGAAGGATGGTGAATGGCGGGGGGATCGAGGTCGCGAACGAGCGAGGGATCGAGGCCGAGACCGGAAGGCGCGATCTGAGAAAGATCACGAGGCACCGTATCAGCCTAGATTCCACAGATACACTCCATTACGAGCTTCCAGGGAACAAATGATGATGATGGTGGAAAAAGCGAATGTACTCCAATGGCCTAAGAAAACGCGAGCTACACCATCAAAGAGGTACTTGGGTAGCAAATATTGCAAATTTCACAAGGAAAAGGGACATGACACTGAGGACTACTTTCAGTTGAAAGATGAAATAGAGAGATTGGTTAGGCAAGGATACTTTAGGGATTACGTAAGGGAACCACGAACTTTTGAGAATAAGAGGGAACACAGAGATGCACGAAGAGAGAGATCAAGGAGTAGACCCCATAGCAGAGAGAGGTTCCGACGTAGAGAAGATAGAAGAGATGATAGACAGGACGAGGTCGCACGCAATAATGCTCCTGTGAAAGGGGTCATTCAAACGATCGCGGGTGGACCTACAGGGGGTGATTCAGCGAGATCGAGGAAGAGATATGCTCGATATGGATATGGGAGCTCAGAGAGGAGAGAGTTGGTACTAAGCGTAGAACAGAGTGAAGAAATTACATTTTGTAAGAAAGACATGGTAGCAGAGGCAGGGTCGCAGAACGACCCCATGGTGATCAAAATGGACATAGCAAATTATTCTGTGCACAAGGTATTGATTGATAATGGCAGTTCTGTGGACATCATATTTATGGAGGTACTAAGAAAAATGGGATTTGATGATGCCCGACTACAACCAGTACAAACGCCCTTGGTAGGATTCGGGGGAAGTGAGGTAACTCCGTTGGGAACCATCGACCTCCCAGCCTCGTTGGGCGACGAACCGAGAAGGAAAACTTTAATGATAAAATTTTTGGTCGTTGATACTCCATTTGCTTATAATGTGATTTTGGGGAGACCCAGTTTAAACTTATTTCAGGCTATCGTATCTACTTACCATTTGAAAATGAAGTTTCCAACACCAGGTGGCATAGGCGAGGTGTGCTGCAACCAGCGGGAGACAAGGAGATGTTACAATCTATCATTAAAAAGAGAGAAGCAGAAGACACGAGAGCCAAACGAAGGATAGGGGCCGACCATCCTGAAGAAATCATGGATACCTTGAAAAAACCAAGGCCCGAAAGAATAGAACCAGTGGAAGAACATAAAGTGATCGAACTAACCCCAGGCGAGCCCAAGAGGACCACAAGGATTGGGTCGCAAATGACATCGAACCTAGAAACATTGATGATCGCATTCTTGAGGAAAAATTCTGACATGTTCGCATGGAACCCATCGGACTTTAAGGGGATAGACCCAGAGGTCATCGTGCACAGACTCAACGTAGACTCGCAAATGCGACCGGTGAAGCAAAAGAAGCGATCGTTCGGCGTGGAAAGAAACAAAATAATAGAGGAAGAGGTCAATAAACTCCTGGAGGCAGGATACGTTGCGGAGGTCCAATACACAGAATGGCTATCAAATGTGGTGATAGTGCCCAAGGCATCAGGCAAATGGCGGATGTGTACAGATTTTACAGATTTGAACAAAGCATGTCCAAAGGACCCATACCCGCTACCTCGAATAGACCTACTGGTCGATTCGACCGCAGGATGCGCACTGTTCAGCATGATGGACGCATACCAAGGATATCATCAGATCTTCATGGCGGAGGAAGACAGAGATAAGACATCATTCGTTACTGAAAATGGCATTTATTGTTATAATGTGATGCCGTTTGGTTTAAAAAATGCAGGTGCCACCTACCAGAGGCTGGTGAACAGGATGTTCAAGGAGCTGATCGGTCACTCCATGGAAGTATATGTGGATGACATGTTGGTCAAGAGCAAAGAGGAGAAACATCACCTCGATCACCTGAGAAAGGCGTTCGAGGTAATGCGAATGTATGGCATGAAATTAAATCCATCAAAATGCACTTTCGGAGTTCGAGGTGGAAAATTCTAAGGATACATGGTGAGTGAGAAAGGAATCGAAGCAAATCCAGAAAAAATAGAAGCTATA
Source organism: Sesamum alatum (assembly GCA_034509735.1). Classification (NCBI taxonomy): domain Eukaryota; kingdom Viridiplantae; phylum Streptophyta; class Magnoliopsida; order Lamiales; family Pedaliaceae; genus Sesamum; species Sesamum alatum. Next base: position 17,492,034 of record JACGWO010000004.1, read on the forward strand.
TTGGGATTGAGCTCGCCAAAAATGGTCAAAGATGTACAGAAATTAGCTGGGAAGATCGCGTCTCTGAGTCGCTTCATCTCGCGATCAGCGGACCGTAACTTACCATTTTTCAAAACTCTAAGGAAGGTGAAGGATTTCAAATGGAACGAAGAGTGCGAGCAAGCATTGACTGATCTAAAGCAATATTTGACGAAACCACCCCTACTTGCAAATCCAAAAATAGGTGAGGTATTATATTTATACCTAGCTGTGTCCGAGGAGGCAGTAAGTTCTGTTCTGGTAAAGGAAGAAGCGGGGTCGCAAAATCCAGTATATTATGTGAGCAGAATGCTTCAAGGGGCAGAGAAAAGATACATCCAGATCGAAAAGTTGGCACTAGCTTTGGTTACCACAGCTCGAAAATTGAGACCATATTTTCAATCTCACAAGATCGTAGTATTGACAAACTACCCCTTGAAACAAATCATGTCTAGACCAGATGCTTCAGGTCGCTTGATCAAATGGGCGGTCGAGCTGGGTGAATTTGATATAGAGTATCAAGCAAGAACTTCCATTAAGTCTCAAATTTTTGCTGATTTTATTGTCGAGCTCGCAGGTGACCAGGAAGTAAAACATGAAGGCTGGTTGCTTCACGTGGATGGATCAGCGAACGCGAGCAATGGAGGTGCAGGAATTTTGTTGCAAGGACCCGAAGGAGTAGAGATTGAGGTCGCGGCAAAGTTGGCGTTCCCGACCACTAATAACGAGGCAGAATATGAGGCACTGATTTTGGGCCTAAAAATGGCAAGTCAAGCTGGGGTCAAGAGGTTAGATGTGTGCACCGATTCTCAGTTGGTCGCAATGCAGATCGAAGGCACTTATGAGACAAGAGAATGATCGATGACCCAGTACCTAAGAAAGGTGAAAGAAATGATGCAGAAGTTTGACAAATGCTCGATTCAACAAATCCCAAGGGAAGAAAATGCACGGGCGGACGCATTATCCAAGTTCGGAGCCATGATGGCAGGAATAAAGGACCGCAGCATTTCAGTGATGATTAAGGAGGTGCCGGAAGTGGACGAACCAGCCGTTGAGGTGCAAACGATCGAAGAAGAGGCATCCTGGAAAACGGACATAGTCAGGTACTTGCGTGAGGGGATCGCACCTAGCGACCCCGTTGAGGCAAAAAAGATGAGATTTAAGGCAAACAGGTTCACGATGGTGGGGGATGAATTATACAAAAGGACAATTGAAGGACCACTATTGAAATGTCTCGACCCAGAAAAGGCCCACTATGTACTAAGAGAGATCCACGAGGGAAGTTGTGGTAATCACTCTGGGGGTAGGTCGCTCGCACAGAAGGTCGCAAGACAAGGTTATTTTTGGCCCACTTTAGTGAAAGACGCAATGGAGTTTACCAAAAGGTACGAGAGCTGTCAGAAATATGCAACATTGATACACGCTCCTGCGACCTCATTGGAACCAATTAGGATCGCATGTCCGTTCGACCAGTGGGGCATCGATATTGTAGGACCTTTTCCACCAGCACCAGCTCAGAAAAAGTTTGTTATAGTGGCGGTCGAGTATTTCTCCAAATGGGTAGAAGCAGAAGCCTTGGCGAAAATCTCAGAAAAGGAAGTGATAAACTTTATATGGAAAAACATCATTTGCAGGTTTGGCATACCTCGGGTCTTGATCTCGGATAACGGTACTCAGTTTCAAGGAAAGGGCATTATGGCATGGTGCAAGGAATTGAAAATTCAGCAAAATTTCACAGCGGTCGGGAATCCCCAAGCGAACGGCCAGACCGAGGTGACTAACCGAACGTTGTTGCAACATTTGAAAACAAGGCTCGAAGGTGTAAGAGGGTCGTGGGTCGAGGAACTACCAGGCGTATTATGGGCATACCGCACAACTCCGAGAACCTCGACAGGTGAGTCACCATTTTGTTTAGTTTATGGAACTGAAGCTATAATCCCTGCAGAGATAGGAGAAATGACAGCCAGGATCGCCCATTATGACCCACAAGCGAACCAGGTCGAACGAGCTTTCGACCTCACCACAATCGAAGAAAGGAGAGATCGCGCCTATGCCAGGATCTTGCATCACAAGAACATGATGATGAGGAATTATAACCAAAGGGTCAAACCAAGGCAGTTCCAAGTAGGAGATCTAGTGCTTAAGAAGGTCGAAGTGTCAAAGCATGTCGGGAAGTTAGACCCAAGCTGGGAAGGACCCTACAAGGTCATCGAGATCAAAAAACGCGGAACATACAAACTTCAAAGCATGGATGGCAAAGACTTACCAAGACCATGGAATGTGCACAACTTGAAAAAGTTCTACGCTTGACAAGGACCAATACCAGCCTGTGAAAGGCCGGGCACAATGATCTGTGAAAGATCGTGACTGATCTGTGAAAGATCGCTCCAATGTACGATCTGAAAAAGATCCATTTCCTTTTTTGTCTGATCGCTAGAGACTGTAACGATCTGTGAAAGATCACCGCGTATTTATTTTGTCATTTCAATTAGAAGCCTGAGAAAGGCCATTTCATTTTGTAAAATTTCCAAGGCATAAAACACGACCTGAAAAAGGTCGCATCAAAGCAAATCACGCGACCTGAAAAAGGTCACGGACTTCTGATACAAATGTTTAAACTAAAGCACGCGACCTGAAAAAGGACGCGGACTTGTGATTAAAATTCAACGAAGACATGCGACCTGAAAAAGGTCACACCGAAGCAAATCATGCGACCTGAAAAAGGTCACGGATCTCTAATCAAAATTTTCTACCGAGGCATGCGACCTGAAAAAGGACGCGGACTTATGGTTAAAATTCAACCAAGACATGCGACCCGAACAGTGTCAGGTTGTGGATAAATTTCAACGAAAACATGCGACCTGGAAAAGGTCACACCGAAGCAAACCATGCGACCTGAAACAGGTCACCGACCTCTGATCAAAATTTTCAATCGAGGCATACAACCTGAAAAAGGTCGTAGACCTGATCGAAAATCCCAAGAAAATTACGCGACCTGCAAAAGTTCACGAACCGTGTCACGTATCTACTAGTATGCGACCTGGAAAACGTCGCACCAAAGACAGTTGTGCGACTTGCAAAAGGTCACACTAAAGAGAATTATGCGATCGGCAAAAGATCCTAGACTAGTTAAAATTCGCAAAGCGTACGAGATAAGGCAAAGGAAAATAACAGTCTCGAGCGTATCTTGAAGGTTAGTGGGATCGCATGAACACAACAAGAGCGAGAACCTTAGACTTTTCATTCAATAAGTACTAATTACAAAATGATGGTGGTCGCCAAGTCACTCGACAAAAGAGTGTATGAAAAAGGGTGACCAGGCAACACCGTAAGCATTTACACCAGGAAAGCGAGAACGACTAGACCTATGGAACATAGCCTATTTCGTCGACCAGACTCGCGAATTCATCTTCTACGCTGGGATCGGAAGCGGTCTCGGGTGGATAAGGCTGGAGATGATCATCCAAAGAGGAGTCGAGACGGGATTGGTCGAATCCCTCAGCGAAGCCCTGAAGGTGCACGACTTGTGCGATACACTTGTCGAACCCATCATTAAGAAATTGGGCAGACTGCACATCGACCGCAGTTTTGAAAACGGGAGACTTGAGAAAATCCCGTGCACCTTGGAGACGAGCGCTAGCAAGGGATTGTTTATACTCGTCTGAGAGAAGAAAGGCCTCTCGACCCTCGATCACACCCTCAGTCTTACCAGCGAGGCGACCGGCCGAAAATCCATCCGTTCGACCTTGCTCTAAGGCAGCAGCTGCTTGTTGTTTGCCCTCCTTGATGGTCGCGGAAATCTGGCTCTGTAGAGCAGCGATCTGGGTGTCAGCAATAGCCTTGGCTTCCAGAGCCTCCTTTTCAACAACCTTCGCACTCTCGAGGCTTTGTTCGAGCTCGCGGATCTTCTTCTCCGCATCTGCTTTATCATTCCGGAACATCGAACACTTAAGGGCCAGGTTATGACCAAAGGCTGAAGCCTGCAATGATCGAAGAACTGAGAAAATATTCGTGAAAGTATAAGCGAACACAAAAAGCTAAATTACCTGCATCAGCACATGAGCGAGATGCTCTTCGACCCGCGTATGGGCTGTTTGGGCCAACAAAATCTGGTCGCGATCGAGGCAACATGCCTTGTACAATTCGAAGGAGTCCTGGCCGACGAGAGTACGCAGCACAGAGCTACGAGCTGAGATGGCCCAATCTGGGTTCATCTTCTCTCCATCCATCTCAGCAACCCGACTGCTCGAAGTCTTAAAGTCCTCTCGAGCTTGTTTCCACCAAGCGACCTGATTCAGAAACTGCTTGGTGTTTTCTTCTTCTTCAGCTGCGTCCTTGGCTGCGCGCCTTTCGGCCCGTTTGCTCGAGCGCTTGCTCGATTTGCTGGAACTCTTGTCCTTTCTCTTGTGCCTATCCTTGCGTTTGCGCTTCTTCGACTTGCCCGGCTCACCCTCGACCCTGTCCCCATCACCTGCTTCTTTGGAACCACTAGAAGCGATCTCGATAGCACGGTAGGCACCCGAGGGGATGATGGCTGATGGTTCCACGCGGCCCTCGACCTCAACTTCGGGCTCTATCGGGTCAGGCAAGCGATCAGACTGCTCATTAGGGGGATCGCCTTCAGGAGAAGCGACCTCAACAATTGGGGGAGCGACCGCGACCGCCGGAGAGCCCCTTCTCCGCAGGTTGCGAGCAATCTCGGCAAGACGAGCATTCATCACTGCTTCCTCTGAAAAGAAAACAAAACGTTACAACTTTAAATACAGAAAGAGAAGCAGGATGATAGAAAGGATAAAAAAAACTCTTCAAGTCACCTAAAGAACCATGCACTCGCAGGGGAGCTGGAGATAGGCCAGCTAGCTTCAAGACTTCTTCTGACAGAAGTTTTTTCGAATCATAAGTCTCGGAAGTAATAGCATTTATCTGGTCACCCTCCAACCCCCCATCTTGAGGCTCAGGTTCGGGCTTACTGAGGCGCCAGTCACAGCGAAAAGGCCAAGTATGGCCAGGAGGGGGTCGAATAAAAATGAAACGTTCTTTCCAAGGACCTACGTTGGATCGAAGTTTATCTAAGTATTTACAGTCTGGTCGCGCGGAGAGATAATAGAAGCCCCGCTCGCTGGATCGAGCAGAAACAGAAAAGGAATATAGCGACCAGAGATTATCGAAGCTGGGTTCGAAATCGTGATATCGCATCATAATGACAAAAATGACTATAATACTTATGGAATTAGGGGATAACTACATGGGGCATATATCCAAATGAGTAAGGATGTTAGCTATAGGTGGCGCTAAGGGAAATCAAAGGCCGGCGTCAAGGTGAACAAGGGAGATCGGGCAAAAGCCTTGAGGAGGAAGATGCATGCGATCAAAGGATCTAGGAACTAACACCTCATAATCATGGGGTATAAAATATTTTTCCTTAATTTTGTGAATGGGATGTTTTACCGAACTTATTATCCCAGCCCAAGGATTTGCGGCCATCATAGCCATGTAACCCTCAAGAGTGGGTACCTCGTTGGAATCTACGCGATCAAGGGCTGGGACTACGTTATTGGTTGAAGTAATTACATTACGGCTTCGATTATTTGGAGAGTTTGAGGTCGTGGCTCGAGGAGGAGAAGGAGATAGGCGAGAGGGGCCAGCCTCGACATTGGCGACCGGATTAGGAATACGTGAAGGGGAAGTAGTTTCATTAACTTCCTTTGAATGAGGCGAGGTCGTAGTCGAGCCCGAAGAGGACGACCCATAACTTGAACCCGACCGGGAATCGGATTCAGTTTCAGAGCTATTTCTCGATCCCGACCCCGACCTCGACTCAGTTGAAGTACGGGAAGACATGGTACAAAGTATAAAAAAGGACGGTCGCAGAGTACCTTAAGGATCGATGTTCAGAGTGCATCTGGGTGGGCGAGGTCGAAAGACACCAGGCGAGAGAAGTCCAAGGAATGGGTCAAAGTGACCCTCTATATATAGGTGGTCAACATTGTGAAGCGCGCCCACTCGGAAAGGATGCGATGGTGACACGTGTAATGATCCGACGGTTTCGGTGAGGGGATACAAAGCGACGCGACTGTTCGACTTCTTCTAGCTTATTTAACTTTCACTAGAAGAAGTGGGGGACTAATGATGTGGGTACAACACAATAAATTGGTCAAAAGACCAAAAACACCCTAGAAAGTGGGCCCCAAGCTGTTAAGGGGCACCAGATCCGCGTATCAATAATATGGGTCGGGTCGCTCGACCCGACCCGGGTCAACGACCCAGTATCACTAAGAACCAGGTGTTTTGATATGGACCTTTGATGCTAAAACACGTCAGAACAACGAGATGAAGCCACGTGGACCAGGGAGGTATGGACACTTGGTACTATAAATAGGCCTGACCCACCACATTTGAGGTAAGTTATTCTAGTTATATTCGACCAGCACTATTCTCCATATTATCTACCAACCATCTCGACCAGAATCTGACTTAAGCATCGGAGTGTCTACGCCGGGGACCCTCCCGGCTAGTCTCACATGCTTGTCTCTTCTCAGGTATTGTCCGGAAGCTAAACAGATCGAGTTCGAGGGTACCCAAATCCAACAGGACCCAGGTGATCTACCAGCGACCCGGATCAGTTAGCATTTTGAGCAAATTTGGATTCAAATTTTTAAAGGTAAGGTTTCAAACTAATCTGTGGAAATTTTTATTGCCCTCAAGATGCAATAGATTTATAATAAATGCTGGCTCTGGATTGAAGTTGTTTCATTTTGTTATTAACTTGAAGTAGGTTTTTGGAGCGAATCAACGATATGTTTCTATTCGTGTTGGATTGAGGTAAGAAATATGAATATAATACGTTTTACTTTCTTAATTAGTAAACTAGTCAGAAATACACACTTGATGTGTGTGTAAATATAATAGTATTTTTATTAAACTAATAATTATCAAAATGCAAATGGTAGAATAAAATAGAGAGAATGAAAGGATGAAGAAAATCCATATATAAAGAAAAATATGGATGAATAGGATAATTGTGGGGGAGAAGTAATTACTTGAACACGGGAAGTAGAAAAAATAAAAATAAAAATGACAGACAAAAAACTTATAAGACACCAAAACCACTCTCTTCAATTATATATAGTAATAGATACTGTGGCACGCAGCTATCTTTTAATAATATTTTTATTTTATTAAAGCTCATAATTTATCTTGTATATTTTAAACTTCTTATTGTCTTACAATCTCACGTATTAAACTATCCGATAATTTTCTCTAATGCGTTAATATCAATAAATATTTTACTCAAATTAAATTAAAAATTAAAAAATTTCCCAATATCTATTATTTCTATTTCAAATCAACGATAAGCTTAATAAAATGAGAGTAAATTTTATTTTTTGAGTATATTAATTGCATGAAATTAATTTTTTTTAAAAAATTTGATTGAGTATAATTCAATATGAGTAGGAAACTTGAAGGATATTTTTGGTATTATAATAGTTTGGTGTAGTGGTATCAAAACTACCACTTTGAGTCCATAAACCCTCTTCCCTTTATAAAAATCATATAAATAATGATTTTTAGAGCATGGTTAATATCAATAGTGTTAATGATTTTTAGAGTATGGTTAATGATTGGTTAATGCTAGAAATTGTGGCACGCAATACTTGCGCGCGTAACTTTTAGTAGTATTTTTATTTTATTGAATCTCATAACTTTTTTTTTTTTTTTTCTGTATCTTAAAATATATCATTGTCTTACAACTCATATACAAAGATTGCGTGATAATTTTTTCAAATGCATTAATTATCAATACAATATTTTTACTAAACTTAAAATTATAAATTGAAACTTGGTAGAATATTTGTTACATTGATAACGCCTATTATATACATGAAACACAAATACCTTTAAGTTTCATGTAAAAATATCATTAACCAGTACCTTTAAGTTTCCCAAATCATTAACCATACTCTAAAAATCATTAACCAAAACCACTCTCTTCAATTATATATAGTATACTAGTAATTTGTGGCACGCCCTATGTGCGTGAAACTTTTATAACACTATTTAAAATAAAATATTTATAAAATTTTATTATTTAATAAAATACATACAAAATAACAAGTATATATTAAATTTATAAAAGAAGTGACAAAAAAAAAGATGAATAATTTTTTTTAAAAACTATTAAAAAATATCGCGGAGTGGGAAGTTAGATGAAAAAAATAACAAAATAAATTAAATGTAAATAAAACAAACTAAAAAAGGGAGAGATACCAATGAGGTGCTCTCCTTTAACATATAGTATAGATAGATAACTGAACTGTATTATTGATATATTATGTGAATTTAATATTTAACTATTTTTTAGTGTTTTTTTTTCTTTTTTAGGAATATATCACTACTAAAAATTGTGGGATTTGTAACAGTCTTTTTGGCCGTTCTAAAAAGAACGATTTTTAACAAATGTGGAACGGATTGCCTTCACTGACGTCATATAGTTGTTGAAATGAAATTCATAATTTTGTAATGCCGAAATAGCTAGTTACAATAACCGTTCCAAAATGTGGGATTTGTAAAGAGGAGGAGGAGAAATAGAATCAAAGGCACCAATGTGCCATCAACCAACAAAAAATATTCAAGCCCACACGAGGGCACTTTTAAACCTCGCACAGGAGGTACACTATATCCTCCATCAGCTGCCGCAGGAGGCCCAATCTCCAGAGGGGTTGCATCCTCCATACCTGACCTGTAAGGTCCAATAACATAGGATCCTCCTTAGCAGGACTCTCAGGCACCACAGCAGGACCATCATCACCAGGGTCAGAAGCAGTGGCCAACCCCGCTTTTTCATCTAGGAAGGCGGCAACAACATCAGTAGGAGGATAACCAGTGACATCGAATTGCTGTACAAAGGTTTAAAACCCATGATAGTTATACTTCAGGGCCCAATAAGCCAACAGCTTTGGAATGCTAGAGACTTTGTATATCCAGCTAGGTGGCTCTGCTAGAGGCCCTCTAGCATATCCCTTCTTTCCTCAGTCTCTGGATAGGTGCGAATCACCTCCTTCCTCACTTGATCCGTATGCAGCACTGCATGCTCCTTCACATGGAGTTTGTCCCTCTATTTTACTGCCTCCACTATAAGGTGGTTGGACTCCTCTAGTTCGCTGATGAAGCCATAGGAACCATTTATGTGGTAGTTAGCAAGGATGTTAGTGGATAGTCAAAATAAATATTATTTTGTGCCAAGTGAAGGTTATCTTTACTATTAAAAATATTTTCAATAAAGTTTCATTTGGTGCTTACACAAATGATTTGTGTACTATCCGTATTCACAATTAGTTTCTATATTAATTATCACCATAATTTAACTATGGATATCAACAAAAAGAAAGTTGGAGGGACCAGGAATATGCACAAACATGGCACACTAGGTTAGGTCTCATTTCTAAGGATGAGATGAAGTGGTTGATTGACTCCATGAATCTATAAATAGATGATTTGGATGCTCTTTCAACTTATGAATCTTTTCTGAAGGGTAAAAGACTGTTAAGCCATTTGTAGGGCGAAGTAAAAAAAGAAAAAAGCCATGAATTGTTTGGATTTGATCCGTATAGATGTTTCTGATGTAGTCAAGCCAAAGGATGATTTTCATACTTTATAATCTCCACCGGTGATTACTCACAGTTTAGTTATGTGACTTAAAGAAGTACAAGTTTGAAGAGTTTGAAAAGTTCAAAGAGTTCAAACTTGAAGTAGAAAATCAAATTGGGCGTAAGATTAAGACCCTTCAGTCCGATCGAAGTAGTGAGTACTTAAATTGAGAGTTCTTGGATTACCTAAAAGAGAATATGATTCTCTCCCAGTAGATACTTTCTGCAAATGCCACAATTGTAATGCGCGGATCGGCCCGGGAGAAGCGCGGGTTTGCGAATATAAAATAGCAAAGTGTAAAATAAACGAGGTATGCCCTTGATTCTCCTGGGCATTTGGTATATCTTCATGTTCAAGAAAGACACAATATGGAGGCCATAGAATTTTGCAGAACAAGAAATGTAAAGAGGAAACTTACCCTCGTAGTCTTCTTCGTTCGGCTACACGCATTGTTCCCCATTTTGTCACCAAGATCTCAATATAGAGACCCTCCAAATCGTCCACGCGCTTCACCGAAGAGTAACAAACTCTCGTGCTAGCAAGAATTTATTTAGGGGAGAAGAGACATCGATACAACGGTATTGATTAACGCTATCGACGTCTCTATTGTTCTACCTTGAATGAATCAAGAAGAACAAAGGGAAGTTCTTGTAGAGAGTAGAGAGAGAGAGAGAGAGAGAGAGAGAGAGAGAGAGAGAGAGAGAGAGAGATGTGACGGAATAATGTGTAGAGATTAATATGTGTGTGTGTGTGTGTATTTTGAGTATTTATAGGAAACATATTTTCCTATTCCTACTCAAACTCTGTTTAAAGAGGCACACTTTTACTAGAATTTTGGCCTAGTCAAATCCTAGTCAACCTAGACTTTGATTAAGTCAAACTTAATCATGGCCCTTCATCTCATCAATCACTAGATCAAATCTTATCCATCCATTTTCGATGGGCTTTATGGAATGGGCCTATTTAATTCTATTAAATCCTATTTAATATTCCAAGCCCACTAATTAATTCACACTTTTAATCTAATTAAAAGGGAAGCCCATGTTTATTAAATCCATAAATCCAATTTATGAATTCAAGTCCGATTAATCTAATTAATCCATGAAGGCTTAAATCTCCAAGAAGTATAATTTAATCCTATTCAATCTTCTCCTGGAATTAATTCCGAATTAACTCCTTTCACATCCGGTGAAGCGGGTGTGACTCTTTAGGTTCACCCCCAACTAGAGTTGGACCTACTTCTTGTTATCTCATAACCAAAGTAGTCTGTCACCATGGGTGGCCGTCTAGCAACGATCCATGGCACTAGAGACTAGGTGAATATATGGCGTGAACTTTTACGCTCCGAGATACATAGAGGTATGGTCCTATTGTCGCCTGTCTCCCGGCCTTAGTAGGGCATTGAATTAGGATGTCGGTTCCCATCCTTGACTTAGGCATCTATGCATAAAACTTGAGATAGGTTTAACTCTATGATTGACGTAGGAAATCCTTTCCCACTCAATTAAGTGCTATGGCCATAGACTTTGAGAGTCTAAACCATCTCAGAGCCTATTGGAGATCTCGCTATTATAATCTTTGACAAGGGACAGATCCTATCTTGGAATCCACCGTTCTTTCTACGTACTCCGACTGCACTGAACAAGACTTATGATGACCATGTCTTATGACACGATCACCGCTTGCCAGATTCAAGATGCAACCTTCGTATGTAAGCGACTGTCGTGATTCCTCAAGTTCGAGGACTAATCCCATACTATTAGAACCGGGAACACAAGTCATACCGACCAAGCCCGTGCGGCTTCCATATGACGATCCCCGCAAGTAACCTCAGTCAGCCGACACTACCCTTGTCAACTAACCCACTAATATTGCATAGACGTCCAACGTCTGTCATCGATGAAACACGATACTCATATAGTGAATTCAATCCTTAGTGCAAGTCTCTATAGGACCCTCGATACCCAATCTCGAAGTCCTGGACTTGGAGTGTTCCAGACCTATCTACAGAAGTTGGTTCCATGATTGCCAATCTATGCGCAGTCCAACTTCTTGGATTCATATGCCCGATCTGTGGGTGTTTTTTGTGACATCGAAAAGACGTTCAATGCTAGCAGTAAGCACAACAAACTTATCATTGCCAATGATGAATCCTTACTACATTCATCAACATAAATTACTTTCGTTCAAAGGTTAACGAATAGTTCTCAGAACAACCAACCACATTGACTTTTTGATCACATATTCTAACAATCTCCCACTTGACCATTAAGTCAACTACCACCACTTTGTTCAGAACCCTTTGAGCATGAGTAATCCATGATATCGACTAAGGTCTCGTGAGTCTGCTATACTTCCTTGCCGAAGCAATACGGTATAACCGTGTTACCTCTATCCACTATCGCCTCCTACAGATGGTAGTTGTCTAAGAATTTTCCGTGGATCTTGTGATGAGATCTCGAGCTATAACTTTTGCCATAGCCTGGTTGTCCGCCATCTAGGCAACCATCGGGTTGGCCGTGCTAGGCACCACGTCCAACCTATGGACGCAGTTTTCATCCATAACCACTATCCAATGCAATCATTATTGAGCCTGACTGTGCATACCTTTGAGACTAATTGTTTTACACTATGCTCTGGAAACTAGTATCGCTTTAGCCTTCTAAACTAACTCTTGACAGATAGTGCATTGAGAACACATCTTTAGTCCATATTTAGGTACTGAGGATTGTTCTTGATTGCTGTCTTCAACCCCTCAGTGCATTACCGATTTTTGTTGAGTCATGCAAGAAACACACTCAACATTGGATCCTATACACTGAGTAAACATATCGCATCTTTATCTGGGGTTAAGACGTAGGGGATACTCAACATCCAGGCCTTATCATTAGTCTACCCGTGACTAAGTCTCGAACAAACTATCCCTCTAAATATTTGAGCTCTCGCATCAGTCTATCATGGCTGAGTCTTCGAAAAATCTCAATTCACGATCTGTATGTGGGAACCCCCTAAAATTTCATGGAGCATTTTCGTGAGTTACGGTTGTGTTTTAGTGATTCCCAACGTCTTGCATTCATGCATTATGAACAAGACATTACACACTTAAACACTTGGAACACAATTTCTACTCCCACTGATCACCTACGTCGTTCAAGACTGAGTCATACTCGGTATGAGCTCGTCAAACGATTATTCCAGTTATGTGGTGTTTCAAACCCTGTTTGAATTCCTAGCGGATTCTATAACTCATCTCCATAAATCCAACTACAGTGTTCAACATCACGTTCTGCAGGTCGTTTGGATCACTATCCAAATTTGACCGAACTTATCCTGATCACTCGTACCTCTACGACATTCGCGTTTGTTCTTAAGAGGACTGGAATATGATCAGTTTAAGTAAGAAATGCGATTATAAGCAATATTAGCATTATTCTGCCGTAAACCTGTACAAATCAGACACCAAGTCTAATTTGTCTCCCATTAGTCTCTTGACTTATGTAGGATCCTCCTACATGCTCAAGGACTTTGTCAGGTTACAGGCTTGCCAAACCATGGTACTATAGTGCGTGACTCCTACAAAAATGTGACGTTCCTCTCGTTGGCAATTTTCGAGTCCACGTCTACATAGACTAAGGTAATTTGGTGACAGTTCAATCGACCTCTGTCAAACAAGGCTCGATCGCTCCCTTATCAGAGACCGTCATACTTGGCCTTAACATGAAGCCTTTCATTGAGAATTCCATTCTCAACTGGATGCTTAAGAGCTCCCACTAAATACACGGCGTTTTCGATCCTATCGAAATAGGTTTAATTTTACAACCATTTCCGGTTCACCACCTCAAGTCTAATTCCCAAACCTCATATAGGACCTTTAGACTTCTTAACCCCCTCATGGTCTTGTGTATTCAGTACCCTACAGTTGTCTCGCTGGATCCTTTCCAATAGACTATTTGGCAAGCCTACTTTCAACAAATAGCTTTCGGACTTTCTTCTTCAGAAAATACTTATAAATTTAGCTAATTCGAATCGTCTGTTGCTAGGTTCATCGAACTTTCCAAGTTACTTATCTTTAATAAGTGGAAACCACCCTAGCTTCTTGGGAATGCCAAATCTGTAAGTTGGTCTTGATTAATCCATTTAGATCATTTGAATTTTGAGTATTCATAAACCTTTTATAGGATGGTGTTATAGGAATTTACGTGTAAAACTCTAGCAAATATGAATCAATATTCAATAATTTTGTTGATCAAACATGTATAAAATAAAACCTTTGTCCAATAAATAGACATACTTTTGATCATACTAGGTTATGTAATTCCTATAAACTATCCTAACATGATCATGATTATAGGCCTAACAAGTCTCTAGTCCTTTTCAGCAACGACCCTGCCATTGTTGAATCCTAGAACTGTTCTTGGCTTTCTAATTCTTATCACCTCCTATAAACCACCCACAGATTTGTGACAAAACTGGTATCCAATACCAAACAGAGTATAGTGATCATGTCAATACTCAATATCAAATTTTACCTTCATTGTAGAAGGATCACGTCAATGTACGTGATCTCTATTTCAAGACCGACGTGGAGGTCTTTTGAGTTTCTCCACTAGGGATAGTATCATCACTCCATGTACTTTGTACAGATGTCCCTTTTGTCATCTTAGCTCCAAAAATTGCCTTCGTTGCATCATATCCTACATGCTGGTCTGGGACGGCATAGACATTATTCAAACGAAGCATAGTTAAGCCAACATCGTCATGCTTGTCGTACTGCTCTAGATCTCATTTATTATCGAGTTCAATACGATGCTGTAGACTTGCCGGCAGTCGTCCATAAACTTCTTGAACGCCAAGCGTTGCTTTAGTTGTCGACCCCTCCGGCAAAGGTTGAGGAATGTCCTCATCCGACATGTGAGTTAAGGTTCTGGAAATCTAAGACCATCTTAAGATTTCACAGCCAATTCGTGTAGTTGGTTCCATTTAATTAGGCTCTGTAATGCATTTGGTGGATACTTAGACATTCACAATATACAAAGTAGAAAATAGTAAGCAGAAGGAAGTAATATTAAAATTTAAGTTAAAACTCGATCTTTAGTCCTTAACCTCTCCCACTATTTCTACGAAAACCCATCACTCTCAAATGGAGTTTCGGAAAACGGAATCCTAGTGGGCTTGGGATCCACAAGCGAAATTCTCTATACCCCACTTTTACGATTCGCATGGAAAATAACCTTGCGAGAGGCATTCCATACCATTCTCATCCAATGAGATCTCCCAGATATGCCTCACCCTTTCATGTGATCCCAATAACTCCAAGCAAATCACGTTATTCAGGCGTTAGTCCCGACCCATCAACCGAATCATAGCACTCACTGCTACCCCCACGACTCGTGAGACAGGTAATAGGAGTATATCCTCTTTGTTGACAACAAACGTGCAGCTTATTTCCAGGACAAAAGACGTGCCACGACTCGTGAGACCACGGAATTGACTGAAACTAGCTTCCTCACTTTGTCATGGATGGAAGGCTTGGATGAACCACTTAGCTTCTACTCCATTTATTAGGGGTCTAATATTTTAGCTTGGTTCAACCAAGTTGAGAGTTTTAATGGAACGAGACCTCATCACATAATAAGTGTTTTCCATGCGTAATAGTAGGAATATTGTAAGTATAAATGTAAACATACATGAAACATATAGAATATTAAAAGCATATAAAATGCATCGCATGCAAAATAAAACCTAGCACGCTCCTGTAGGATGATCACAAGCCTAAACCTATATGACCACTAAGCCCGCAGTAGATCTATGGTCAATCTAAGAGTAGGCCTTATGCTATTACAAGATTTTATAATCCATTACATGCAATGGGCCTTTTAAGTCCTCTTCATCTTCTTGCGCTTTCCATCATGGGCCTACACCGGGCCTCTTCTCCATGGGCCTCCAATGCCTTGGGCTTGTCTTCCCTTGCAGCTTTTATTTACAGAAAATAAAACCTCACTCCTAATCTACTCTCATTACATCATAAAAAATAAGAATCCCCAGTCAGCAGTCGGGGGGGGGGGGGGGGGGGAGTAAATTAGGAGGGAGAAAAGAAAGCCTTATTATTCCATAGAAAAAATCGAGAGAGGTAAGAAGATGCAAAGAGGCATGCAGTCCCCAACCCAATAAATAAATTTAAATAAATCATACATGCGGTCTAGGGGGCTTTGTGATTATCCTTTGTTAATCCAATTAATGCAAATAGCATATATACACGTCTCACGTAAAATATGCTATTCAAACATATATGATATCCCACACCATAAAATAAGTGCAGAAATTACATGCAAACTATACACACAAAACATTGGATAATGGTGCAACCTAGGCACAATGATTTTTGTTAGAAAATCCTTTTCCATAATTAACAAGGCAATATTAATTCTAGGAAATAACCAATCTAAACCAAAATAAAAATGTCCCAAGTTAATTAGTTCGGAAAAATTCCCAAAATAATACAGAAAAATCAGATTTCTGGAAACGCATGAAAAACGATGCAAAACTGAAAAATGGTCTAACACTGAAGGCCAAGTGCGCGTGCGCGCTGGAAGGCGCCACTTCCTGTGTGCGCCCAGCACGCAGGTGCGCTTCTTGCGCGGCTGCTGCCCAGCAGTGCGCACTCCTGTGCGCTTGTTGCCTACTGTGCGGCCTGCTTACCAGTAGCTTACGTTTTTCATGTTGCAACCTTTATCTTGCAACTTCTTTTCTTAAACACAAGAACCATCAATTCAAGAATCCCAAAATCTAAATATTTTGTGCAATTTTTACACATGTCAAAATCCACACATGCTCATGCTATAAAAATAACCATGATGTCCAACATCATAAAAACGCAGAAGTTAATGTGAAATTTTACAAGTGAATTTTGATCATTGGTGCAACCATTGCAAAAAATGAATTCTTGTTAGGAAACCCTTTTCTCATTAACAAAGCAATATTTATTTAGGAAATTTCAAATCTCAACCAAAAATAAATATCCCAAGTCAACGGGTTCAGAAAACGCAACAAATACCATAAAAATTATTGAGGAAAAAATAGTTTTGAAAAAACGAGCCAAAAATGGGAAAAGACGAAATATTGGCACCAACCGGCTTGGCCAGGCGCGCGCGCGCCTGCACCTGGCGCTCGCGCAGGCCCCTGCCTGCACGCGCGCGTGGCCGTACCCCTGTGCTCACAGCCAACGTGCTGCTACTGCCGGTTCGCCATTTTCCCCCCTTTCTTGCTCTTTTCATACAATTTTATGAACTATAAGATAATTCTAACGCAAAAACATGTATATACACATTCAAGAAATCCAAGATCCAAAATCCCATGCACAATTAAATGCCAAACAAGATCTACGCTAAACATGCTTCAAATGTAAATTAAAACACGTTAAACATGCTTAAACATGTATAGCACATAGAATTCTAGGCCTATACACTAAACCGGGCTCTGATAACACTGTAACGCGCGGATCGGCCCAGGAGAGGCACGGCGCAAGCGCGGGGTTGCGAATATAAATTGCAAAGCGTAAAATAAACGGAATTAAACATACATCAAACATCCATAATGGATCAAGGGGTGTGCACTTGATTCTCCTGGGCGTTCGGTATATCTTCATTTTCAAGAAAGACACAACATGGAGGCCATAGAATTTTGGAGAACAAGAAACGTAAAGAGGAAACTTACCCTCGTAGTCTTCTTTGTTCGGCTACACATATTGTTCCCCGTTTTGCCACCAAGATCTCAATATAGAGACCCTCCAAATCATCCACACGCTTCACCGGAAAGTAACGAACTCTCATGCTAGCAAGAATTTGTTTAGGGGATAAGAGAAATCGATACAACGCTATTGATTAACGCTATCAACGTCTCTATTGTTCTACCTTGAATGAATCAAGAAAAAGGAAAACATGATCTGGCAAATGTTGTCGGCTTTTACAGTTCACCATTTCATGTGTTGGTGTACACTCTATTATAAGATCGTGATTGCTTACTTTCCAGCTCGAATGAGATTTATTACCGTGGTGTTGGCCATTGTAGATTAGTGGATTAAACATCAAAATAATTACAGTTAATTATTCACTTCGGTAGTAGTTTTTAAGATTATTATTCTCATTTTTTTATTTCGATGTTATGTATATTGTGGACTAGATTTTCTTTAAATTTTGGTTTGTCTGAAAGCATGCGTGGATCGTCCTGGGAGGGAGCGCGAATGCGGAAGTGCGATGAATAAAATATGAAAAATAAAACATGCTTAAATAGAAAGTAAATACACACTCAAGGGGTATTCCCTTCAACCTCCCGGGTGTTCGGTGTATCTCATGATCAAAGTAAACATGCAATATCATGGTGGCCATAGGGTGGAAACGAAAAGGAGCGTGAGACCTACCCGTTTGTCGCTTTCTTCAAACAGCTACGTGCGTTGTTCCACGTTTTACCACCATGATTCCGAAGTAGGAACCCTCTAAATTGTCCAACCAATCCACTGGATCTTGATCCCCCGTGCTAGCAAGAAATTAAGAGGAATTATATAAGAGGACAAATCAACCTAGCCTTATTAATTAAAGTCATCGATTTGCCTATAGCTCTCTTGTATCAAAATAAGGCACTAGAATAATTTTTGCAGAGGAGAAGGGGGAGGGGTCGGCCGAGTGAGAGGGAGAGAGTGATGGCCAAGTGGTGTGTGTGTGTGTGTGTGTGTGTGTGTGCGCGTGCGTGTGCTAGAGATTCAACACCTTGAGGTGTTTGTTTCTATGAGTATTATAGAAGAGGACTTCTCCTAGTCCTCTTCAAATTCTTATAGAGAACCCTAGGTTGACTAGGATTTTGGCCTAGTCAAATCCTAGTCAACTTAGGAAAAGACCAAGTCAAACTTGATCTTGCCCATTGATCTCTCCATTCAATCTCGTCCGTCCATCTCTTACATGGAATATTTTTAAATCTAATTTAAAAATAATCCCAAGGCTTTAAATAATTAAATAATTATTTTAAGCCTATCTCCTCAAATTAATAAATCCAATTTATTAGTTAATTCTATTTAATCCAATTAAAGAATTAACAATCTAAGAAAAGTGAACCAATTTAATCTAATTAAATTGTTCTACCTCCCGGAATTAATTCCATGTTAATTCCTCTGCTACCGATAGATTTTGTGTGACTCTTTACGTTCACCCTCAGCTAGACTTGGACGAATTTTCAGTCATCCTATACTGGAAACTCGTCCCTCACCATGAGTGGTCGTCTAGCAAAGGTCCATGGCACTAGAAACTAGGTGAATATTTATGGCGTGAACATTTAGGCTCTTTAGTATGTTTGTCCTTCCGTTTTTCGTCTCATGGCTATAGTCTAGGGTATGGACAATGGGTGTCGGTCCTCATTCTCGACTACAGCCTTGGCTCATCCATACCAAATGTCACAGGGATCTTATCCCACTGTTCAGTTATTGTGGTCACAGATTTACTAGGGGGCGATTTTAAGAGTGTAAGTGAGACATTACCATCAATCCCGTTGACAGGAGACGGATTCTATCTTGGGACCTACTGTTCACACTACACACCTTGACTGCACTAGGTAGGGCTTATGACAGCCTAGTCTCTTGACTTTGTAGCCTCTCGCCAAATCTAAGATACAGCCACGGCGTGTGCGATCACAATAGTCCCTCAAGTCTGATGACCAAAAGCGCGTACTACCGCAACTGGAAATTCGAGTCATACCGACCACCCCACTCAAGGTTTCCATATGACGATTCCCACGAGTCACCTTAGTCAGCTGGCACCAAGCTGGCTAACCCACTAACATTGCATGGACGACCTTCGTCACTTGTCGATGAAATGCGACTATAATCGCTTAGTGCAAGTCTCAAATGGACTCTCGATACCCTATCTCGAGGTCCTTCGACTTGGAGTATATCAGACCGATCCACAGAAATTGATTTCATGACCTGTGATCCTATGCGCAATCCAGTTTCTTGGGGATTATAATTTCGGTCTGTGGGTTTTGTTTGGGCATTGAACAGTTTGTAATATAAGGTAGTTAAGTGAACAGAAACAATGAATAAATACCAAACACGAATATCACTTTTATTCACGAACTTTATTTAAACACCAAATTGTTAGAAATGGGTTACATAAGCCTAACAGGATTGGCTTCATGCTCACCTATTCTAACAATCTCCCGCTTGATTTATAGCCAATCACCCATATGTCTTAACCCCATCTTTTCAAGATGCTGGGCATGAGCAATTTGTGACGTAGGCTTTGTCAAAGGATCTGTTGGGTTGTCTGCCTGAGCTGACTCGGTCTATCTGAACGTTACCTCTTCCTACCATTTCTCTCAAAAGGTGGTAGCGTCTAAGTATGTGCTTGGATCGGTGATGAGATCTTAGTTCCTTTGCTTGCGATATAGCCCCGTTGTTATCACAGAATATAACCACGGGCTCAGAAATGCTAGGCACCATACCCAACTCTTGGATGTAGTTTCTCTCATCCAAACCGCTTTCTTGGCAGCTTCCGAAGCTGCTATGTATTCAGCCTTGGTGGTGGAATTGGTTGTGGTTTCTTGCTTGGAACTCTTCCAATTCACCACTCCACCATTAAGTTTGAGCACGTAGCCCGATTGAGACTTGGCATCATCGTCATCCGTCTGGAAGCTAGCGTTGCTAAAACCTTCTAGAATCGACTCTGCACCTCCATAAACTAAGAATATATCCTTAGTCCTTCTTAGGTACTTAGGGATATTCTTGACTACATTCCAATGTGCCTCGCCTGCACACCACTGATATCTGTTGATTACGCTTAAAGCGTAGGGGACATCAGGCCTTGCACAGTGGACTTCATCCTTGCAAGCTCCTCATTAGTCTTAGGGGACTGTTTCTTGGATAACTTGATCCCGTGCCTCATAGGAAGGAAACCTCATTTTGAGTTATCCATGTAAAATCTTTTCAGGATTTTCTCAATATACGAGTTTGGGTCATTCCTAACATTCTTTTAGATCTATCCCTGATAATCTGGATGCCTCGAATGTAAGAAGCTTCACCCAAAATCCTTCACGGAAAATTGAGTGGACAACCATACTTTTATATTACCTAACATTCTGATGTCATTTCCAATTAACAGAATGTCGTTCACATAAAGCACTAGGAACAGTACAGAGATCCCACTGACCTTCTTGTATACACAAGGGTCATATTCATTTTTGATGAAATTATAACCTTGTATGACTTCATCAAAGCGAATGTTCCAACTACGGGATGCTTGTTTGAGGCCATAGATGGACTTTTGGAGACGACAGACTTTCTGCTATTCCCCAACGACTGTGAATCCTTCCGGTTGATCCATATAGATCTATTCCTCAACGAATCCGTTAAGGAATGCCGTTTACACATTCATCTGCCATATTTCATAGTCATACCATGCAGTTATGGCAAGCATTATCTGAATGGACTTAGCCATAGCCACCGGCGAGTAGGTGTTCTCAAAGTCGACCCCGGGTCGCTGAGTGTAGCCTTTTGCCACTAGCTTGGCTTTTGAAGGTGGTTACTTCTCCATCCACACCAAGTTTACGCTTATAGACCCATTTACACCCGACTGGTTTAACACTTAT
The DNA here is from genome assembly GCA_034509735.1 of Sesamum alatum. Taxonomy (NCBI): domain Eukaryota; kingdom Viridiplantae; phylum Streptophyta; class Magnoliopsida; order Lamiales; family Pedaliaceae; genus Sesamum; species Sesamum alatum. Next base: position 17,513,328 of record JACGWO010000004.1, read on the forward strand.
GGGTGGGTCTACAAATGTCCACACTAGGTTTGTGCTTATGGAGTCTATTTCGGCTTTTATGGTCTCAAGCCATTTTTCCAAGTCGATGTCCGACATCGCATTCCCGTATGTCTTAGGATCCTTGTCCAATTGATCGGTCACGCCTAAGAAGTCATACCTCACGGGAGGGCGTGGCACTCTAGCTGACCTACGAAGGACTGGAACGTTAGTGGTAACTGAGGGCGCTGCACAATAGAAGTCGGCGGTTCTAGTATCGTGGTTGGCTCCTCGTGAGGTGGCACAACATGCTCGGTCTGTAGAGGTTGTCCAACATGTTGTGCCTCATGAGGTTGCTCAAACTGTCGGGTACTTAACCTAAAACATTTTAGTGAGGTGTCCGGAGCTTCTAGTGTTGATGATTGATTTGTCTCACTTGATTCCTCAAGGAGAACCTCATCACGTTGGATACTCGCTGGAAAACCTTTTTCCAAGAACACTGCATTCCTCGAAACAAAGACCTTATGTTCCGAGGGGTCATAAAAGTAATAACACGCAGTTTCTTTTGGATATCCAATGAACCTGCACAAGCTAGATTTTGATTCTAACTTGTCTCCCAGTAATCTCTTGACGTATGCAGGGCTACCCTATACTCTCAAGTATTTGTAGGAAGCTGGCTTGCCGTGCCATATCTCATATGGTATTTGGGTCACGGCTTTGGATAGTGCCAAATTCAATAACTTGGCTGTCGTTTCTTATGCGTAGCCTCAAAAAGACAAGGGCAGTTCGGTGAAACTCATCATGGATTGGACCATGTCTAACATGGTTCGATTCCTCCTTTCAGATACACCGTTTAGATGTGGTGTCCCGGGAGGTTTTGGATCAGAAATTATACCGTTTTCTTTTAGATAATCGAGAAACTCTCCACTAAGATACTCGCCATCTCGGTCCGACCGTAGAACCTTAATTTTGCATCTGGTCTGGTTCTCGACTTCAAGTCTAAAGTCTTTAAACCTCTTAAGAGCTTCAGACTTATACCTCATTAGGCAAACAACTTTACTTATACCTTATTAGGTAAACATAACCACACCGTGAATGATCATCGGTGAAGGTTATGAAGTAAGAGAAGCCGCCTTTGGCTTGTGTTCTTAGTGGTCCACACACGTCTGTATGGACCAAGTCCAATAGACCTGTGGCAAGCCTGCTTTGTCCTACAAATGGCCTTTTGGTCATTTTCCCTTTAAAGCAGGATTCATAGGTTGGTAGGTCATTCGAGTCCCCTACCTCTAGGTTCTTTGAATCTACCAACTTCATCCTTTCTTGAGAGATGTGACCTAGCCTCGCATGGCACAATTGTGCATTCTCGTGTTTATCTATTTTGCGTTTATGTTGAGCAGTCATAATAAAATTAGACTTTTGCATAATGTAGAGACCGTTATTAAGTGTATCAAGCAGATGAGTAATTCCACCTTTCATCAAATAATTTTTATTGATCGAAAACTCATAACCACTATTGTCTAACAATGGAATGGAAATGATATTTTTGATCATGCTAGGTACATAATAACAATCCTCTAATTCTATCCTAACATGATCACTAACTACTAAGCTGATGTTTCCTATTGCTACTGCAGCAACGGCCTTGCCATCGCCGAGCTTCAGGACTATTTTGCCTTTACTTAGATTTCTGCTTCTTTTCAGCACCTGCAAGTCATTGCAAATGTGAGCTCCACAGCCGGTATCCAATACCCAAGAGGCAGAGTTAGTGACCATATTAACCTCAACCACAAACGTACCTTGCTCGAAAAGAATTTGGGGCATCCCTTTTCCAATGCCCTTTCTCACGGCAATGAACACAAATGTCATTTGCCCTCGACTGTTGTGTTGAGTCAACCTTCCTCTTTTCTTTGCCTTTCCCCACCTTGGCAGTGGGCACGCTCTTAGCGTTTGCATTAGTTGTGACGGTCTTTCCTTTTTTGCTTCTTCCTTTTCCAACGTCTGGCACCCTTGCCTTTCATTTTGAAAGTTGAAGCCTCTCCAATCAATACCGATGGCACGAGCTTCTTAGTCGTGGCCTCGTATTGGACCAACATACTAATTATCGCATGTATGCTCTTCTCAAGTGCATTCATGTTATAGTTAACAATAAATTGGTCGAATATGGGTGGGAGTGACTGAAGGATCACATCTATGTACGTCTCGTTATCTGAGTCCTGCTTTGAGGTCTTCAAGCTTTTCCACCAAAGGTAAGCATCTTGACCCCATGCTCATGTACAGAGGATCATTCGGTCATCTTAGTTCCACAGAACGCCTTCGTAGCGACATATCTAATATGCCGGTCAGGGACTGCATAGCAATCCTTCAGGCGAGTCATTATGGAAGGAACGTCGTTTAGCCTTTCATACTGTTTCTGCATCTCATTAGTCATAGATGCTAGTATGATGCTACGAACTTTTCGGTTATCCTGGTGCCATAGTTCGAACGTCTCGCGTTCTTCTGGCGTGGATTCTTCCGGCAAAGTGCGTGGGAAGGACTTGTCCATGACATAGCCTTGGTTCTCATAATCGAGGACTATCCTCAAATTGCGCAACCAGTCGTTGTAATTTGTTCCATTGAATTTGTTTGTCTCAAGTATAGAGGATAATGGATTCTTAGACATAGTTTAAATCTACATTTAAAATAAAGCATACAATCAGCAGAATGAAAGTGGTGTCTAAATAATAATTAAAGACTTGGACTTCAGTCATTTAATGCTCCCATTTTTTATATGAAAATACGCCACTCTCAAATGTTGGTTTTGGGAAATCTTTTCCCAGTGGGCTTGGGATCCATAACGAAATTTTTCATAACCCGATTTTACGATTAGCATGGAAAAGAACTTTGTGGGAGGTATTCCATACCATTCTCGTCCAACGAGATTCCCAAGATATTTTGCCTCACCCTTTTACGTGATCCCGAGGACTCCAAGTGAATCACGCTATTCAGGTGTTAGACCCGGCCCAACCAACCGAATCATAGCACTGACTGCTACCCCCACGACTCGTGAGACAGGTAACAGGAGTGTAATTCACTTCGTCCACAACAAACGTGCAGCTTGGTTTCAAAATAAAAGACGTGCCACAACTCGTGAGACCACGCCATTGATTGATGGAAGGCTTGGACGAACTACTTAGGTTCTCCATTTATTAAGGGTCTAATATTTTAGTTTGGTCCAACCAAGTGAGAGTTTAAAGACCCAGACCTCATCACATATAACTATGCATAATAAATACTTGCATGCTATAGCAACAAAATGATAAATAAAACATTTATTCATCAGATATGCCATATGCAAAATAAAGCCTAGCACGTCCCTATCGGATGATCACAAGCCCAAATCCTATGCGACCCACTGAGCCCGCAGTGGATCTATGGTCAATCTAGGGTTGGTCCTACACTATTACATCAAATGATAGTAACTCATCAACACACTGATGGGCCTTGCCTTGTTTGTCCTCTTGGCCTTCATGGATCTCCTTGAAATCCTCATTCTGGGTCATCCTTCATCTTCTTCATATAATTAAAATAAAAACCTCATAACTATACTACTCTCATTACAACTTAAAACAGAAACCTCGACGAACACCCAGGGGGAGTACATTTGCAGGGAGATAAAAAGCCTTATTATTCCAAGGCAACCAAAGAAGAGAGAGGAAAACAATAAAACGAGGCACACAGGCCTGACATTAAATAAACCATACATACGGTCTGGGGCTTTGTGATCATTCGTATCTCATCAACGCAAATAGCATTTCACATAAAACGAGGCATACAGGCCCAATATGAAATAAACTATACATGCGTGGATCGTCTCGGGAGGGAGCGCGAATGCGGAAGCGCGATAAATAAACATGAACGGAAAGTAAATACACATTCAAGGGGTGTTCCCTTGAACAACCCGGGTGTTCGGTGTATCTCATGATCAAAGTAAATATGCAATATCATGGTGGCCATAGGGTGGAAACAAAAAGGGAGCTTGAGACCTACCCGTTTGTCGTTTTCTTCAAACTGCTACGTGTGTTGTTCCACGTTTTGCCACCAAGATTCCAAAGCAGGAACACTCTAAATTCTCCACCCAATCCACCGGATCTTGATCCCCCGTGCTAGCAAGAAATCAGGAGGAATTATGTAGGAGGACAAATCGACCTAGCGTTATTAATTAACGTGATCGATTTGCCTATAGCTCTCTTGTATCAAAACAAGGAACTAGAACAATTCTTGGAGAGGAGAAGGGGGAGAGGTCGACCGAGTGAGATGGAAAGAGTGATGGCCGAGTGGGGTGTGTGTGTGTGTGTGCTAGAGATTCAACACCTTGAGGTGTGTGTTTTTATGAGTATTTATAGAAGAGGACTTCTCCTAGTCCTCTTCAAACTCTCATAGAGAACCCTAGGTTGACTAGGATTTTGACTAGATCCTAGTCAACTTAGGAAAAGACCAAGTCAAACTTGATCTTCGCCATTGATCTCTCCATTCAATCTCATCCGTCTATCTCTTAGATGGAATATTTTTAAATCTAATTTAAAAAATAATCCCAAGGCTTTAAATATTTTAAATAATTATTTGAAGTGTATCTCCGCAAATTAATAAATTCAATTTATTAGTTAATTCTATTTAATCCAATTAAAGAATTAACAATCCAAGAAAAGCGAACCAATTTAATCTAATTAAATTGTTCTAAACCTCCCGGAATTATTTTCATATTAATTCCTCCGCAACCGATGGATTATGTATGACTCTTTACATTCACCCTCAGCTAGACTTGGCCGAATTTTCAGTCATCCTATACTGGAAAGTCGTCCGTCACCATGGGTGGCCGCCTAGCAACATCCACGGCACTAGAGACCAGGTGAATATTTATGGCGTGAACATTTAGGCTCTTTAGTACATTTGTCCTTCCGTCTTCCGTCTCACGGCTATAGTCTAGGGTATGGACAATGGGTGTCGGTCCCCATTCTCGACTACAGCCTTAGCTCGTCCATACCAAACGTCACAGGAATCTTATCCCACTATTGAGTTACCGTGGCTACAGATTTACTAGGGGATGAATTTCAGAGTGTAAGTGAGACATTACCGTCAATCCCATTGACAGGAGACGGATTCTATCTTGGGACCTACTGTTCACACTACACACCTTCACTGCACTAGTTAGGGCATATGACAGCCTAGTCTCTTGACTTGGTAGCCTCTCGTCAAATTTAAGATACAGCCACGATGTGTATGTGACCACAATAGTCCCTCAAGTCCGAGGACCAAAGCTCGTACTACCGAAATCGGGAATTCAACTCATACCGACCACCCCACTCAAGGTTTTCATATGACGATTCCCACGAGTCACCTCAGTCAGCTGGCTAATGTACTAACATTACATGGACGACCTTCATCACTTGTCGATGAAACGTGACTGCAATCGCTTAGTGCAAGTCTCAAATGGACTCTCGATACCCTATCTCGAGGTCCTTCGACTTGGAGTATATCAAACCGATCCACAGAAACTGATTTTATGACCTGCCATCCTATGCGCAGTCCAGTTTCTTGGATTATGATTTCGGTCTGTGGGTTTTGTTTGTGCATTAAACAGTTTGTAATATAAGGTAGTTAAGTGAACACAAACAAAGAATAAACGCCAAATATGAATATCCTTTTATTCATGAACTTTATTTAAACACCAAATTGTCATAAATTGGTTACATAAGCCTAACAGATTGGCTTCATGGTCACCTATTCTAACATTGTTGATAATAAAACATACATGCAGGTACGTGAACATTAAGTGACAAACCAAAACGGACGTGGTACAATGTTTGTGAGTGGCGTTGTAGTGTGTTGTTTCATTTACCTATGCACATGGTTGGCCAGTGCTGGGGACAGGGTTTTCTTGGTCGTGGTTGGGCTATATTAATTTATGTTATATGCAATTTGTTGGTTTTAGAAGTTGAAAAATGGATAATACTTTTGTCTTTTGGAAGGCCTCGTATGCTAATTTGTATGCTTTGAATTTTCGAAAGACATGCTTGGCTATTGTTTTTTCATTTTTTTTCAAGATTGTTTGACTTTGAAAACATCTTGTTGTCTTTGGTTGTATTATTCTGGTATAGATGGACTCTTTGGTTGTAGATTTATTTTTCAGTTCATATATTTTGTGGGTTTTATATTGTTGAAAGTTTACGACATTTTTACTTCGTTAAGTGTGAGTTACAAATTGATAGATTAGATGTCAGATGGTAGAACATAGGAAAAGTTAGAAGCTTTGAAAAGTGAGGCACACCGAAGTAAACATGAACAATGATCAATAGTACACCGCAATAAATGTGAACATTATCATCCTCATTTGAAAACTATCAAATCCAGGCCTCACAATTTAGCGTCAACAATCAGAACAGGAGGTGGCCACAAGGTTGTGCATTGAGCACGCGTGCTGGTACTGTCATTTTTGTTGGGTTTTTTTTTCTTTAAGATTTTGAATAAAAAATGATAATCGTGGCACAGAAGCGCGCTCTTCACTGTGCAATAGAAACTTACGGACCATCAAGCGTTCCACTAGTTACTAACTCATTGTTCAGAAGTACTTCGGGTGGGTAAAGTGAATTAAGTTTATATTCATTTTTCAGGGAACAACTTTATCCAATAAAGGCATCCTTGATTTTATCACCCTACCGCCTTACATGTCCTTTCTCCTGAAAACCAAATTTTTCTGCACCCTGCATTGACTTTTGGCGCGTGTTGTTTTAGTGTTATATACTAGCTTATTGACAATAAAAATATAATATATTAATTTCCTATTCTTAAACCCAATACGCTTTTGAGGTTGTTTTGCACATACGTTGGTTATGCGAGTTGTCTATTTTGTTTATTAACGGTCAATTCACACGTGCTACTTTTTTATGATGTTTCTATAGATTTTGAAGTGAGATATTGTGATTTCTTACAACTTGTAGTGTCCTTACACGGGGAGCAAGAATTTCATCAAACACCCGGTTGGCCAATTGAAAGCAATTTTGTCTTAAACAATGCAGCTGGAAGAGTGATTTATGGCAACAGTTAGACATATATTTAAATTTAGCTGAAGTGTTTGATGAAATTTATGCAAATTATGGGTTGAGTTTGTTTTCTCATTGTGCAGCGCCATATTTTTGCGAAGAATCTGAGTATGGCGAAAGGATGTGTTGTGCTCGTTTGTTTCTGGTTTTATTGTTGGGTTTGATTTTCGTTGATGTTGTTTGTATAATATAAGAAATATATATTTCTTCAAAAAAAAATAGGCTTTCCCAATAAATGCTTAAAATTGTCCTCTTTTTGCGTGTCCCACCAACCCACAAGACTTCTTTCTAGAGAATAGGATTTTTCTTTCACCGTGTTTGTGCATCGCACTACTTGAACTCATCTGATTTATTGATAATTATTAATTAATAGTTAACTGCTCATGGTTGCCAACCATAATGCTAATGCCATTTCTGTTTTTTTCTAAATCTAACAAAAAAATGTGGTTGTTGTGCCCAGCACACGTACCGTTTGTGCAAACATATTTTTTTTTTAATTAAGATTGAACTAAATATAACATTTCTTAAGCAAATAAAAACTCTTTATCTCGTGGTTGGCACATGCATTATTCATGCAATTGTTCTTATGCATTAGTCTGTCAATTGGTATGCCACGAAGTTCTACAAAATTCTAGGACTAGAACAACATTATCCGATTTTATGCAGTGTTTCGTGCTCCTTGGGACTCATTCGGCTGGAAGGAGAAGTCGACCAAGAACAAGGCAATCGGATAGCCAAAAATTGCATTGGTCAGCAACGTCTACCGAGGGGGCCTCCTCGGTCAGCATGCCTGAGTGGAAGAAGGCAGACATGTTACTGTGCTCTTCAACAACCTCTTTAAAGAAATTTCTTTGTACACCTCTAAAGCTTCCTTTCCAATTAAATTCCATTGAACCTTCGTACCCAAGTCACTAGGTCGCTAACTACAGTCTCACTGAATGGTACAAGTTTCAATTGGATGCAGTGTGCGCCCTGCTGATGGTGGAGGTTTGCTTGTTTCGTTCTTGATTTTCATTTTCATACTTTTAGTGCTTTTCTTAATACAAAATAAAATAAAAAATTAATAAAATTTATTTAGTGGTTATTGTTAATTCAGTACCTGAATACTACACTGAGTCAATGCCCTTCTTGCTCCTCGCTTTGGGATTTGGTTCTTTGGCATATTTGAAGCTTTTGTTGAAGACACATCCCCCAGTTGCCATGTACGCTAGAGCTCACCGTGACATTGTTTTATTTGTATCACACCCTTAGCTTTCACAACATCAAAACGTGAAACAGAATTTATGAAATTTATGCTGACGGCTGGTGCTAATACTATAACATCCACATTCTTGTACATAACTGCGAGCTAATTGGTAAACATTAAAGAAATCTATATCGAGTAATAAATAAATTATAGGTTGAAGTTTGAGTATATTAAAGTTTTAAAAGGCTCCATTGGAGTTTATAAAGTTTTTGGTGGTTAAATTAGATCATTTTAAAAATTAAGGGACAAAAAGAGAATTTTAATAAAAGTTCAACAAAACTAAAAAAAAAAAATTGGAGAATTGGAGTTGTTGCGTGCCCCACATGTGCCATGATTAATGTAACACCCCCTCTATGTAAGATGTAGCCAAGGCCAAAGTTTCTCATTTTTTGTACCGAAGGATTTTCATTTCATTTCTAAGGATACAAGTACAAAGTACAGGGTTGAACACCCCATTCTACTAACTAAATCACTGTGAGATTGAGGTAAGTAAAGTTAATGTGATTTATATGTATATATAAATATATATACTTGTTGTTTGTATATTTAATGATAAATTATTGGTTACTTGTTTGGATTACATTGTTGTTCTGTGAAGTTGTTGTTATGTGCTTATATGTGGTTATGGTTTATTACATACGGATGAATGATTGTGCGGTATTATATTTGAGTATTGAATGAAATTAAATGAAGAAGTTATTTATGGGGATACTATAAATTGAGATAAAATAATGGCATACTAACATGGGGGTCATATTGCAATGGCTTATGATGATATGATTGATGAAAAGTTGTGTCTTGTCAGTCGATCAACAGATCACATGATATTATACGAGTTGTATGCTATGTGGTATTATGGATGATGAGATAACATACGAGTTGTGTGCTGTGTGATATCATGGATGTTGGGGATATCATTGAGTTGTGTGTTGTGTGGTATCATTGCTGATGAGATATTATACGAGTTGAGTGATATCAAGAAAAAACGAAAGGAGATATTGTGGTTGAGATGATGATGATTAGCAAAAACTATTGAATGATCCACTCCAGCTGGTAAGCAAGGCCCTAAGAAAATAAACAATAACCTCAAGGGTATTATGCTATGGGATTGATCTATGATTTTTAGTATTGGTTACATCATCAATTGTCGGGTATTATGTTGTGGATTGGAATATGATTGTCTGTATGTGTTGCCTCTTACGTTTGTTGTGATTGCATTGCAAATATCTATTGGTTGGTGTCATCACATGAAGTTTTGTTTTACTATGTATGTATGTGTGTGTGTGTATATATATATATATATATATAAATTGATTAGCTAAACTTATTGAGTAGGCAGCCTCAATACTTGCCACATATTTTTCAGGAGATGAGTCACCTTGACTAGCAGAATTAGATTATAAGCAGCAATGCCAGTTTTATTAGGTGGGTTAGCAGTGTCATCTTAAGTTGAGAATTCTAACTATATAACTACAGAGATGCTAGAATTTAACCTGAAATTATATTTCAAGATTTGTTATAACTAAAAACTTTACTCCTCTTTTTTTGGGTTGTGTCCATGATTACACCAGTGTAATGGTAAACATAAACTTTTGGCAAAGTCTACCAGTACCTAAGAGATATATATTATATTGATGAAAGTAGATTGTGTCTTGTAGGTTTTGATAGAAGTTTCTTATAAAACTAATTATAATTATGGAGAGTGTTATATTTGGTGGTATCAAAGCACCATGGGGTGCTACTAACACACTAGAGTATGCAGGCTTACCCTACAACAATGAAGGAATGCAGGTCAATAGAAGCTTTGTGCCAGATTGTAAGAGATCTGAAAAAGATTAACATTGATATTAGATGACCTCAACAAAGACTCCATCAAACAAAAGGTATTTCTCATCGATTCATGTGGGTTTTGTTTCTTTGTTCAGAGCATGATAGTTCTTCTGCCCAAACAAGTGCCTTGAATTTGAGTTGTTCTAACACAACAACTCCTAGACATTTCAAGTCGCGCATCGCAAGGGCTTTTCCCTAGTTATATATATATATATAATTATATATATATATATATATTACAAAGAGTCTTTCAAAAATCATGTATTTTAAATTCAACTAAATTTTCTCCATTGAAAAGAATACATTTTAATACAGTAAAGTAAAATTTAATTAGTAAGTTAAGTAGTTTAAATTTTATAAACTAAAAGTTAAATAATAAATGAGGACAATAAATAGGCAAAAATTTACATGTAAAAGTTATTATTAATTTGGTAATATCATAACAATTTTATTTCTTACATAAATGAGTAATTACATATTCGGTTTTCAAATATATTTTCTTTGAAAAACATAGGAAAATACATCTATTCATTTCTTTCCTAAAATTGTGCGGCTATGATGTATGGATACGGACACAGTGATATGGATACGATACGACAAAGACACATCAATAGGGAATTTTTTTTAAAAAAAATAGGGTATGATACGGTACTGACACATGCTATATATAATATATTTTATATATATGTATATATTCTAAACTTCTCATAAAATTAAAATATGCAATATGAAAAATATCAAGATAAAACATAAAATAAGTATGTCTTATATCTAAATTTTGAACCAAAATACATTACTTAAAAATATACATAATCTGTTTACTTTATAAAGTACGCAATGAAAAAAAATTAATCATCCAAATTAGTTAAATTATCATGGCCATCCCTCGATTTTTTAGTAATTTCATCCCAAAACTTTTAGTTTAAGATAAGTGAATTAATTTTTTTCATTTATTTAGCCAAAAAACTCTTTTTCTAAACTTTTTAAAATTATGAAAATACTCTAAACATGTCCAAAACGTGTCGGACACTCCTCCAAAACGTATCGGACACGCTGTGTTTTTTTTATTTATTTTATATTTTCGAACACGCCTACGCCGTGTCCGACACGTGTTCGAGGCGTGTCCGAGCCGTCTCCATGTCCATATCTGACATGTGTCCGACACTATATCAAGTAATTTTTCAAAGTGTCCATGTGTTATAGTTGTTCAGATTAAGCATATTATCAATTTACTTTTAAAAGTATATATGAGTGTCGGGGATATAATATTTGGGCAAATTGCAATTTACCTACCTGTGTTAGTCAAAAATGGCAAATAGCCCCTTGTGAAAAATAAATTAGCAATTTACCCCCTTCAATGTTAAAAAAAGTAGCAAAATACCCCCTTCGGGTAGGAGGTGTGCAACACGCGCCTTGTGTGCGATTTTGCTTAATTTTTTGCTATAAAATTCCCATTATACCCTTAATCATAACCATTGGATTTTGTTTATATATATATCAATGGTTCAGATTTAATAAACAAATCAATGGTCTATATTTTTTCTAATATAAATCAATGGTTTATATTTGATATGCAAATCAATGGCTTACATCCATTTAGATTAGATCAATGGCTCAGATTTTTTTTTGTTACAAAAATAAATTTATAAACTAATAAACATAAATTTATACAATAAATAATATATAAAATATATACATACACATATAGATATACTATATATACACACACTATTAAAAAAAAATAAAAAATAATGAAAAAAAATGGGGAAGTCGAAGAGTGAGGTCGGAGGTGGAGCCGGGGAGAGAGGGGGAGGCGTCCGACGATCTGAGGGGCTGGGGAAGCGGCGGCCGACGATCTAAGGTTGGGAGAGACGGGGAGGCGACCGACGATCTGAAGCGTCGTGGGAGAGAAAGCAGAGGCGGGCACGGCGGTGGGGAAGGAGAAACGTAGAGGCGGAGCGGTGAGGGGAGGAGGCGGCGCAGCGACGGGATGAAGAGGTGGAGGGTTGCAGCGGCGGTAGGGAAGGGGAGAGGGGAAAGCGCAACGGCGGTAGAGAAGGGGAGAGGGGAAAGCGCAGCGGCGGTGGCAAAGGGAGAAGGGCAACCGTGACGGGTATGGGAGGGGCGGTAGCGGCCGGCGACGACAAGGGGGGGGGGGGGGTATGGGCGGCTTAGGTGGAGGAGGTTTTTTTTTGTATATATTATATCTATATATATGTATATATATATTATTTATATTTATAAAAAAATATATTTATACTTTTTATATATAATTATATATGTAAAATTAAATCTGGACCGTTTACCTCTAAAGAAAATTAGCGCGTGTTTGCACAACTCGCGTGGGGGGGGGGGTATTTTGCCTCTTTTATAAAAACAGAAGGGGGTAAATTGCTAATTTATTTTTTCACAAGGGGGCTATTTGCCATTTTTAGCTAACACGGGAGGGTAAATTACAATTTGCCCTATAATATTTATTGTGAATCTATTAAAACTTATTACTGTATTTTTAATTTAAATTCTTCATTTACTAAGTACTTTTCCACTCTTGATTAATTTTTCATTTTAGTTAGAAAATAATTTAGTGATAATTCAATATGCAAAAATACTAAAATATATTAAAAACCATATAATCATTCATGACACGAGAGACAATATTTGTCCAATAAATTAATTTATGGCGATAATTGTTACACTAGCTACAAGGGAAATGCTACGTCACATCGGGTAATTTTAACTCAAATCAGGTTCAGCCGAACCAAAATTAATTATAAGGCAAGTGTAGTACATTTATCGTGTGATTAAGGTACAATTTAAAGAAAATGAGCAATCACATAACAAATATACTACACGTGCTGTATAATTAATTTGATCGACAAAATCTGACTCGAATAAGAATTTTCAACGTCACCGATAGTTGAGCTGGGTAAAGTGTGATTAAACCAAAAGATAAATCTATAAACTAACTAATGCTGGCAATTTGTCAAACATCATCAAGACGTGAAGACTTCCCCACCACAAAATCCAGAAAGGCCCATCCATTCCTCTTCCATTCCACATTCTTCCTTCCAATGCCATTCCCGTCTCCATCTAACTCAACACTTCAATTTCTTCGCCATGATTAACCTTCACCTTACACACATAAAACTGGCCATTTTTTCAACAATCGTAATGATATTCACCTGCAAAATATCATCCGCCAACAACCAGCTGCATCCAGTGATCTTAATACCAGGAAGTGGTGGCAACCAGCTCGAAGCCAGGCTGACTGCAGAGTACAAGCCCACAAGCTTGCTGTGCAACCGATGGTACCCACTGAAGAAGGACCCTGATGGGTGGTTCAGGCTTTGGTTCGACCCGACTGTGCTTTTCGGACCCTTCACCAAATGCTTCAATAAGAGGATGATGATTTACTATGATACTGATGTGGATGATTACCATAATGCCCCTGGTGTTGAGACCAGAGTTCCGTATTTTGGCTCTACTCAGGGCCTTCTCTATCTTAATCCTAATCTCAAGTAAGTTTTCCATGAGCCTTTATGCTGAAATAACGGCAAGAAATATAAGATTTAACCATTGCTAATTGCTATTCTTAAAAGTAAATAGTCATAGCAAATAATAATTGATTGATACAATGATTGTTTATCGTAGTTTTTGTGACAGCGGCTAAACTTCATGGGAAATATTTTTATCATAATTTTTAGTTGCGGCAAATAATTTTATCATTGTAGAAAAATTACAGCCATAGGTATTAATATTACAGCCAATAGTTGTTTTTTTCTAGTGAATTAAGAGTACTGTACATCATGAAAGCTTATTATTGTCCTGAAACAAAGTAGTTTGGAAATTATTCAAATTATAAATCTTTTATACATGTACCATATATTAACTTATGTAAGAGCAGATGTTACCCGTTAAAAACTTGGTTAACTGTACTTTATTATTTGTGAAAATACTGATGAGCACTTGCAAAGGGTGGTTGTGATTGTGTAATTAGTCTTAACCTTGAAAATTATTATTGTAAGAGTGACAACGTAATTTACAATTTTTTTAGGGTAAATTACAGTTATCTTTCTTGTTGGCATAATCACCAATACTTCCTCGTTCAGGGCCGTTCCTGAGGGTGGGCCGACTAGGGCAATGGCCCAGGGCCCAACCCTTAAGGGGCTCCACCCAGCCCAAATTACCCTTCTATTATTATTATTATTATTATTATTATGTAAAATAATTATTATATTCAATAAAAATACTACAAGAAATTAAGAATTGAAAGGACTCTTACAAACCGACTTCTCACCTTTCTACGTACTCTCTTATCAGATATTCTCAAGGATTCTCATAATTTGTTCCAAAATTGAAAGAACTTTTTAAACGTCACTTCTCCATCTTTTCTGAAAAATCTACTTTCGGCTTGCTCTATCAACTTTTTCAAGGAATCTAATAGTTTATTTAACCCTGGTAAGAATTTAGTATATTATTTTGATGTTGAAATTATCATGATGTTCTTCTTGCAGTACTGAGGACTATACGCCTCCTTTATTTTATTTTTTTTCTTTTCCAAAATCATTTGAAGTATTGATGTGCATCCAGTAATTATTGAAATTTGCCTTGTGTATTATTGAACTTTTCCATTCATTTATTTGCTTTTTATGTTTAATCAGTTGTAATGATTTTGTGTAGATGTTTTGTGCGAATCTTTTAGATTTTAATTATTATTAATTTATAGAATTATATTATTTAATTAGTTCATTTACTAATTATAATTTATATTGATCAATGTGTTTGTTTAATCGGAATATTTTATGAGTTTGACTATTTAAATTAGAGTTGGTTAATTAACTTATTTTATGAGTTTGACTATTTTAAGAATTATTATATACTAATTGTACTTTCTATCGTATTGCTACTTTCTTGTGCTGTTTTTTTTTTTTTTTTAATATAGGCATATTAATTGTTAAGGCATTGATCAGCTAAAATTATAATAAAGAAGGTTATAGCTGTGGATTAACTATTTTATATATGCTTTGTTAGGGGCCTTTTTTTTCTTTCTCGCTCTAGGGCACAAAAATATCAGGAACGGGCCTGTTCTCGTTATTTGAGAAATTATAAATACCCTTTCCAATAGAAAATAATTATATAAAACCTAAACGGTGAGGTAGAAATTACTAACTTTACCCATATTAATTTAAAAAAATATTTGAAAAAATGTAAAAAAATCTGAAAGTGAATAAAATAAATAATACATAGGGCATATTAAACCAAAAATATTTTCAAGAATTCTAAAGTATGTATAACACTATGATTTGCAAAAAAATGGGATTTGGGATCAAAATTGTCAACACATGACTAAATTTGCAAAAAAAAAAAAAAAAGGACAAAATCTGAGATGCTCAACACTAAATTCGTCAAAAAAAATGATTAGATGTATAAATGAAATAAGTTATAGGATCAAAAGTACTAATGATTAGAAATGTAATCTGGCCCATGTTAATTTATGTAAGAGAAGGGATGGTCGTGTAATTTGACTTAAACTTAGGAACTGTGGATGCAAGATTGCAAGAGTATCAATATAATTTACTATTTAAAAAAAAAAAAACTTAATGGTAGGGGTTGTATTGTTGTCTTTTTCTTTTTTGTGGAACTTTTTACCTAATAAATATGTTTACAAAGATTGTTTTCATTGTTCCAATTTGCAGAAGCATAACATCATACATGGAACCTCTGGTGAGATCTTTGGAAGAAGTAGGCTATGTGAGTGGGAGCAACCTCTTTGGCGCACCGTATGATTTTCGATATGGATTGGCTGCCGAAGGCCACCCCTCCAACGTCGGCTCAAAACTCCTCTCCGACCTGAAAAATCTAATAGAATCCGCAAGCAATGCTAACGGAGGGCGGCCCGTAATCCTTCTGTCGCACAGCCTAGGAGGGCTATTCGTCCTGCAACTCCTCCACCGAAATCCAACTTCTTGGCGCCATAAGTACATCAAACACTTCATCGCATTGTCTGCGCCATGGGGTGGCACAGTGGAAGAAATGCGCACTTTTGCATCAGGAAACTCATTTGGGGTGCCATTAGTCGACCCATTGCTGGTCAGGGAAGAGCAGAGGAGTTGTGCTTCTAACCTATGGCTCATGCCGTCCCCAAAAGTGTTCAACGGGACGAAACCGCTTGTGATCACACAAAATGGTTCGTATTCTAGCTCTGATATTGCTCGGTTCCTTCAAGATATTGGTTTTCCTGAAGGTGTCCGGCCTTATAAGACGCGTGTTCTGCCTTTGGTTGAGAGTTTACCTGCCCCTCAAGTGCCCGTTACCTGCGTTTTTGGTAGTGGGGTGAGGACCCCGGAGACATTGTTCTATGGGGACGGCGGGTTTGAGAAGAGGCCGGAGGTTGTGTATGGGGATGGGGACGGCACGGTGAATATGGCAAGCCTGTCAGCATTGGAGTCGGCGTGGAGAAGTAGGACGAATCAGTCCCTCAAGGTGATCAATATTCCTGGAGTTTCTCACACATCTATACTGAAAGATGATACTGCACTTGATAGAATAATTGGTGAAGTTTCTAGTATCAATGATGAAATTTCAACAAGTTTAATTCGTGCGGATTGAGTTTTTCTATTACAAATTCTTACTGTGTTTCCTATTACATTGGGACCAATTTTGATTCGAGTAATGGGATAATTGATCATAAAATAATTGATTATAAGATGATTGATTTTAGGAAGAATGATTATTGCGTTTGAATTAAACTTTCATAATTGATTAGACAATATAGATTGAAGATAAATTCCATAACTAAAATCATTTTTAAGGTTAATAATATAGTCCAGAAATTATTTTAATGATGCATAACAGGTAATTAGATGAAAAATAAAATGGCGGGATCAAATTAAAACTACAAATTATAGTTTTTAATGTTGTTTTTTTTTTTTTTTATTGAGTTTAAATCGAGAAGTTATTATTGAAAAAAGTGTCAAATCACACAAATACATGATCGACTTGTTCAATTGCATGGGCCACTTATTATCTATACTATCTATCTATACTATCTATACTATTATAAAAGCAAACCTTGTGGCGTACCAATTTTTGAATGTCCAAACCCTTCACTTCTTTTCTTTCCTTAAAAAAATTATTGGTCAGAAAAGTAATTTTATTATTTTTTCCCCTCAACGCACTACTCCAAATTTCTCTCACCCCACTTCATATTTCTTTCTTCTTACTAACTCTTTTTTTTCTCATTCCTTCACAATTTTTTTTTTTCTTTTCATCTCACACCGTTTATTTTTATATACTCGCGAGAATTGTGCAACAACGACTAGTTGTATTAAGGGAGAACACCTCTTTGGTGTCTCTCCCAAATTTGATCTGTCATTTTTTTATTTTTTTAAATTTTTTATTATTTTTTTCTCTTTTTCTCAACTTCTTATTTTTTCTCTCTCTTCTCAATTTCCCATTTTCTCTCTTATCAACTTCCACATCCCTTTTTCTTCTCTTATTTTCTTTCATTATTTTCTCATTTTTTTATATTTTTAATATTTTTTCATCTAATTCATTTATTTTTTTAAAAAATAATTATTTTTTTTAAATTTAAAATTATTGTGCACATAAATTTGGTGTGCCACATATACTAGTATATATATATATACTAGTAATGAATACGTGCATTGCACGTGAGTCGTATAATTTGATTAAAATAATAGTATAATTTAAAATTTAATGATTAGATGTGAAATATGTTAATTAATTCATGATATAAGAAAATGTCGTTCTCTAAAGATTGATCAATTTGAAAAATTCTTTTAATATATAGAAAAATTAAAACAAATTGAAAATACTAAATATAAGTAACTATATACTACAAAAAGAATACGGGAATTGCAACGGAAATAGGAACGATTTTTTTAAATTTTGGAACGGTAAATAGAGCACTTGATTCATTTGAGCTGGTACTAGGAACGGTTCAGGCACGGGAGACTATCCATTGAAAGGAGAGGCGTTCCTAATAATTAGGAACAAAAACATGGCGACCGTTCCAATTTTGGAACGATTTTTGGTATACAATTGTTTTACCATTCCTAATTACCTTTGTATGTATGAATTAATAATTTTTGTATTTGGAACACCTTATTAATTTTTGGAACGGTCATATCAAAAGTAAATCGCATAATTTGGAACGGTAGTTAGAACTTAGTTTGGAACTGTCAGCATAAGTCGAAGATACATTTTAGCACTAGTTCTGGAATACGTCTTGGAACGGTCAGCTATACAAGTTAGGAACGGTCACTGGAATACATTTTGACGCGGTCCCTATGAACGGATTTGGTACTCCTAATTTGGAATACGACATTGGACCGGTTTTTGGTATTAGATTTAGAATGAAAACCTAACCACGAAAGCATTGAATTTGGAATACAAGTAGGAACGGTCTGTCCCTAATTTGGAATACGTTTTTATCCGCTTTTTGGAACGGTTGTCACCTACTTTGGAATGGTTGTTTACCTGGTGATAGGAACGGTCACTTCTTTAAAACGGACAAAAATTAGAACGGTTTATATGCGCTCCATGTCTGTCTAAAGTACCGTTCCTAAATAATTTATTATTAATTTTTTTATAGTAATAATTATTATCATTAAAATATATATTAAATTATTAATAACTTCCACATCCCTTTTTCTTCTCTCATTTTCTTTCATTATTTTCTCATTTTTTATATTTTTAATATTTTTCATCTAATTCATTTATTTTTTTAAAAAATAATTATTTTTTTAAATTTAAAATTATTGTGCACATAAATTTGGGTGTGCCACATATACTAGTATATATATATATATATACTAGTAATGAATACGTGCATTGCACGTGAGTCGTATAATTTGATTAAAATAATAGTATAATTTAAAATTTAATGATTAGATGTGAAATATGTTAATTAATTCATGATATAAGAAAATGTCGTTCTCTAAAGATTGATCAATTTGAAAAATTCTTTTAATATATAGAAAAATTAAAACAAATTGAAAATACTAAATATAAGTAACTATATACTACAAAAAGAATACGGGAATTGCAATGGAAATAGGAACGATTTTTTTAAATTTTGGAACGGTAAATAGAGCACTTGATTCATTTGAGCTGGTACTAGGAACGGTTCAGGCACGGGAGACTATCCATTGAAAGGAGAGGCGTTCCTAATAATTAGGAACAAAAACATGGCGACCGTTCCAATTTTGGAATGATTTTTGGTATACAATTGTTTTACCATTCCTAATTACCTTTGTATGTATGAATTAATAATTTTTTGTATTTGGAACACTTATTAATTTTTGGAACGGTCATATCAAAAGTAAATCGCATAATTTGGAACGGTAGTTAGAACTTAGTTTGGAACTGTCAGCATAAGTCGAAGATACATTTTAGCACTAGTTCTGGAATACGTCTTGGAACGGTCAGCTATACAAGTTAGGAACGGTCACTGGAATACATTTTGACGCGGTCCCTATGAACGGATTTGGTACTCCTAATTTGGAATACGACATTGGACCGGTTTTTGGTATTAGATTTAGAATGAAAACCTAACCACGAAAGCATTGAATTTGGAATACAAGTAGGAACGGTCTGTCCCTAATTTGGAATACGTTTTTATCCGCTTTTTGGAACGGTTGTCACCTACTTTGGAATGGTTGTTTACCTGGTGATAGGAACGGTCACTTCTTTAAAACGGACAAAAATTAGAACGGTTTATATGCGCTCCATGTCTGTCTAAAGTACCGTTCCTAAATAATTTATTATTAATTTTTTATAGTAATAATTATTATCATTAAAATATATATTAAATTATTAATAATATTTTTGAATTTGGTTTTATAATTATTATTTAAATATGAAAAAATTCATAATTTAGAAATAAAAAATATATTAAATAAGAATATTATCCAATTCAATTACAAAAGAAAAAGTCCTAAATCTACCCCTCGTCCTGGTCCATATCGTCAACGTCTGAAGGGGGGGGGGTCTCTAGGAGGCCGTGACGGGCCGGGGATGGAGTGATTGGTCTGTAGGGCCTTCATCATGCCCATCATCTCCTCCAGCCGGAACATCCGACCCTCCAGGTTTGACGCTGGCGCTGGCAGTGGCAGTGATGATGGCGAGATAACGGTCTGGCTGAGACCGTGGACCTCAGAACCAAGACCGAATACCCGGCCCTTTTTCTTGCCCCTTGGCTACAGCCAACCACAACTCTTGCTCGGTCTGCACCACCGAGCCCTCTGATTAGGCCGGACGATCCCCAGGATTGCCCGTGGCCTTAGACTGATGATCCTCTAGCAACTTCTGGAATGTCTCCTGCAAAAGTTATTAATAAATTTTCAAAAATTAAAAAAAAAATAAATTAGAATATTTAATATGCCACTTACTGCCACCTCGCTGCCCTCGGCCCGCTCTAACCGCCGTCGGCCTTCTTCTTGTAGCATCTGGAGAACAACTCCATCTGCTTCACTGGCCGGCCGAGCTGCTCCTCCTGTAAAAAGAAATGGGAAACAATTATTACATTTTTAATTTAATAATGATAAATACTTTAAATAAGATTAAATATCTTACCATCTTCCGCTTGTGCATACCGACGGAGGCAGAACCCCTGCCGGTACACAGTAGCGGACGCGGTTGGGTTGGCGGATCAGTTGACCTTGTTGTTCGCGCACTCTTCCTTGAACTCCGAGGACTCCAAGTACAGTAGGAGCTACCGCCAGACTTCGTTCGCCAGCCATAGAGGCTTCACCAGAGACTGTCTGGCGAGGACGAATATCTTGCGGAGGAACTTCTCCGCCCGTATGTGGAAGATCTTGAACATGGACTCGTTGTCGCAGTCCCACCAGTACGTCATCTGTATTAAATATATATATATATATATATATATATACTCAGATTGTTAAAATAAAAATATAATTGATAACTGAAATTAACGTTACCTTCAAGCTTTCGAACCAGAAATGCTGGTGCTCTGGCGGCACTTGGCGCAAACACCCCAAGGGTGGGGATAGTGTCCTCGCACCACCGCGTTGATGCACTCGTGTATCTTCCGATCCATCCTGAAATTATATAATAATTAGTGTGACATAAAAAATAATTTAAATTATAAAAAAATTTTAAAAAAATCTAAATATACCTCGCGCCGGCGAGTGTGATATACTGGCGTGCGGATGGTGGCGGGAGTGGTGGGGGTGGTGGTTGTGGGGTAGCTTATGGACGGGCCGGATCTATCGCCGGTGCGGGAGTGGATCGGACGGCACCCTACTCGACGGATGCAGTGGTAGACAGACCGGGCTGATCCGGCGCAGGTGCCTGCTCTACTGGTGGTGGTGGGTCAGAACACTGGTTCCCCATCTTGGGAATCAACACCAGCCGGCGGTATGGCGGGTGAGCCATGACCACGGCCACGACCACGGCCGCGGCCACGTCCACCTCCTCGAGGTGGGAAATCCCGACCAGACATGATCTAGAATTTTTTTAAAAATATTAGTGGTATGAAGTTAAAAAATACATGTAAGTATCTTAATTGAATAATGATAATTTTTTTACTTTTTAAAATAATTATGCAACCTAAATCCTAAAATTTGTATACTAAGTCCCAAAATTAATCTAATAAATGGATAATGAATCCCAATTTTTGTTTTTGAAATTTTTCCTACAATGTTTACTAAATTCTAAAATTATTTCCTAAAATATATACTAGAACCCAAAATTGACGCTTAATTACACTAAATCCTTCTATTTTTCATACATAGTTATACTAAATCCAAAATTTCTCCCTAAAATTGCACTAAATCCTTATATTTTTCTATATACTTATACTAAATACATCATTTTAACCCTAAAATTGCACTAAATCCTTCTATTTTGCTATATATTTATACTAAATACCAATATTTGCCTATATCCTTACAAAATATTATAGAAATTTACTGAAACTTTCTTAAATTTCAGAAAATTAACAAATTTAATATATTATGAGTAAATTTTGTTTTACTAGGAAATTTTTAAAAAAATAAATTAAAAAAATTCTGAATTTTTTTTTTATAATTACATAAAATATAATGAATTTTTCAGAAATTTTGTTAAAAAATACATAATTTTTTAAAAAATTACAGAAAATTCTGAAAATATTTTAAAATTTGAGAAAATTATCAGAAAATTCACAAAAAAATTTAAAATTACAGAAAATTTTCTGAATTTTCATAATTTCAAAAATTTACAGAAAAATTCTGAATTTTTTTTTTAAATTTACAGAAAATGACATAAAATTTACAAAAAAATTCTGAATTTTCAGTTTAAAAAATTGAAATTTTCAGATTTTTAAAACAAAAAAAAATTAAAATTTCCAGATTTTTAAAACAGAAAAAATAGAATTTTACATAACATTATTTTCCAAATTTTCTAATAATTATATTAAATTTGTAATTATTGAAAATATCCTATACTCTTCTAATATTCAATCAAACTCTGAATTTAACATAAAAAATCACAGAAATTATAGAAAATGCACAAAAATTACAAAAAATTACAACATAATTACGGAAAATTACAACATAATTACAGAAATACAAACATAATTACAGAAAATACAACATAATTACAGAAATTAACAGGAATTACACAAAATTATAGAAATTTCACATAATATACAGAAAATACAGAAATTTCACATAATTACCAAAAAAAATTCAGAATATTACAGAAAAATCCCTAACTAACAGAATTTACAGATTAATCCCATAACTAAACAGAAATTACAGATATATCCCCTAACTATATAGAAATTACAGAAAATTCACTAACTATACAGAAATTACAGAAAAATACCCTAACTATACAGAAATTACAAAAATTCCCTACAATCACATAAAAATACAGAAAAATCCCAAAACAGAATTCGAGAAATTTACATAAAAAAATAAAATAAAAAGGGGTTTTGGTGTTCCCTACTTGGTAGTTGAGTGGCGGTGGACGACAGTTCGGGAGGTGGGCGTTAGTGGCTGTGGTGAATGATGGTTGGGGCGGCGGACGTGTAGCACCCTCTAACGGCACTACGACTATATCTCCCCTAATTATCACACTTAATGTAAATCCTGTTATATACGTAATTATGCACATAATTCAATCCCTGCTGAGTATAATGACAAGTAGCCTCACAATCACAACAAGCATATCTATCACCTCATCCACAAAATCACATATATACATATATATCAAGTACGTCAAAAATGGAACCGTTATAGTTAGTTTACATGTCATTCTTGTTTTTAATCCAAAATGAGACGTCTATTTCTATTTATGATGAGGAGAAAACTGCATACTGGCCAGACCTGACTGGAATGCAAAACGTGGACCTATCTGTCGTGAATAGGCACAACAAAGTCTACACCTGAAAATATTAGCAGAGGGATGAGTCTGCAACTCAATAAGTAAATAACCGGTACCACTATACACACACCTCAATTATATAAACAAGACAAGAACAAGCAACGTATATAAAAATATAATCAACTTAATCAAGCACATTTCATTTCATTACTCCACGTAGTCATCCTATAACACGACAACCAATTAAACTTGTCTTTTCCTAGTTGGCTTACTAGAAAGGTGATATAGTGTTTTTCTCCACCAACTCAACCTCACTATTCATTCATATATATATATATATATACATGAATCCCCTTGGCATGCCACACAGGCTCATCAATCTCATTTCGCATCAAAGCTCTTTCATTTCGCATCATAGCTCTTTTTATTTCATTTTGCCACATAGGCTATTCAACAACATCAAGGGGTATTCATATTATATAATTACATTTAATTTCCATCACTCCCTCGATTCCACATATCACCGTTCTTGTAAGTCAACTAGCCACATAAAACCACATAGTAGCATATTTCATGTACAAGCACATAACATATCTCAATAGGTTTCCTCATTTCACTTTCAACGACATAATCATTCAAAGTAATAATCAACCACTCGTACAATTCAAAATATATTAGTGCTAGCACGAATCATCGGCTCACATAAAAGTAATATCACAAGAAGTGAAACATATATAGATAATACTAATTATTTATGTACACACTAATAGAAATAAAGAACATATATAAGTAGCACTAATTATTTACTTACCTCGACTTACAACGATCTACTTGTATGTAGGGAGTTGCTCAATCATTCACCGTATCCCCCTTATCCTATAATAAGTTATAATGCATATAATCAACATATCAATAATATCGTAATTTCTAAATAAAATATTAAATAGTAATTATATATATTTTTCACCAATATCTCAATGTTTCATTAAACTCCTCATTCTATTATAGCTACCATTCATATTAACAACTCTTGGATTATATTTACCTCAAAATATACTTATCTTTACTAAATATAACATTTTCAATTATATTCTATAATATTTCTCAAATAAATTTTTCAACCCGATTAAACTAAGCCAATCAATTATAGAAATTATTAAACTAGTAAATTAAACAGTTTAAGCCATTAATAACACCCCTAATTCAATTGAGACATTTAACCAGGCACTAATTATAAATACTCAATTTCATAAAATTTTTCGGTTAAACACAAAATTGAGTAGTATAAATAACATTTAATAAATGCACTTATTAAATAATATAATTATATAATTTAAAACTAATTAAAATAAATTAATTACTTACCTTCGGTTTTCGCCGAAACTGTCTTTATTATATGTGTGCTGCTTTAGTGTTAATGTGTGTTTAGTGTTATGTGCTGTAAACATATATTAAAGGAACAGATGGGTGCGGCCGCACCCATCTTTATCCTTCATTTTTTTATTTTTTTATATTTAATAAACTTTATCAAAAATACCCATTACGTCCTTACTAATTTCTTAATTAATATAATTTGCTCCCAAATATTATATAAAATCCTAATTCACTCCATTCAAGTCTTAATATGATCACAATTTAATCTATAATATATCTACTAATTAACTAAATTTTCTTAAATAATTACCATTTGATCTCATAATTATGTATAAAAATTTGTGGGAGTCACAATTCTCCCCCTCCTAATAAAAATTTCATCACGAAATTTAATTAACGTACCGGCTCAGAGAATAAGTATGGATACTTCTCTCTCATACTCTCCTCAACCTCCCAAGTGGCTTCTCTGGGAGAGTGATGACTCCATTTTACCTTCACCATAGGTATTTCTTTATTCCTCAACTTCTTCATACTCCGATCCAAAATTTCTATGGGTTCTTCCATATACGTTAATCACTCTGATATTTCTATCTCTGGTTCACGCAAAATGTGACTAGGATCAGATCGATATCGACGTAACATGGACACATGGAACACATCATGTATCTGAGACAACTCTGCTGGTAATGCTAAATCGATAAGCTAGTGGTCCGACTCGCTCGCTCAATGATTTCATACGGCCCAATATATCTTGGACTTAACTTTCCTTGCTTACCGAATCTTAAGATTCCCCTCCATGGTGATACCTTCAGAAAAACTTTCTCTCCCACCTCATATTCCATCTCCCGGCGATGTTTGTCGACATAACTCTTCTGCCGATCTTGAGCTGCCTTCAAACACTTTTTGACTGTTTGTATCTTATCAACTGTTTCTTGGACTAATTCGGGCACCTCAAGTTGTCTTAATCCCTCAACGTCCCAACAGATTGGATTTCGACATTTTCTTCCATATAAAGCTTCATACAGAGCCATACCAATACTAGAATGAAAACTGTTATTATATGCAAATTCCATCAGTGGTAAATGATCATCCCAGTTCCCTCTGAACTCAATTATGCAAGCTCTCATCATATCTTCTAACGTCTGAATGGTCCTTTCTGATTGTCCATCTGTTTGAGGATGAAACGCCGTACTAAAGTGCAAGCTTGTACCTAATGCCCTTTGCAAGCTTCCCCAAAAATGAGACGTAAACCGAGGATCTCTGTCGGAGACTATAGAAGTAGGAACCCCATGTAATCTCACAATTTCCGAAAACGTACAACTCAACCAACTTATCCAAAGAATCATTTTGTCTTACTGGCAAAAGTGAGCCGATTTAGTCAATCTATCCACGATTACCCAAATAGCATCATGTTTCCTGAATGTACGTGGTAACCCAATGACAAAATCCATAGAAATCTTTTCCTATTTCCATTCAGGTATAGATAGAGGATGAAGCTTACAGGCTTGTGCTTGGTGTTCTGCTTTAACTTGCTAACAAGTTAAACATCTAGCCACAAACTCTGCAACATCTTTCTTCATGGTTGGCCACCAATAATAGGGTCTCAGGTCTCGATAAATCTTGGTACTGCCAGGATGCATAGCATACGGTGCATAGTGCACCTCGTGCATAATCTCCGTTCTTAATTCCTCTACATTTGGCACACACATAAGCTTCCCATTTAATAACATACCATCTTCCTGTATTACATATTGATTGTTCTTTCCTTCTTGTGCCTTGGCTTTCATTTTCTGCAAATACGGATCACTATTCTGTGCATTTTTAACTTTGTCCCTAAGGGAGGGCTTCACTTGAAGAGTGGCAAGTAAAAGATCATCACCAACGCTAAAA
Source organism: Sesamum alatum (assembly GCA_034509735.1). NCBI lineage: Eukaryota > Viridiplantae > Streptophyta > Magnoliopsida > Lamiales > Pedaliaceae > Sesamum > Sesamum alatum. The sequence continues at coordinate 17,540,079 of JACGWO010000004.1, forward strand.
CTCACATTCATTGCCCTGAGGGCAGCTAAATACTCCACATTATAGCAAATCATACCTGCTAGTTGGTCCACCGTCTTTCTACTCAAAGCATCTGCAACAACATTTTGCCTTTCCGGGGTGATAATCAATAGTACAATCATAGTCCTTCAATAACTCGATCCATCTTCTTTGCCTCAAATTCAACTCTTTCTGCGTTGGAATATATTTTAAACTTTTATGATCTATAAATATTTGAAACGTCTCTCCATACAGATAATGCCTCCAGATTTTCAATGCATGGACAATCGCTGCCAATTCCAGATCATGGGTCGGATAGTTCAATTCATGCGGCCTCAACTGCCTCGAAGCATAAGCTATAACCCTTCCATGTTGCATCAAAACACATCCGAGTCCTTGCCGTGAAGCATCAGTGTATACCATATATCCTCCATTCCCAGATGGCAATGCAAGAATGGGTGCTGAGGTAAGTCTTTTCTTCAACTCTTCAAAACTCTTATCACACATGTCATTCCAATTGAATGGTGCATTCTTCTTTAACAGATTCGTCAGGGTCTCACAATCACGGAGAAATCTTTCACAAATCTTCTATAATACCCAACCAATCCTAGAAAACTGCGAACTTCCGATGCATTTTTAGGTGGCTCCCACTCCAAAATAGCCTTAACTTTTGCCGAATCAGGTTGTACCCCTTGCTTTGAAACAACATGCCCTAAGAAAGCAATCTCCTCCATCCAAAATTCACATTTGCTAAATTTAGCATACAGTTTCTTTTCTTTCAAAATTTGTAAAACTGTCCTTAAATGTTGTTCATGTTCCCCGTGACTGCTAGAGTATATCAGAATATCATCAATAAACACAATCACAAATTGATCAAGGAATGGCTGTAAGGTGTTGTTCATCAATGACATGAAAGCGGCAGGGGCATTTGTTAACCCAAATGGCATAACAACAAATTCATAATGGTCATACCTGGTTCGAAAAGTTGTCTTTGGAATAGATCCTTCTTCAATCCGCAGTTGCCAATAACCTGATCTCAAATCAATTTTAGAAAACACTGTTGCACCCTTCAGTTGGTCAAGTAGATCATATATCCGTGGCAGAGGATACTTGTTCTTAATTGTAATCCGATTCAACTGCCTACAATCAACACATAATCTCATACTCCCATCCTTCTTCTTTACGAATAATACTGGTGCTCCCCAAGGCGAAATACTTGGTCGTATAAACCCCTTATCGAGTAATTCTTCTAATTGCTTCTTTAATTCTTTCAGTTCAAGTGGAGCCATTCTATATGGTGGAATCGAAATAGGTGCTGCCCCAGGAATAGTTTCTATTTCAAAATCCACTTCTTAATGAGGTGGTAACCTAGGTAATTCTTCTGGAAAAACATCAGGAAATTCCCTAACTACTGGAACATCTGACACACCCGGACTGACCTTCGTAGTATCACGTATACTAGCTAGATATGCTTCACACCGTTCTTTAATTAAATTAAAAGCAGTCATAGCAGAAATTAAACAGTTAGGTATAACTTTTCTTTCTCCCACTATAACCCTCTTCATTTGCCCATCGATTTCTACAACCACCTCTTTTGTTTGACAGTCCACCAAAGCATGATTACTAGATAACCAATCCATCCCTAGGATAACATCAAATTCCCTAAGGTTTATCACAACCAAATCTGCATATAGTGTGACACTATCCACCACTATTGGACAAGATCTCACAATGGTATTAACAAATATAACCCCACCAGCAGGCATAGATACACATAAGTCATGCCCCAACGGTTCAATACTAGCATGCACGCGTGATGCAAAATCATGTGATATAAATGAACAAGTAGATCCTGGATCAATTAACACATACGCGCCAGAATTGCAAATAGAAAAGGAACTAGTAATAACCTCAGGTGCAGTAGGAGCTTGTTCCCTAGTGATGGCATACACCCTTGCTTGTGGCTGAGATTGACTACTCTGTCCAGTCGATGTTGTAGAAATAGTCTCGCTACCTCGACCACCTCTGCCTCGCCCTCTACTTGTACTAACCCGTTGCAAATTCTCCCCCACACTACTTGGTCCTGAAATATGGGATCCACTGGCGTCAACTCTCCACGTAGGACAATCCTTGACAATATGCCCCGGTTGGTGACAACGATAGCACATGATTGGCTGGACTCCCCAACATTCACCGGTGTGTTTCCTACCGCAATTCGTGCACGAGGGAATAGACCTTCCACTAAACGATCTGGTTGGACCCTGTCTTCCCCCAAATCCGACTGAGGTAGACCCGCCTCTACTTGACGACACTGATGGACCTATTAGTTTGACTCATTCCTCAGCCTCTGTACCCACCTCTCTGAAAACCAGAACTCTTAAAAGAAACTGCACCGCTTGGTCTACCTATAAAGTTAGGATTACCTGTCCACTTCTTTCGTTTAGCTTCAGCAGAGTTCTTTTCTATGGATGTCTTTTCAGCTCTCAATGCTGCTTCCAAAAGTGCACTGTAACTCGGAGGTTTGATTGCTATCTTCTCTCGTATCTTAAGCCTCAGGCCTCTGTCGAATCTGTCTCTCCTCAATTCATCAGTACTGACCTCTTCTGGAGCATACTTGGATAGCCTCACAAATTGCAGCTCATACTCAGCAACAGACAAATTATTCTGCTTTAATTCTAGAAATTCAACTTTCTTACGGTTTCTGTAGAGCGGTAGAGTGTATTTCTCAGCAAATTCCCTCAAGAAATCATTCCATGTTAAAGTGATTGGTCGATTCCTACTCCCTGGAACAGTTTCCCACCAATCCAACGCATCTTTCTCCAATAAAGAAACCGCATACCTCAATTTTTGTTCAGAAGTGCATTCAATTCGATCTAGAACTCTTTCCGTATTTCTCAACCACTCTTCTGCTTCTGCAGGATCAGTTGTACCAGCAAATATCTTCGCACCCTGCCTTCTAACTATCTCATAGTTTTTATCAATAACTACCTCTTGTGGTTGAGGTTGGGGTTGTGGTTGTGGAGCCATCATCTACATAAACTCTAGGAATTGTTGCATAAAAGGATTTACTTCTAATTGGGGAACGTTTCTATTCTGGGCTTCTAACACCTGATGTTCAGATGCATGATCATGACCCTGTACAGACTCTAATGACTCAGTTGGGCCAGCAGCGTTTTCACCTGACGCTTCCATCATATACGAAATGCATATGTATAATTAGACCGATAATATATATGTTAAGTATAATACCACATATTATCAAATAACCCCAGAGAATTTAATCCCTGCTCTGATACCACCAAATGTAGCACCCTCTAACGGCACTACGACTATATCTCCCCTAATTATCACACTTAATGTAAATCCTGTTATATACGTAATTATGCAAATAATTCAATCCCTGCTGAGTATAATGACACGTAGCCTCACAATCACAACAAGCATATCTATTACCTCATCCACAAAATCACATATATACATATATATCAAGTACGTCAAAAATGGAACCGTTATAGTTAGTTTACATGTCATTCTCGTTTTTAATCCAAAATGAGACGTCTATTTCTATTTATGATGAGGAGAAAACTGCATACTGGCCCGACCAAACTGGAATGCAAAACGTGAACCTATCTATCGTGAATAGGCACAGCAAAGTCTACACCTGAAAATATTAGCAGAGGGATGAGCCTGCAACTCAATAAGTAAATAACCGGTACCACTATACACGCACCTCAATTATATCAACAAGACAAGAACAAGCAACGTATATAAAATATAATCAACTTAATCGAGCACATTTCATTTCTTTACTCCACGTAGTCATCCTATAACACGACAACCAATCAAACTTGTCTTTTCCTAGTTGGCTTACCAGAAAGGTGATATAGTGTTTTTCTCCACCAACTCAACCTCACTATTCATTCATATATATATATATATATATATATATATATATACATGAATCCCCTTGGCATGCCCCACAGGCTCATTAATCTCATTTCGCATCAAAGCTCTTTCATTTCGCATCATAGCTCTTTTTATTTCATTTTGCCACATAGGCTATTCAACAACATCAAGGGGTATTCATATTATAATTACATTTAATTTCCATCACTCCCTCGATTCCACATATCACCGTTCTTGTAAGCCAACTAGCCACATAAAACTACATAGTAGCATATTTCACGTACAAGCACATAACATATCTCAATAGGTTTCCTCATTTCACTTTCACGACATAATCATTCAAAGTAATAATCAACCACTCGTACAATTTAAAATATATTAGTGTTAGCACGAATCATCGGCTCACATAAAAGTAATATCACAAGAAGTGAAACATATATAGATAATACTAATTATTTATGTACACACTAATAGAAATAAAGAACATATATAAGTAGCACTAATTATTTACTTACCTCGACTTACAATGATCTACTTGTATGTAGGGAGTTGCTCAATCATTCACCTTATCCCCCTTATCCTATAATAAGGTATAATGCATATAATCAACATATCAAAAGTATCGTAATTTCTAAATAAAATATTAAATAGTAATTATATATATATTTCACCAATATCTCAATATTTCATTAAACTCCTCATTCTATTATAGCTACCATTCATATTAACAACTCTTGGATTATATTTATCTCAAAATATACATATCTTTACTAAATATAACATTTTCAATTATATTCTATAATATTTCTCAAATAAAATTTTCAACCCGATTAAACTAAGCCAATCAATTATAGAAATTATTAAACTAGTAAATTAAGCAGTTTAAGCCATTAATTATAACACCCCTAATTCAATTGAGACATTTAACCAGACACTAATTATAAATACTCAATTTCATAAACTTTTCCGGTTAAACACTAAATTGAGTAGTATAAATAACATTTAATAAATGCACTTATTAAATAATATAATTATATAATTTAAAACTAATTAAAATAAATTAATTACTTACCTTCGGTTTTCGCCGAAACTGTCTTTAATATATATGTGCTGCTTTAGTGTTAATGTGTGTTTAGTGTTATGTGCTGTAAACATATATTAAAGGAACAGATGGGTGCGGCCGCACCCATCTTTATCCTTCATTTTTCTATTTTTTTATATTTAATAAACTTTTTTCAAAATACCCATTACGTCCTTTCTAATTTCTTAATTAATATAATTTGCTCCCAAATATTATATAAAACCCCAATTCACTCCGTTCAAGTCTTAATATGATCACAATTTAATCTATAATATATCTACTAATTAACTAAATTTTCTTAAATAATTACCAATTGACCTCATAATTATGTATAAAAATTTGTGGGCGTCACAGGACGGTGGAGGATGAGGCAGATTTGGAGGACCCTTGTTGTACTGGTGGTCTGCGGCAGACGGTGAACGACGGTTGCGGCAGCGTACGATGGAGGGTGAGACAGAGAGAAAGACTGAGAGTGAGGGAGAGGGAGAGTGAGAGTGAGGAAGAGGAGAGGGAAGAAAAATGAAAGAAAATTGGCCAAGGGTTGAATATATATATCAGAATTTTGGAGCGGTCGTATCTTGTACAAACTATTCCTAAGCTCGGTCCAAAGTCTGGATACGACGTTGTTTCTGTCTTAAAACAACAACGTTTTAAGACATAGTATTGACAATGACCTAAATAGGAACGGTCATTTAATATTCAGAGTGCTACTAATACCGTTCCTAAATCAAAATGATGTCTTAAAGAGACATTGTACTGATAATATACTTACTAGGAATGGTCATGTAATATGACTTGTTCCCAATACCGTTCCTAATTGAAAAAATGATGTCGGTTTAAGACATTGTACTAATAATATACTTACTAGGAAGGGTCATGTAATATGACGTGTTCCCAATACCGTTCCTAATAGAAAAAACGGTGTCGTTTGCTGACATGCACATAGTAACCATTCCTATTTTCATATGCAACTGTTCCTATATGTATTCCAATATTTATTTTTTATCTTGTTAGATAATAACTATAAATTCAGAAAAACACGTTCCAAACACTCATATGATTGAATAAAGGTATGTAATTGGATATTTAAAGAATTTGAAAATATATATAGTAATTTCCAAAAAATAGACACACGTTCACAATATGAAGTATATTTGTAAATTTATGTTTGTTAGTATTTCACAGATGTCACTAGCATCCTATATTATTGTACTGCACGACATAATCACACCGTCAAAATTTCAATCAGACCGTTAGATATGATATAACATAAAAGAATACAATTTAATGTAGTTTTGAAAAATTTCAGTGTGCGGTTCTCGAGATATCGTATCCGGTCAGTATTCATCGTAATAAAAACAGTTGCATCCTTAAATCTGAGTGGCTGATTGAAAATCAGACCGTTGAATATCAAAACATTTTCATAATATTGTATGTGTTTAAAAATGGTGTCAATCCGGCTCACGGATGTTGAGATATCGACAGCATTAGGCAAAATACATTATATAGGATCTCATTTTGGAACAGTCCGAATTTAGGTAGGAACGGGAGGCACGAAATACAGATTATAGTAACCAAATTTGGAACAGTCGTAATTGACTTAGGAATGGTTCGTAGTAATTTTCTCTAGGAACGGTCGGCTATAAAAGGACCGCTCCAAAAGTTGATTTTTCCACCATTTTTTCATTGAGCGTGAAAACAAAATATTGGACCTCACTTTGGAACGGTCTACCAATTGGTATGACTGTTCCTAATTCGAACTTGGAGCCAATTTTTCAGTAGGTGCCAGTTGAAAAGTTGTACCTAAATTAGGAACGGTCTTAGATTTTCACTGACCGTTCCTAATTCAAATTCTCCTCAATTTTTTAAGTAGCCACCATATTTTAAAAATTGTACCTGAAATAGGAATAGTAATCGGAGCTTCGAACCGTTCCTAATTCAAATTTTCCCCATTTTTTTTTTGGCACCTATTCAAAAAGTTGTACCTGTATTAGGAACGGTCGTAGTATATAATATCCATTCCAAGTTTTAAAATTTATTCTGTTTTCTTAAAATAATAAAAATACATATCTCTAATACAATTTTTACAATAAGGTTTATAAAAAAATTACAAAAAAATTTCAGAAAATTCAATAAGTCTCTTCATCGGACTCAACCTCGTCAAAGCTATCTTCATCTTCGGATTCACTGTTTGGCGAGCGCGATGTCCCTGCTCCATGATCAACGACCAACTGTATTCCCGTTGGGTCATGCAGTTCAAACATTTGGTTATCTATTACAACATCTGGATTAGGTACGACTTCATCCATCTGATAGGCGACCTCGGTCTATCGCGAGTCATCGATTACTATTCGCGCCTTGATTTTGTAAACACCTTTCCAGTCGACTTTGTCTCTCTTCATGCTCGGGTAATCCGCGTAGTATACTTGTACTGCTTGTTGAGCCAGTATGAATGGTTCATTCTTTTGGTAGAGCTTTTTTAAGTTGACATCAACGATGTGATAACGAGGGTGTATCTTCATGCCTCTGACCGGATCGACCCAATGACAATTAATCAGTACAGTCTGCATGTTTGGAATTAGTGGATAATCTAGCTGAATTATCTCTTCCAAAATTCCATAGAAGTCAGAATCCGTGTCTGTATATGATGAGCTTTTCACACAAACACCACAATTCATTGTTGCCTTCCCAACATTGTGACGTTCAGTGTGGAAATTGAAGTCATTGACGAAGTAAGACGGGTATGTCCTCACTTCTGCTCTAGGGCCCCAATAATGCAACTTCAATAATTCGTTGTTTGTGTGATTCAATTCGGGTTTCACCTGCAATTCATCATATAGCAATTGAATTAATTGATTACAAATTAATGAGCAGATCGCATTTACAAGAAAGTGACACTTACACGACGTTGAACCAATCTTTTACTTGTGTTACCACTAGTTGATCAATTATCGGGTCCTCCGAATTGTGTTGCTCGAATAGTTCATTCAAGAATGACCTGTTACATTAAAACTAATAGTTATAAATATACATGTAATTGAAATTAAAATGAAGGCTTCAAATAATTACGTTTGTATAAGATACTTACTCGTAGTACGGTGCAACTACTTCACAATTACACAAGACGTATGTCTCGATAACATGAAGTTCCTCACCGCTCAGCCATCTCTTCTTTGAGGCTCCACTTGCTAGGCCCGGGTAATTGAAAATGGACCGTAATCGTCGTTGCTCATGAGATCATCATTCCGACCGGGTCTGCTTCGCTTGCAGAGAATGTGCGGTTCGAAGTAATGAGAGGAGAAAAGCCCGATTTCTTTGACAATATAAGCCTCTACAATTGACGCCTCGACATGTGCTTTGTTTTTCACTTTTTTCTTCAAATCGTGTAGGAATCTATTCATACGAGTATTTATTAAAATACAAATCAATTTCTACTTAAAAATAATATATTTAACAGTAGTTAATTAATTACCTCTCAAATGGGTACATCCACCTGTATTGCACGGACCCCCCAACGCGCGCCTCATATGGAAGGTGAACAATTAGATGCTCCATTAAGTCGAAAAAATAAGGAGGAAATATTTTCTCGAGGTTGCACAGGATGACGGCTACACTATCTTCCAATTCTTTTACCTTGGCCACATCTAGTATTGTTGAGCATAGGATCTGGAATAGAAGGCTCACTTCAGTCAAGGCCTCCCACACATGCTCTGGAAGCATTTCACGGAAGGCAACCAAAATCAATTTATGCATGAATACATGACAATCATGGCTCTTCATGTCGTGCATCCTTAACTCCTTCATGTCGACGCAATGGACCAAGTTAGAGGCATACCCATCAGGAAACTTAAGACAACGAATCCACTCGTATATCTTCTTCTTTTGCTCCTTCGTTAGTGTATATACCTCTTTGGGCATCACGTTCGGTCTCCTTTCGTCCACCTCAAGCTTCGACCGATTACATATGATCTTGAGATCCTTCCGTGCATTCAGATTGTCCTTCGTTTTTTTCCTTGATGTCCATCACAATATTGAATATATTATCGAAAACATTATTCTCAATATGCATGACATCAAGATTGTGTTGTATCAGATGCGTCCCCCAGTATTCAAGCTCCCAGAAGATGCTTTTCTTCGTCTATTTATGATCGACACCGTAGCCTTCCGGTTCACTCAATGGTTGTTCGACTGCCACACTAAACGCATCGACATGGGTTCAGATTTGTTCTCCAGTCAGCCTTGGACGTACAACCTTCCTCTCGATTCGATTTTTAGTGAAGGCTTTCTTGTTCCAACGATAAGGATGATCCAGTGGTAGGAACTGCCTGTGGCAGTCAAAATAGCATGCCTTCCGACCGTTTTGTAAATAGAATGCCCGTGTGTCCTACATACAAACTGGATACCCCATAACACCGGCGGTACCCCATCCAGACGCCATCCCATAAGCAGGAAGGTCGTTCACTGTCCACATCAATGCGGCATGCATCATGAATACCTGGTTTGTCGCAGTATCGTGCGTATGTACACCCACATGCCATAAATTCTCCAACTCCTCGATCAACGGGTCCAAGTAGACATCGATAAGATGTTTCGGATTCGATGGGTCACGGATCACCATCGTTAGGAACATATACTCAGACTTCATGCACATTCCCGGTGGGAGATTGTACGGTGTAAGTATCACGGACCAACATGCGTAAGTTTTACCATACTAACTGTGCGGTGCACACCCATCCGTGCATAATCCAAGTCTAACATTACGAGGCTCAGCTGCAAAATCAGGATACATCCGGTCAAAATGCTTCCAAGCCTCTGTACCGGACGGATGACACATGGATCCTTCCTCCGTCTGATGGCTCGCATGCCAAGTCATATGCTCTGTTGTGGCCTCCGATGCATAAAACCTCTGCAGCCGAGGGGTATGCGGTAGATACTTAAGAATGGCATACGGGGACTTCTCGCGTCTAGGATTTATGTCCCTGGTGGGCTTGTACCAAGCATCTCCACATAACTTGCAATATTCCAAAATCAATATCGTCCTTCCAGTACAACATGTAACGATTTTTGTAAACATCAATCTTCTGAACTGGTAAACTCGATTCTCTTATCAATTTCTTCGTATTGTAATAATCGACAGAAAAAGTGTGATCGCGGGGCATTATAGTATCACCCCACTGGCATAACCGATCATATGTATGCTCGGAAAAACCCTCTTTGGCCTTGATATTCACCAAAGAGGCAATTGACGCCAACTGAGAGGTGGTGCAGTCGTTCCACAATGGTTGGTCCGCAGCATGAACTACATCAAAAAAATGGTCTGACAAGCCAGACATATAATCATAGGGCCCCGAATCATAATATGAACTAGGATCCACATCAGATGGAAAATATCGAGTACCATCATCAACCGGTCCCTCCTAGTTATACGAAGACCAGAAAAATGGCCCAGCGGCATCAAATACCATCCTCTGCGCCGAATCCATTTGAGTCGCATCACCCTAATGTGAACTACCCTCATCCTGAATGGGTGGCGTTTGCTACTGCTGCACAGAGGGCGCTGTCAATGCTTCAAAGTATTCCTGCACCCTCTTCTCACCATGCGAAGTCCAATTATAATACTCTGACATAAACCCCTTCATACACAAATCAAAATTTACCTCGCTTGGTGTTTTGAACAGTTCGTTTTTGCACTTCCAACAGGGACACTTAATCTTCTCCCCGTCCATATATGCACGTTGAGACTTGGCCCATTCTAAAAATGTTGTAACACCATCCTCAAACTCCGGCGTCACACCCAGGACGTCTCGATCATACATCCATTTCCTCAACTGTCTTAACATGATTGGTCCTACATAATTCACAATAGTACATAATTAATTGACGAGAATATTATATATATATATATATATAACTAACCATTACAGAATTTCAACTTCTACCTGAGCAAAACACCTATCAATATCAGTGCAAAATTCACGCAGATAATTGATATGTTCGATTTTCGTATAAAGAATCAACAGGGGGAGTTACAACAAAATGAGTTGGAGAGTAATTATAAGAACAATGAGAACGAAGGGGGACATATATATAGAAAAATATAAGAATGGGCATTGGAATATTATTTGGAACACAACTAGCCGTTGATCCAGCTTTAGGAACGGTCTCAGGCACGGATATTGAAACGGTTCTTTTATCGTTGTAATATAGCCGTTATGGCATATTAGGAACGGTATTAGTCACACACAATACGACCGTTCCTAATTGGATCACAATTGGGAACGATTATTGTAACACCATTGCATTCCCTATATAGCCACAATTTGGAACGGTCATTGCATTACATTTTTCGTCAAGGCGTAAAAGGGTCTCATTTAGGACTACATATTGGAACGGTCATGCAACTGGTCCAAATAGATCTAGGGTTTGGATCACATGTAGGAACGGTCCATGTTCCCGATCGAGTAGTCGTTCCAACATTCACACATGTGTTCCAAATGGAATACCAAAATATATCCTGTCCCTTTTAGGAACAGCAATCGGTTTACATATTGGGACATATATGTTGGCACAAAAATAGGAATGGTCGTGTCGTTCCTATACGTTTGTACTACCATTAACTCGCAAGTGACATCATCAACGGTTTCCCGTTCCACAACTGTTCCACTTACCGTTCCTATTTGGAACGGTCTTTGGAACGGTCGGCTATATCCGTTCCAATTCCCGCATTTTTTGTAGTGATATTATAACTTAATTGTTATCTAATCGATCTTTCTCTTAGTCTTTATCTTCTTCTTTTTTTTTTTTATGTTGATTGATGGTAACATCTTATTTTGCTTGATTTTAATGATTATTGAATAACTTGCTATGAAGATAAATAATAATACTTTTGTATGAAATACTTTTCTTAGTCCTTACTTCAAGTTTGATTCTCATATAAGTTGTTTAACAATTAAATCATACTATTATTTAATGTTAAACAATCAATTAATAATTTTCTACCATTGTCCTTATTATTTGAGTCCCAAATTTCAAAAAGATCCCGAGGTTCAAAATAGAAAATTTTTATAGTGCTCTTTTTTTTTTTTTCTGAAAACGTATCTAATATATTATCTTGTTAAGCAAGGATAAAAAAAAAAAACAATAATCATAGTGTTGACATCAAAATTTTAGAATAAACTACCAATTAAAAGCCCAAATAAATTGACTAATAATTAGATTTCAAATTAAAATCCATACTAAATTTTGGCTTTTTTACATATTTTCAAGATAATAAATTTATACTAAACTTGGGCGTTAAGCGTCTTAACAGATTGATTCAAGATAAAATACAAAATAATTCTTTTATTTAAGATTGGTTAAGTGAGTCAAAAAATGTTCAAGTACAAGTGTTAGGAGACTGATCTATATTAGAGCACATAATTTCCAAGTTCAAGCAACATAAGTCTTGTTCATGCCTATATAAAAAAATGTATATATACCTCTCAAAACATACACACACAAAAACACTACCCAAATCCTAACAACTAAAGTCCTAAACAAGTCCAAAACTCTCAACATCTTCCAAAACTATGCAGTCGCAAAGGTTCTATGTCTTCCTTGATATTAAAAGCTTAATACTATATTTCAAGGTAGCTTATAATTTTCTCCCACAACAGGGCACACTAGCCAGAGTTTTTTTTGTATCTTCTTTTTTATTGAATTTCTTTTAACTTTTCTAATTTTACAAGGTGTAAATTGCATTTAACCAAAATCTTAAGTAGCAATGTTGTGTTGTATATGTTGAAAATTTCAACTACTTAATTTTTTTTTTATTTCATCAAGCTTTGAAAAAGTGTGCTAGAATTTTACTTAATTAACAAAAGGTCATTCTTCTCTACTACTATTCTAAGTGGACGACTTAATTTTTCAAATGTTGTTTTGATTTTACGACAATATTACTAATAATGAATTTTTTTTCTTATTATTATTTTTTTTATAATTTTCTATTTAACTAAATATATTATTGTTCTTATAGAGTTTTTCTTACAATTAAAAAATTTATAACTTAATTTACAAAAAAATTCTATCCAACTCAAATAAAAAAGAACTTAAACTAATCTGTATTAATCAAAATGCCCAGAAGAATGAAAATTCTTAAAATACTAATTTAGATTATCTAACTCCTTTCTTTATCTTTTATTTATTTATCTTAGTACTTGATAACATTTATTTTGTCCATTAATTTCTCCCTTTTAATTAATCCAATATTGGTTTTCCTGTTCTGCATTATGTTAATTTTTTTCGTGGGTTTTGTTTTCCCATATATTATAGATTGCGACCTTAATGATTAATTTTATCTGTTATTCAAAATAGTCCTTATGAAAAAGTATAAATATATTTTCACAATAGAAACAAACATTGCCCTGGATTCACATTTTAACTATAGTATAATATAATAGAATATATGTAATAAAATAGTACTTAATATTTATTGAAGTTTAGCTTAATATATAAATATACAGTTCATTTAGATTTTTACCATCAAATTGTATCATATATAACGTAACAAAATATTTTTTTAAAAAATATTTAAAATATACTATGACAAATTAATTGAAATGAGATAATATTTAATTTTTTATTTTATTTGCAATTCTTGTAGCTAGTTAAGTGTTGGTTAAATGCATTATGACTGATTCTCTTTTTCTTTTACTACAGTCTACACATTAATAAGCAATTAACACACACACACACACACATACATATGCATATTGTTGTAATATATATATATATATATATATATATATTACTATGACTAGTAGTATTATTACTTTCACCTATTTATCAGTCATATTTCTCTATATTTAAAATAATACTCCAGTAAAAGTACCCATATACATGCATCTTTAGGAATATTTCATACTATTTAACATTTATAATCGAGTAAACTATCCTTTGTTAAATTATAAATAACAATCATAAAAGTACAATAAAAATATAAACATTCCTATCACTACATGTTCTAGCAGTTCAAGAAGCTATAGAAAAGAAATGATACAATTTGTGGATAACAAAAAGGGATAATTACACTCCCCTCCGTTGAGGTTTGGTGTAATTACATGCAGACCCCCTGTGGTTTGAAAAATTACATCTAATACCCCTAAGGTTTGCTTCTGTCTAACAAATATGTCACTCTGTTAGTTAAAATTCACCGAATTTGTTGATATTGACAAAAAAACTGAATGAAAATCAATATTTGCCCTTGATTGACTTATTAATGACTTAATACAGGTCAAAAAAATCTTTTATGACTAAATTACCCTTATGACGGTGAAGATATACGTCCTTTTATGCATTAACGTGTGACAATATATAAGGGTAATTTGGTTATAAAAAGATTTATTTAATCTATAATAAGTCAGTAATAAGTCAATCAATGACAAATATCACCTTTAATTCTCTTTTTTTTTTGCTAATATCAATAAATTCGGTGAATTTTGACTAACAGAGGGACCTATTTATTAGACAGAAGCAAATCTAGGGGTACTAGATGTAATTTTTCAAATCACAGGGAGTCTACGTGTAATTACACCAAATCTCAAGGGAGGGGAGTGTAATTATCCCTAACAAAAATGATATCTTCTATACTTATAAATTTATGTCAGTAATTTCTATCATAATTGTTAGAATTATAAATTATTATGATTGTCTACATTTTTTTAGTATACTTTTATGACTATTACTAAAATTTAATAGGGGGTGGTTTAGTCATCACAAATATTAAAAAATATGAAAAAGAAATCATTATTATTTTCGAAGTACTGCATCATTGTGCATGTATACAGAGTTTACTTATAGTTGTCACATATTTAATCCTTTTTAATTAAATATACATAAACATTACAAAGTAAAATAAAATAAAATAAGAACTTAATAAGTATGATTAACCAATTGTTCATTTAAATTTTGATACTTGTCAAGGTAATAACTCCTATATCTATGTCAATAACTTATTGAATGATCTGCTTAGTAATTGTTTTTAAGATATCTATTACAATCTTATTAAAACATATAATATAAAAAAATATTAGAAGATCATTTGAATCATTCACACTTTCTTATAACAGTATAGACAATATTTATCAATGACTATCTGTCCATTTTTTCTTCTTCTTCATTTGTTTTTTTTTTTTTTTTTTTGAAAAATGGATATGTGTGGTGATGGGTTAGGAGTAGGATTTACACATTTCAATATTTTTTTTTACAATGAGCGATTTCTGGCGTACATTGTAGAAAAGATCAAATCTTGTACACTGCCACTATGTTTTTTTTTATTAGAGATGATTAAAAAATCATATAAGTTGTCTAGTAATTATACCTCAAATGGGAAAGTATAGGTTTAGTCTGTTAACTTACCATATATTAATTTTAGTCCTTTAAGTTTCTCTGTTTTAATTTTAGTCTTGTAATTTTCAAAAATGAGTAATTTTAGTCCTCTGTTAGTATTTCGGACAATTTTACCCCTTTTTCAACTTTTTTTGAACACTTTAGTCCAAATTGTATCCCTTTAAGTAACTTTGGCCACATGTTCAACCAAATAGTATCAGAGCCTAGGTTTATTGAAGAAATATTTGTTTATATTATATATTGGTATTTTACCCCTAACGGAGGAGATTTTTAGAAGTATGGAATCGAACGAAACTTCAAGTTACACTGAAAAACAGGGAATATTT
The DNA here is from genome assembly GCA_034509735.1 of Sesamum alatum. Taxonomy (NCBI): domain Eukaryota; kingdom Viridiplantae; phylum Streptophyta; class Magnoliopsida; order Lamiales; family Pedaliaceae; genus Sesamum; species Sesamum alatum. The sequence continues at coordinate 17,555,775 of JACGWO010000004.1, forward strand.
TCAGATTCTGAAAATACAGAAAACGGAATTTCTTATGGAAATTCTTAGAACCATCACCAACAGTCCAAAGTTGGTTGATCCATCACTTCTTCCAAAGGAAGAAAAAGAGGAATGGCACAGAAATCGCCATGTCCAACAGGCGCTACCAGGAAATGCGGTGAGACGTCTACAGGGAGCTAAGATCCATGGAAGAATACAGTTCCAAAAATAATGACTAGAGGAACTGATTGGAGAGAACTCGAACCGGATACCTCGAAGTACTCGCAAGACCTTAGGGAGGTCCAAAAGACAGTTCAAGACTACGGACATAGGCTAATCCATATGCCTATGAAAATAGACCTTTTGAACCAAAAGATGGACGAGATCCTACCAGATCTACAGAAGGATCTTACAGATCTGAAGGCTAAAGTCACAGATTTAAAAAGAAATCAATGGAATACCCCTGAGACATCCAGATCTCATCAGGAATGCATCAGGGACGCCCTTGGACCGGTATCTTTCCTATATCAGAAGGGAAAGGCGAAGGAGATTTCGAAGCCAAAGACACAAGAAGAACAAATCATCGAGATCATCAAATCCATAAACTAATGGAGATATCAAGAGTGGATCTATCAGATCTACAAGAGTTAGCTTAATCCTTTTCCCAACTTGGGATTGTAGATTTAGTCAACATCCAAACCAATGAGGTCGCTCCAGCTTTACCACCGCCGGAGGGAAGCACAGGCTCAAATGATCCTCCGCAAGATCATCCAATGAGAGAAGGTATGGATTTTCACACCAATGCTACCCCTACTTTCGTAGGGACAAGATTGCGAGAAAATCCAGGAAGAGATCCAAGACGAGTGCCTGAAAACACACCATGGGCAAGGACCGTGCTCCAGCCCTTACATCCATATGGCACTGTTCTCAACCTGGATGTTATCGACTTCCGAAACATCGAGAAGCTGATAGTTGAATGGGTTGCAGCCATGAAAATTGCAGCAACTACGTTGGAACTAGACAATGATAACTTCATAAAGCTTTTGGAGTTAAGCTTGGAAGGGTCGGTAAAGATCGGATGGGATAATACCCCAGAAGAGACCAAAGCAAGCATCTTTGAAGGAGAGTCTAAAAGTGCAATCGCGGATAGACTCGGAAGGTTAATCAAGATCCACTTCATCGGAGATGGATACTTCGAAGGAAGCAGAACAGAAAAGGCTAGGGAGTATGCACAAGCTCTTTTTGGCATCGAATTAAGAAGTATATGTGCAGTAGATGAATATATCTACTGGTTCTGCAAATACTTTTTCCAGAGCGGGGTAACAACCGAAGTAGCTGCCCTAGTGTTCTTTGCAAAGATCTGCAGCCCATGGAGGGAAATGTTGATACAATCATACAAAGTACCTGCAGGACAACTAGATTCAGTTGCAAGAAGGATGTCTTTCCTCAAAGGCAAACTGAAGGATTGATGTTACCAAGCATCCTTCCAAAAGAACATGAAGAGACTGAGAGGTAAAATCAAAAGAACCCCTCTCTGTTGTGATACTAACGATTTTCCAACTATTATAGGAGAATCAAACGAGCAAAAGAATAGGAGAAAGCAAGGTAGCGACTCTTATTCCAGGAGTTCCAGAAAATCCTCTTTCATAAGGAGATCATGGTGGTCCAAATCAAAAGCCAGATCATACAAATCTGGACAAAGAACAGGACCAACAAGGGCTTCATCCCAAGGATCTAGACGATCAGAGGCAAAATCCACAGGACGAACCCCTACACGAAGAACTTTCAAACGAGCCCATACCCGAGCTAATGAAAGTTTTAAGGATTGCAATTGCTGGACGTACGGAGCAAAAGGACATATCTGCCCGCAGAAATGTGGTGAATTACGCAAGTTTGAAGCCACAAACGACATCCTAGATGCAGTCTACTACGGTGATTTGGTACCAATCTACCAATTCGAAGATCTTCCATCAGATGAAAGCATCTACGAGGAAGAAATAGAAAGTGATTCGGATGGATCTTCAACCCAATCAGAATACTTACAATGAAGGAGATAGGCTTCAAACCTCAGATAGCCTATCAGGATTCTTTTCAAGGATGACGGTGTCAAACAAAACAATGGAAAGAATCATGAGACAAGACTCTAATCTCAGCCCATATGACGGTTTTAGGATTGGAGAGATCGGAAGAGTCCTCAACCAGATAGGACTGAACCAAAGGAAACATCACATAATCTACAAAGTAAGTTCAGGTGAGTTTGCTATCCCTATGGAACTTACTAGTAATGTGATGGAAATGAGCTTATTCCTAAAGAAGAAATTCTTGAATAATTAAGTAAACTCAGGCAAAAAGTAGCGATTACTATGAAATGGATCCACATAGGAGCTATTGAAGTAGTAATAAAAGCAACTTTTAAGGAAGGAATTGATTCGGAAATACATTTGTCAATAATGGATAGAAGAATCAATAACTTAAGAAATGGTTGTCTTGGGACAATGATAGAAAATTTGTATGTAGGAAAACTGATGTTTGATATTCATCCTAGGATAGCATACAACCTAGCAGACCAAGATTTTAGTAGAGTCTTCACCCTTCATCAGGATTTTAAAAGAAAAGATCTTATGAAAGATGGGAATAGACCATATTCTATAACATATAGAATATGCCCTTTCCAACACACATCATTCTGATTTGTTTCTTAGGATAGAGTATATTGAGATTCCTAGATTTTTCAAGAAATTCGCTAAGGTAATGACACCAGATCCTATTAGAATACCTAGAATAGGTGGTGTTGATATCTTGATAAAAGATCACCCAGTTTTAGATCGAGCCCTTAGTTCTAGAACTGGTTTTAGTAGCAGGATGTCCTTTTTAGAAGATAGGATTATGGCCTATAAAGGAAAGGAATCAGAATTATTGAAGCCCCAAGCTATCAGGGTTGATAATGTGAAACTCTGATGCCCAAAAGGCTGGAAACAAATTCAGGTTATATTTGACATCACTGAAAAAGAAAATTATTTTCCTTGTGATGACTTATATCATTTGCAACAACCTGTTGTGGGAAAATACGAAGGAATGCTAGAAATAGTGGGCCATGAGATATTTGTTGCAGGAATTGCAGGACGAGAAAATGGGATAATGACTTTGGGGTTAAGTTTCCTCGAATATCATAAACCATGGGGGAGAAAAGGTAATGGTATGGAATTCAGTCTAGATGGTTATATCATTAGAATTGAATGACTAGCCCCTATTCTATATACATATCTGTTGGTATGTTGTATGAACAATATAAGTCAGAATATTTTGCAGCTTATATTGACTCAGGATCAGGGATTTGCACGGCAAAACCTGGTGTGTTCCCTAGCGAAGCTATGGAATCCTTACCCATTATTGCAGGAAGGGATTTGTCACAAATTATTCTTTTACTCAATAAGGGTATACGAGAAGTAAAAATCATGATTGGAGGAGCATCTAAAACACCTTGGTTCAAGGTAAAGATGCCTCCTATTTACTTTCATGATACAGGAGCAGATATCTTGCTAGGTAATAATTTCATCCAAACCTTCGCAAAATATGTCCAGGATAACCACAAGAATCGGTTAGTTCTTTATGGTGGAATATGGCTGATGTTTTCTGAATTCCTTGGGGACCTAGCTGTTTCAATATAGAGGTAGCTTCTATGATTTTCTCATATTCCTCACTGGTATTAAAGGATGAGATGTGACTGTTGGATGGTTGGCTAGTTTGGTTTCTGTGTTGTGCCTGATTGGAGATAACTATTTGATTGTCCCGATTTCGTTCTATTACAGGTTCATTTTCATCAAGGTTTGCAAGGCTACGGAATCTATTAAAAGTTGGTGTGGGTTCATCATCTTCTAGTTCTTCATTAGGCCCTCTTTCATTAGGTTCTTGGTAGCTAGCTTCAGGTTGTTTACTTGTGCTTCCATTTTTCAGGTTGGGGGCATTATCAATGTTCATGTTAGGGGGATTTGGTGTGTTGGTTAAGGCAAGTTTTCCAGTTAAGGGACTAGGGGGTTTTCTGTTCTTATCCTTCTTATTCTCTTTGTCAGGAGTTTTGTAGGCACCCATTTCAAGTATATCATTGATGGCTTCAATATCAGCTATTATGTTATTAGAACGGTTCCTAGCAGCAATTTCCTCATCCTAGTTTTTATCAAACAGATCAGCTATTATAGGGTCATCATATTTGAAGTCCTCATCATTTTTAGGGAGGCTACGCATTTCACAAGAAATAACAGTCCTATCAACAACATTTAAGTTCACAGAGGCTTCATTCACACAAGGCCTAAAGACAGATTCATGCTCAGTGTTCACATTTGCAATGGCACCTTGCAGGACAACATTTCTATCAATCACAGCAGCCTCAGTATGTTCAGTATCAAACACATTAGACACAGTAATATTCACATCAGCAACACCAACATTCGCAACAGGATTATTTCCAGATCCAGTGTCATGTGAGGGATTGATACCAGCATTTAACACTTTATCAGTAGTAATAGATGAAGCATTTTTGTTACCTGTATTGTTTTGTTTGTCTTTTGCATTACCGGCATCAGCAGGGGTGTTTAGCTCATTCCCAGTATCATCCGTTGGGGGTTCATTAGCAAACAACACTTTCTTACCATTCCTTTTTGTGTTTAGGGCCTGCCTAAGATCTTAATTGGCTTCCTACTGTTGATGTGGAGTCTCCTTGTCCCTTGTTCACCTCATTATGGTCATGCTTAGGTTGATTATTGAGGAAGCATGTTAGATGTTCATGTCCTAGATGCTTGCAAACAGAGCAATACATGGGGCAATTCTCATAAATTACTTGCTGCTTAATTATCCTTTGCCTCAGGTTCAGAAAAATCTGTTGAATTCTTGGCGCTGTAAGATCAACTTCCACACATATTCTTGCAAGATTAGGCTTTGACAGGTCTGCAGTGGGCTCATCCATTCGTAAGGGCTTCCCAATCTGTTTGGCAATGCTGAAGAGGGCATTCTTCTCAAACAAATGACAAGGAAGATCAGGGAGTCTCAGCCAAACTAGGGCAATTGGTGATTCGATATGAGGGTCGAATTCTGGTGTCCATTTAAAGATTCGCATAGGAAACCCATCAAAGGACCACTCTCTCGCAGCCATAATCTGGAATAGTCTTCTTCGCTTAAAAGCATGATCAATACATCTTTCAAGTTTAGAGGGCCAACATTTACAGAGCCTCTCAATCAAGCTTGATTATCCTCTGGCGCAAGAAATTCAGGTTAGGAGCCCATGTGAAAACTTACCATGTATGTAATGCTTGGGAGCCCTTTGTACATGATATTAAACCATGTTTGAAAGCCACACTTTCGCCGTATTATTTGTATATAGACTTGTGGAAATAGAAAATGCAAACAGAAAAACACCCTCATGGTTTTGAAAAATTCACCCACAACTACAAGGGCTTGGATTAGAACGAGATGCACCATCAATGTTTAATGGATTAAAGGTAATTTTCGTTCACTAATTATAGGAAAATCTCATTTTAGTTCTATAATTTTCTAATGTTTCAAAAAGATCTTCTAACTTTTGAAATTGTTCAATTTTGGAACACCAGTCGTCGGATTTGGCAAAGCAGTTGGAAAATTGCACATGGCCATCACGTGATTTTTAAAATTGGGGGCTTCATTTTTATTCATACTTGTCAATTACATGGAAGTTTTAAGAAACAATACGTGAATTTTCATTCCACATCAGTGAATGAAAAATTGGACCAAATTCTATTAGTAATTTCATGACACCCAATTTCACTTATCAAGCAGTCGTGCAGCACCATCAAGCCATTGTCGTTGTCCCTATGATCGAAGTTTGCCCCCGCCTTGGCCAGCAGTTGAACGCGTTGCTTGGAGCCTAGCTCGACAATGAACAAAAGAGTGGTGTGGCCGTTTTGATCGACGAAGTCCAGTGGCGAAGGGAGGCCCTGTCGAGCCCTAGCGGCCGACAGGTCTTGGCCTCAGCCTACGGCTATTAGTCTATCAAGTTTTAGACCTAAATCTGTCTTTCCCATTAAAAAACACATAATCAAAATTCACATTAATTTATTCAAAAAATTATTTCCTTAATACCCCTACTTTTAATCTCTCTCCACTAATTAAAACTCACTGTTTCCACTTAGCCAAGAATAAAAGTTTGCTGCATCTTTTGATTTCCTCAACATCAGGTTATAATTTTTCTCAAAAGTCCTCTTGTTTTTATGCTATTGATTTTCAGTTTATATATTTCGATTTTCGATCAACTTTTTTCATTTGATAGTTTTGTAATTTATTTTTATTTATTAGATAAAATAAATTTTAATTCTTCTAGATCAATTTTTCGACTTTTTAAAGAGAGCGCCCAAAAGATGTGCCAATTATTCAAATTTAAAATTATTTGTTCATTATTTTATCTTATAACTTTTTATTTAAATCTCCGAGGAGAAATAAATGAGCTTAGATATAAAGGTAAGTATTAATTTTCAAGAAATGGATAAATTTATCAAGAGACGATAAATTTGCTATTCGTAAATTTGAAACCACCACTGGTTGTCGGAGTAATAGTTATAAGAACTAATCGTACTTATATCATTGTATGTATTTAATTTGCAATGAATATCATAGTACATTTAAATTTTTTTATGAATTTAATATTTTTTATTTAGTAAATTAATTAATTAAATTTTGATAGAGCTAAGCCAAATTGCTGGCTTCGCCAATGACGGAGTCGATGTCTCTTCCATTCATTGGACTCGATTAGCTGCTTGAGAGCAGCGTCGTCGGCTTTCTTGTCGGCGATCCACCAAGGGGTTTCATACTCCGCACCATGTCCTTGGCTATGAAGTCGGAGGGCATCCACGTGGGGGTTGTCGTCTTTCACTCTATCAAGTACTGCATTACCCTCCCACTTTCAAGGGCTCTGCTGCAGATGATCCTGTTCACGTCGCCGTAAATTTCCTCTTCATCGTAGTCGTTGAATTCGTCTTTGGCTAGGGTGGTTTTTATTCCACATCAGCGCATGACATGGAACGGGAGGGAAAAATAAAAATTCACGTATTTTTTTTAAATTGTCGTGTAATTGCCAAGTAATGAAAAATTGGCCAATAAAAATGATGCCCCCAATTTTAAAATCACGTGATGGCCATGTGCAACTTTCTTGCAGCTTTGCTCAAAATCCGGCAATTGGTGTCTCAAAATTGAGCAATCTCAGAAGTTAAAGGACCTTTTTCAAAACCTAAAAAATTAAAGAATTAAAATGGAATTTGACTCTATTTAGTGGACGAAAATTGCCTTTAATCCATGTTTAGTTTCACCCAAGGACATGTAGGACGAAACCAACTAAAATTTAGCAGTTTCTTCATTTTCTATGGTTTAGTGGTGTGGTAGGAAGAATCAGTCCCTCAAATCAAGATTTCTGGAACTTCGTACACATCTGACATCTGTACTGAAAGATGAGACTGCAATTGATAGAATAATTGGTCAAGTTTCAAGTATCAATTATGAAATTTCAACGAGTTTAATTCGTGCAGATTGAATTTTTCTATTACAAATTCTTACTGCGTTTCCTATTACATTGAGACAGAATTTGGCCCTTCCAATCATAAATAATTGATTAGGAGATTAATTGATTTTAGAATTGTTGGGAAAAGTGTCACAAACAATCTTAGTAACATTTTGAAATTAAATACCAATTAGATTTTATAAACAGTTTTGAAACCAAAACACAAGTAACCACGTTGAAACAAAACAATAAACAGTTAGATATGTTGTTTTACGATAAAATAAAAACGAGACTTACAACGAGAATTGTATATTTTATCGTAACAATTCTCGATCTAAGTAAATTCACCAAACCGATTTGCAGATAAATCTGCTTGCCTTGAAGAAATTTAAGCCCCGTACTGTACGTGCACCGGTTCTACGCAACTTCTTTCAAAATAAGACGGTTTCCGTTCTAAAGTATTGCCCTAACCCTGATTTTACAGCCGATTTCACTAAGGAAAATCCTATTTTCTCACCATCCCACGGGTATGGAGAAGCAGAGCAGGCTAAGCACTGGTCTTTCCTTCTATCTTCTGGTTGTTCCCAGAAGGAATTTCCGAGCTTTTGAAATAATAGGTGTGGCATTCTCTTTCTTCCATAGAGAAGGAACTTATCCTTAGACTTTTGGTCCCTTAGCATCTTCAAACCTTGGCGAGGAATCTCCGAATCTTGGCTTTTTGGTCGATCATATTCGGGCTTATCCCCCAACCCCAATACCCAAACCTTTCCGTCATACTTTTTGCCGAGCGGTTTTAGCCTCAGTTTTTACTCTTAGAACACCTTTCCCTACGAAATAGAATAGGGAGAAGTCATGTTTAGGCTTTATTTGTATCGTAGAACACCTCAAACGAACACTCAGAAGCCTTATAGAAACTTGAGCTCAAAGCTCGGATTTATGGAGCAAACACTCGAATTTTATAGAAAAATTCTGAGAGAGAAGAGAGCTTTAGAGATGGGAATTCTTGTTGTTGAGTTGTGTGTTTGAAGAATGTGAGCCATCAGCCTTTTATAGGCAGGCTTGCAGCAACACCATAAATCAGGCTTTGAATAGCTATAAGTAGGTTTAGAAACAGAAATTAAAGCAGGAAATAGAACTGCCATAAAACAGAATAATGGCATTCAAAATCAGTCAAATCATGTAGAAATGTTTGAAAAGAAATCAACTATTGTTCAGGTTTCAAACATCTGATTTAAGAGCATTAAACACAGTTGTTTTGACTGTTAATTTTTTAAATCACTTTCTGTTTGAAGTCCAAAAATCAAATGGATTCTGTTGCAAAAAGATATATATTGAGACTGAGTCATCACCCTAACGCCCGCGGCCGGAGCCAGGCCAGGTCGGGACAGGCAGGAAGGCGGCGGCTGCGCGCGTGTGGGGCAACCACATGTTCACTCTAGTCTCCATAACACTTAAAAACACAACTTGAACTTTGAACTCAATATAAGGAGTTTAATTTAGTCTTAAACTTCCAATGTGGGATAAAGGAATATGAGTGTAAAACACTCACCCCCACATACACCTTATATATACACAACAAAGTCTCCTTTTTCCCATCATCATATTTCTATTTGGGACAAAAGAAATTCTCCTCATTTTCTCAACATCTAATCTATGGATTAACATGTAATTGAACTCATATTTTAGAATATTTTGTTATTACAAAATAGCATCAAATATGCCAATTACAAGAATCCCCCACAAATCCATAGATTTGAACTCAAGCTTCTGTGTCTTGCTTTCAGCAATACTACCTTTCAGTTTGAACCACTGCCTAAGTTATGTAATGTCAGCTATCACCGGGTCAAATGGAACTAAACCTTGAATTTGAGCCTGGGGTTGTGATAGCGTCTGTCAGTAGCAACAAGCCACCGGTTTTGTGTTGATCTTTAGTGTTGACACGTTAGGCCATGTGTTCTGATCCTATTCATGAATGCTTTCAGGAATAACCCCATTCCTTAGTTGTGGCCAAACAACTGCATTCACTTAGTTGGGCGTCTCCAGGGATGCACTGCTAGCATCTCGTCTATAAGGACTTGACCCCATTCAGAGTTGAACTCTCACTAGACTTGTAGTAACAACACCTTCTAGAATTACAGGGGATAGACTCCAGATACAAAGTATCAGCCTATTTTTCGTGCTCTGACATACCCTATGACTTGTTAATACCACATTGAACCTTTTTTATGGGATCTCCACATAGAGGTTGGGTTGTTATCATAAATATACCACTAATGGATTTTCAGTCCAATCCCCAATCTGGATTTCTGTACTTGTGACAGATCTTGTTCTTTCGTCAAAGGATCAGCCACATTGTCCATTGCTCCGACAAAGTCAATGCCTATAACTTTGTCCGATACTAGTGTCCTTATAAACTCAAGTCTAACTTGGACGTGTCTTTTTCTCTTTTGGTTGTATTTACGACTCCGAACCTTTGCTATTGTGGTCTGACTATCACAATATACAACAATAAGTGGAAGAGGTTGGCTTACAATGGGAAGTTGTAGTAACAACCTATACAACCATTCTGCCTCAGTACCAGCCGTATCTAACGCACATAACTCGGCTTCAGAAATAGAAAGGGTTATCAAAGTCTTTTTTGCAGACTTCCAGGAGACTGCGCCCCCACCTAAGGTAAATACATATCCTGAAGACCCATTAGTACTAGAGTTTTTGGCTATCCAGCGAGTATCACTATATCCTTCCAACACAGCAGGGAAGCCATAATGAATGGCCAGGGACACTATGCTCTTAAGGCACTTTAGTACCCTATCCAAAGTTCCCCAATGGGTTATGTCAGGACAACTAGTGTATCTAGCCAGCTTCGAGGTACAAAAAAATATTTGGTAACGTGCCATTTGCCAAATACTATAAACTCCCAATAATTTGGGATACCTTAGTTGTGCAATAGGAACACCACATTCATTTTTTAATAAAGCCACAGAGGGATCATATGGTGTCTTTGCAATTCTACTAGTCTGATAGCCAAATTTCTCAATTATCTTCTCAACACAGTGAGATTGAAAAATGGCTATCCCATTAGTTGAACGAATCAGCTTGATTCCAAGAATCACATTAGCCTCACCCATATCCTTCATTTCAAACTATTTTCAAAAATGATTTGGTTTCGATAATGATATCTAGACATGATGCTTTTAAAGAATGTTATCTACATGCAGGAATAAAATGATAATTTTATCCCCTTTAACTTTACAGTATATGCATTGTCATTCTCATTTATGGTGAAGCCAAAAGCAAGAATAGTTTTATCAAACTTTCCATGCTACTGTTGGGCTTGTTTAAGTCCATATAGAGACTTAACAAGTTTACAAACTTTGTGCTCGTTACCATGAGCTACAAATCCCTCAGACTAGTCCATGTATATCTCTCTTTCGAGTTCGCCATGCAAGAACGCCTTTTTCACATCCATCTGGTGAAGCGGAAGACTATACACTGAAGCAAGCGTTATAAGCACCCGAATTATAGTCAACCGAGCTACTGGAGAATAGGTACCGAAATAGTCTACTCCCTCCTTTTGTCTAAAACCCTAGCCACCAATCTGGCTTTAAACTTATCAATGATCCCATCAGGTTTCAGTTTCTTCTTAAAAATCCACTTACACCCAATTATAGTACACCCTGGAGGGAGATCGACTAACACCCATGTCCCGTTAGAAACAATGGAGTCGATCTCCCTTTTGACAACTTCCTTCCAATACTTGACTTGAAAAGAAGCCATAGCATCTATTAAGGTTATCGGATCGTCCTCGATATTGTAAGTGACAAAGTCACTTCCAAAATCCTTGATGACCCTAGCTCTCTTACTCCGTCTAGGTTCATCTGACTCTTCATGAGTCGGACTAGTACTACTAGGATTAACTCCCACATTTGTCATCTTTTCCATATGTTCAAGAATAGAAGTGGAGGCAAGTGAATCATCAAGTGAAACACTTTGAGATATTCCAGTTTTCATAGGAAATACATCTTTCAGGAAATTAGCATCACGAAATTCGACTATTATGTTGACCTCAATGCCTGGAGTTTTTGATTTAATAACCAGAAATCTCAGTGCATAACTTGTCTCCACATAGCCCAAGAACACAGCATCAACAGTCTTAGTGCCCAATTTCTTTCTCTTGTGTTCAGGGACCAGCACTTTTGCTAGGCACCCCCACACTCGAAAGTATTTGGGGCTTGACTTCCTCCCTTTCTATAATTTGGAAGGAGTACTCGTATTGTATTTTAGAGGGACTCTGTTCAAAATATGCAAGCCGTATTCAAAGCCTCTCCCCACAAATACTTAGGTAACCCAGAGGTTAATAAAAGACGATTAATCATATCTTTAAAATTTATATTCTTTCATTCAACTATTTCATTAGACGAAGGGGAATATGGAGGAGTCTCTTCGTGAATTATGCCAAAATATATTCCCTAAACTTACTCGACTCATATTCTCCTCCTCTATCAGAGCTTAACTGTTTAAGTTTCTTGGGTTGGCTAGCGCCTGTGAAGGCTCGTACTCAGTAGCTCATTTGCTTTCCACCAGTTTGGGTTTCTACTTCGTTTTTAAACAAAATAAATTTATCTAAGGCTTCATCCTTATATATATGAGAAACACATAACTGTATCTACAACAATCATCTATAAAGATGATAAATAACGTTTATGGTCCCTAGTTAGAATTTCATTGAACCACAAATATCAATGTGAACTAAATCAACTATTTTCGAATCCCTTTCAACTGATTTATAGGGTTTCATAACTTTTTGAGCTTCTACATCAATTTGGCATTTGTGACCTCATTCAATTTCATGACTAGATATTAAATCAAGATTCATCATACGTTTGATTGAACCTAAATTTAAATGACCTAATCTACTATGCCACAGAGAAGTAGATTCGACATTCAAAACAATAGAATTAGAAACTGCAATCTTATTGCATTCAACACGAACTTTAAACAATCCTAACTTGTTTAGCTTCTACACAAAATTTGGCATTTGACCTTGTTCAATGTCATGACCAGATATTAAATCAAGATTCATCATATGTTTTATTGAACCTAATTTAAATGACCTAATCTACTATGCCACAGAGAAGTAGATTCGACATTCAAAACAATAAAATTAGAAACTGCAATCTTATTGCAGTCAACACGAACTTTAAACAAACCGTCAGATAAATAACCTTTGTCAATAAAAATATCAAATTGCAAAATTACAACTTTATTAAACTTGAAAGATAGTTCACAACCCTCACTAACTATCACAGAACCACTAATTATGTTCCTCCTAACAGTAGGTGCATGGTGAACTCTTTTCAATGACAAGATGCGTCCTGAAAGAAACTTCGAGTCCACGCATCCAATCCCAAGCACTTCAGCTGTACTGGAGTTCCCCATACTTATTCTCCTTCCATTGATGGCCTGATAAGACATGAAAAGCAATTTATCAGCACAAACGTGCATATTTTCTCCAATGTCAATCAATCAATCAAAAGGTTCGTAAATAGTAAGGAGTTCAGTTGCTCCTAATATGAGCACCGCTAGAACCCCCCACAACCATATTTACAGCTGTCAGCCCAAATTTGACATTTTTCTTAGGACAGTCCTTTGCTCAATGTCCGACCTGCTCACAATTCCAGCAGGGTTTGCCTGCTTTTGGTTTCTTGTTATTAACGACTTTGCCTTTATCGATGGTTTTCGAGTTTGGGTTCATATTATTCACTTTCTTTTTCCCGATTATTAAATTGGCCCGTGGTTGATGCTCAACAGGCAACTTATGTGTCTGATTCCTGTGCTCTTCTCAATGCTAATCATGACCATAAGATCATCCAGAGATATTCTCCCTTTCTGATGCTCGAGTGTCATGCCGAATGTGATACCCCCTACGTAACTACATTGTATTACCCCTAATTATACACTCCTCTTACGTATAATCTGTCTTATAAGATATTTCCATTTAAAATGGATAAAATCATTCCTATTGTAAGGATGTAATATATATATATATATATATTTAAAATAACGGTAGACATCATCAAAAGTTCATATCTACTAGCCACAAGTATGCTATGTACAAAACTCCACAAAAAGAGCTTTAGCCTACTACAGAATTTGAAATGCAAACCCGATAAAAGATTATAGTCACATAGCTTGAACTTTTGGCTTTAGGTGTCACGGCTGACCCACCTATTAAGATCCATGGAACGATTTCGAATGTGTTGTAGCTAGTTACTGTGACCTAATTCCTGAAAAATATTGGCAAGGGAACCCGATAAAAGATTATAGTCACATAGCTAGAACTTTTGGCTTCAGGTGTCACGGCTGACCCACCTATTAAGATCCATGGAACAACTTCGAATGTGTTGTAGCTAGTTACTGTGACCTAATTCCTGAAAAATATTGGCAAGGGATGAGTTGCCTACTCAATAAGTATAGAAAATCGATTTATACATATATATGCACACACATACCTAATAAAATAAATATAATACAATTACAACAAATATAAGAAATAACATATACCAACAATCATATATCAACCTACACATAATAATCGACTTTATTGTTTATTTCCTTAGGGCCCTTCTTACCCATGCTGGAGTGCATCACTCAATGATCTTGCCGGCTATCATCCCCTCAATCAAAATATCTCTTTTTTTACCTCGGTACCACACAACACACAACTCGTATGATACCCCATCATCAATGATACCATACAGCACACAGGTCGTATGACATCCTATCGTCAATCATATCACACAACACACAGCTCGTATGATATGTCACATCATCTCCACCGATCAATGACAACACACAACTCGTCATTAATCATATTATCATAAGCTATTATAGTATGCCCCCAGTTAGGTAAGCCATCTCTTCATCTTAATTCGCAATACTCTCATCAATAATCTCATCATTCGTCTTCATTCATTCAACAATCATATCCCCATCAGTAAGTTCAATGTTCAATTTCATTTAACAATCACATATAATACACACCATCACCCATCTAACTTCCATACACCATAATCACATAATAACAACTTCATAAAATAACAAGTAATCCAAACAAATAGCCAACAATTCACAATTAGATATACAACACAAGTATATATCCATATATATACACATATATATACATATATAAATAAATTCAATTAACTATACTTACCTCAAACTCAAAAGATCACGTTAGTAGAAGAAATGCTCAGTCCTCTACTCTATCTTCACGTCCTATAGTAGGATATAATATATATTATTAATATATCAAAAATATTGTAAATATCGAATAAAATTACTAATAAATATTCATACTTTTTCCACCAATACTTTAATATTTCATTTATATTGAAATTCAAATCTCCGTTCATCCCTCGTCTAAACAATTAGGCATTATAAGCTTCCCTGGTATATATTTAATTTATCAATTAACCCATAAGAGCTTATTTCATCAAACCCCATATTTTTATCACTATCGTTCTCTATAACACCCCTAAATAAAAGTATTACAAAAATCTCATATTCCTACCTAATAAATATCATATTTCTCAAATATAATTTCCTAATATTTCTCAAACATAATTTTCTACAATTCCTATTAATTCTTGCAAATTCTTCACTACTATAATAATTATTTAAACACTAACACATACAATTATGTATTTGGTTAATAAACCCGATCAATTTTTGAGTAAATTCATTTTAATAATGGCTAAATCTGATAGATTAAATAGATTCTAATTTATTGGCTATAATGTCACCGGTCCAATTAAATATTTACCCGAACGCTAATTTTTATAAATACTCAAATTCAATAAATTTTCAGGTTAAATAGTAAATTGAATAGTATAAAGCATATTTAATAAATGGACTAATTAAATTAAAATAATACTTAATACAAAATTAAATATAAAACTTACCTTCGGAAAACCACCTTTAGTGTGTGAGTGTTTTTTTTTTTTTTAATTAGCTAATGTGATGTTTCTTCCTCAATTAAGAAGTAATAACACATCTATATATATAAATGAAGGAGGCAGCCATGTGTTGCCCCTTTTTTTTCAATTCCTCATTCTTTTTTTTTTTTCACTTTTATCAAAATTGCAATTTAATCCCCAACTTTTAAACATATATATATTTTAACCATAAATATTTTATAAAGCTCCAATTTAGTCCCTTTAAGTTTTAAATTAGATTTTCTCAATAATTACTAGTTAACCCCTCAATTAAGTATAAAAATCTATGGATGTCACACCAAAACTTTCCCAACACTTAGAAAATTTGTCTATTATGGCCATGACCATAAACTTCTCGGGAAGCTTTATTTCAACATCAGACGGAGAATGCTCAAGATTGATAATCTCATGTGTCTGTTCAGTTAAAGACCTCCCATCGACCATCTGACACCTCATGAACTTGGAAACAAAATACTTTTTGAATCCTTGCTCTTCATTATTATATTTTCTGTCTAGCTCATCCTACAGTGATTTAGCAGTGTAAGAGTCAGAACAATAAACATCGAAGAGCGTATTTGACATCGCTGACAAAATGGCTCTTCGTCCTATTTGATCCCGCTCAGTCCACTGAGCAATCTCAACAGTTCTAGGATCGGTCTCAATTGGTTTAGGGTAAGTCACCTGAATCACTGACAAAAGTCCTTTCATCATCAACCATCTTTTCATCAGTTGTTGCCAATATTTGAAAAATTGGACCGAAAACTTATCCGGCATTCCGGACAAGTCGACTTTTGGGGCGATAGAAATAGCAACAGAAAAAGCTTCGGCCATTTTAACAATTAGGAGCAGAAAATAAAAGCACATATTTTAAAAGCCAAAAATTCGAATTTAAAAACTCAAAAACAACAACATTGTGTTTGATTTTGTTTTTAGAGTGTCTTGTTTTGGTATTGGAGATAGAGAGAGAAAAACAAAAATAAATAAGTGTGTGTTAGAGATAAAGTGTATATTTGGGTTTATTTTTTGAGTTAATTTTAAATAGTGTAAAAAAATATATTGTATGTATTGTGTTGTATATTATGAGACAAAAAATAATGTTCATTGTCAAAACATGTCTCTTTTATATATATTTATAAATGTATATGTGTATATAATAATAGGGATAATTGCATAAAACCCCCTGTATTTTCAAAATTCGGCTAAAAACCCCCTGTGTTAAAAATATAAGCATAAACCCCCCCGTGTTTTTCAAATAATGCACACTCTCCCCTGCTCTTAATTTCCTTTAACGATGTTAAATTTTTTAATGATTTGCCCATTATGCCCTTGTTTTGATAACCATTGATATTCAACAGTAAAAATGAACGGTCCAGATTTTAACAAATTTTAAAAATATTTTTATACTTATATATACAATTATATATATATACTAATACATATATATAAAAGATATATATAATATAGTATATATACCATATATATATCATATATACATATATATATATGTGAACGACGACGACAGCGAGGTCGCCCCTGATCTGGAAAATTGAAGGTCTCCCAGGTCCAGGGCGATCCGATTGCCCTGGATCTAGGCGATGATGCGACGGGGGCGACGACACCCATCGCGACCCAGAGCTGGGTCGGCCACGGGCTTGTCGCCCAGGACGTGGTGGCAGTGGGGAGCCGAAGGCGATAGGGCGGTGGGAAGACAGAGGCGGGCAGGCGGGGGTTGGGGGGGTGGGGGTGGGGGTGGGGGTGGGGGTGGACACTTGGGGAAGAATACCATTTGTTTTTTCTTTTTTTTTTTAATTTTTTGTATTTTTTGATTAATTATATATGTTTATATTTAAATATCACATATTGAAATACTAAAATTTATTTACTGTAATTTATAATAATATAATTTTAAAATATATTCACAGAAAATCAAATTAATTAATAATATTTTAAATTTATAAATATTAAATACCTAAAAATATCATATTTAAATGTATTTTGATTTTAAAATTTACAAATATTAAAATATCTACAAATATCATATAATAATTTAATTTCATGTAATAATATTTTTCATATAATTATTAATGAATATTCATTAGTTAGTATTTATCTTATTTTTTTTAGTAAAATATGAAAAAGGTAAAGAGTTAATAAAAAAATAAAGAAATGGAATAATTACATAAAAATAAAGAGGGAAATAATTATATATTCAACACAAAATTATAATTGAAATTAAGTAAAAATCTTTATAAATTTTTAAAACTTATAAATAATATTAAAATATTTCATATGTAAAATATGTATATTAATTTAACTTTAATGTAATAATGTTTTTTACATATAAATGTTGATGAGTATTATTTTTTTAGTATTTATCAAAAAACATTTCAGCAAAATATTCAAAAGGAAAAGAATTAAACAAAATAATGAAGAAAAATGGATAATTGAATAAGAGAGGGGCAATCTTGTCTATTCAAAGAAGTCAAAGGTGAAAAACGGGTCAAAATCATATTCCACTCGCATTTCGAGCGAGTGTAGGCCACTCTCCGGTTTTTTTTTTTTTTTAACGGAGAGGATTTTTTCTGCAAGCTTTATAATTATAGATGGTCTTTTTTGGCTATCTAATTAACACGGGTAGGTTTTTAGCAATTTTTCTATAACACAGGGGGTATTATGCAATTTTCCCATAATAATATTTGTTTTTATTGTATATGTATATAATAATTATTTTTTCATTGTATGTAATGTGTTGTATATTATGAGACAAAAAACACTGTTCATTATCAAATAATGTCTCTTTTATATATTCTTATAAATGTAGATATGTATGGGGGATTGGGTCAAGTACTTTCAAAACACCTAGTGAAAGTGTTCTGGGGGTAGGTATGTTTGAGAATATCAGTCAGATTTTATAAACAATTTGAAACTAAAACACAAGTAACCGCGTTGGAACAAAGCGATAAACAATTAGATATGTTGTTTTACGGTAAAATAAAAAGGAGACTTACAACGAGAATTGTATCGTAACAATTCTCGGTCCAAGTAAATTCACCAAACCGAATCGCAAATAAATTTGCTCGCTTTGAAGAAATTACAATCCATACTGTATTATTGCATTTATACCGTAGAAAAATGTCAAAATCGTGAGGGCAACATGATTTGTTCCGGCAACTTTTGCAAAATCCGGCACCGAAAGGACCAAAATCGCGAAATGTCAAAAAATTACAGGACTATTTGCAACTTTGAAAAGATAAAAAATAAAAATATCAAAGTACTATAATTATAGGACCAAAAAATTATTAAAGCCAAACAGAATAATGGCATTCGAAATCTGGCATTAAAAATCAGTCAAACCGTGCAGAAATGTTTGAAACAAAATCAGCTATTATTCAGGTTTAAAACATCTGATTTAAGAGCATTAAACACAGTTGTTTTGACTAATAATTTTTGAAATCACTTTCTATTTAAAGTCCAAATATCAAATGGATTCTATTGAAAAGAGATACATATATTGGCTATGATGCATGGACACGGACACGGTGACACGGACACGATACGATACGATACGGACATGGCGACACGAAAAATTTCAAAAAATTAGGACACGACACGGCTATATATAATATAATTTTTATATATATTCTAAATTTTTTTGTATAATTTATGAGATATAAAAAAATATCAAGATAATACTAAAATAAGAATGTCTTATATCTAAATTTTTAACCAAAATACATGAGTTCAAAAATATACATAATTAATTTATATTAAGTATGCAATAAAAACATTTCTAATCATCCCAATTTTGGTTTATATTAAAATATACATAATTAGTTAAATTATCGTGATCATCTCTCAATTTGTTAGTAATTTCACCTCAAAACTTTTGGTTTGAGAGAAGTAAATTATTTTATTTATTTTTTAGCCAAAAACTCTTTTTTTTTAAAAAAAAAAGACAATTCAAAACTTTTTAAAATTATAAAAAAAAATCATAAACGGGTCCAAAACGTGTCGGACATGCCAACACCATGTCCTTTTTTTTTCTTTTTTATTTTATATTTTCGGACACGCATTTGCCATGTCCGAGGCGTGTCTGACACGTGTCCAACACTGTATCGAGTAAATTTTCAGAGTGTCCGTGCATTAAGTATACTGGGACTGAGAAATTCACCCTAACGCCCGTGGTCGAAACCGGGATGGGCAGGCGGTTGCTGTGCGCGTGTGGGGCAATTCCATGTTCACTTTAGTTTTCATAACAATTCAAACGCAACTTGAACATTAAACTTAATATAATATGGGATAAAGGAAATGGGTGTAAAACACTCAACCCCACATATACCTTATGTACACAATAAACTCCAACCTTTTTCCCCTCATATTTCTATGTGGGACAAAAGCAATTCTCCTCATTCTCAACATCTGATTTATGGATTAACATATAATTGAACCCATAATGTAGAATATTTTATTGTTATAAATTGGCATCAAATATGCCAATTACAACAAGAAAAAATAATTATGTCGTTTGGATTAACATTTTGTAATTGATTACACAATATAAACTGAAGATAAATTCCATAACAACATCATTTTTAAGGTTAATGAAATAGTCAAGAAATTATTTAATGGGGCACAACAGGTAATTAGATGGAGAAATAATACGACTGGATCGATTGAAAACTACAAATTATAATTTTTATTAAAGTATTTTTTTTATTGAATTTAAATTGAAACGTGATTATTGAGAAAGGTGGCAAATCGCAAAAAAATTGCATTTGAAAATGCTTCTGAAAATTTATAAATTATATTTTACACTGCTTCTGGAAATGCTTTATTTACAATCACGCCCTTGCCGTCACGGTTTAGATGGTTAGATGGATAAAGCTTATGTGAATAAAAACTTAGTGAAGTTTCAATGACCATCATCATCCAGGGGCCATTATGTTTTATTGAATATTTTACCCTTGGTAATGTTTAGAAACTTATGAGGTGTAAATGTAATGTTGTATAGTTGAAATGAGATAAACGTGTTAAAATGCTTGTTGTGGAAGATTTCTATCTTTTTATTTACAGTAAAACCTCTATAAATTAATAATGTTGAGACCACTTAATTTTATTAATTTAAAAAGGCATTAATTAATAATTTATTAAGATAAAAAGATTTTTTGATTCAACGAACCTACATGATTCTTCATGAATAAAACATAAACATTGTATTGACTAAGTGAATGATGTTCATGTACAATGTGACTAATTAAATATAATACACCCCCTTATAAAAAAAAACAAAGTTTATTGTAGTACGTAGTACTAGTTAAAACTTAATGCAAGTCACGTATGGTAAGGAAATCAACTACTACATAAACAACATCAAATATTCCTAATTAGCCAATCCGAATCAAAGCCAACCAACCACAGCTTCACATCTAAAAGGTGTCCAAGAATCAATTATGATAGATCAAATACGTAAAGGACTATGTAAGTTTTCCGCTTATGCAACGCGATCCACCGGCACGTCGGCTCTTCCTATCATCTCTCGGATCAAATGGTAGCGTCTAAGTATAGGTTTCGCCGTGTGATGATATCTTGGTTCCTTTGGTTGCGCAATAACCATGTTGTTATCACAATGCACAACTACGCACTCGACAATGCTAGGTACCACACCTAACTCTTGGATGTAGTTTTTCATCCAAACTGCCTCTTTAGCAGTTTTCGAAACTGCTATGTATTCAACCTCAGTGGTGGAGTCAGTTGTAGTAACTTTCTTGGAACTCTTCCAAGCAACTATCGCTCCATTAAGCTTAAATACATAACCGGACTGAGATTTAGCATCATCTACATCTGACTGGAAACTAGCATCACTATACCCTTCCAGTATCAATTCTTCATTGTTGTACACCAAGAACAAATTTTTAGTTCTTCTCAAATACTTAAGGATAATCTTGACGACAATCCAGTGTTGATCAGCAACATATTGTTAGAATTGGTAACCAGAAAGCTAATTAGAATGGTTGTTTTGGGAACTATTTCTCCAATCTTTATTGCAATAATATTATTATGATGAATAGAGTAAGTATTCATTAAAGCCTCATGTGTTTGTTGTGCTTACTACTTTCATTGAACGGCGTTTCAATGTCACAACAAATGCCCATAAACCGAATGGTTAAACTCGTGGAGTTGGGATGCGCATAGGTTGGCAACTATGAAACCAACTTTTGAGGGTCGGTCTGAAATGTTCCAAGTCAAGAACCTAGAGACTGGGTATTGAGTGTCCTATAGAGACTTGCACTAAGTATTGTATTCATTGGATGAGTGTCGTGTTTCATTGGTGACAGATGTTGGACGTCTATGCAATTTTAGTAGGTTTGTTTGACCAGGGTTATTGAGCTGGCTAAACTGAATCGGCGAGAGTCATCACATGAAAGCCTTAGAGGCTTGGTCGGTATGACTAGAACTCCTCGGCTTTGGTACTACAATATTAGTCCTCAACTTGAGAAACCATGGCGATCCATTCATATGATGATTGTATCTTGGATCTAGCAAGAGATGTTCGTACCTGGGATGCGTTCATTATAAGCTCTTTGAGTCTGTAGCCACAACGATTGGTCGAGTAGAGATGGTTTCCTATGTCGATCGATAGAGCAATCACGTCTCGAGTTATTAAGCATAGATGTCTAGTCAGGATGGAAACCGATGTGCAATTTCATGCCTTAAAATTAGACCAGGAGATGGTTGATGGAAGGATCGTAATCGTATGGAACCCAGGAGCCTAAATGTTCACGCCAACATTCACCTTATCTCTAGTGCCATGCACCGTTGCTAGATGGCCATCCATGACGACGGGTGTTATTGATTAATGGTTAATTGGAAAACAGTTAATTAAACTGGATTTAATTGATCAATTGTGTTGGACACAAGCCCAAGTTAATTGATCAATAGTTAATGTGTGATGTGCTAATGTTTGGTTTAGATTAAACCAATTTACATGTATAGATTGTGCTGGCTGTCTACTTATTGAGTTGCAGGCTCACTCCTCTGCAAATATTTTTCAGGTGTAAATTCTGGTTGTGTTCACTCTTGAGGGATAGGTCAACGTTGTACAATAAGTTTGGTCGGGCCAGTATGCGGTGTTCTCCTCACAAAGTCAATATGATTAGAAGTCACAAGTTTTCAGAATATCTACATTAAAGAGAGAATGACTTGTGAATAGATTATTAATATTCTGCGCTGCTATATGAGAAAGAGATATGTATAAGTGTTGTGGATAAGTAGGTACTTCAGTTAGTTATGTTGATAAACTATGTTATATAATCAACTATGAATTGGTTCATGTTATCTATAAAAATAATGTTAATAATGTGTAACCTTTAGGCAACATAGAATCGTATTATCGTTAGGGTATGAAATCTAGTGGTATTAGACTATATTTTAATAGGGGGTGGACAACTGTCCTCCCACTTACTTTTTTATAGACACATGGATCATACTCGTTCTTGATGAAATCGTAGCTCTTTGTCACCTCATCGAAATGAATGTTCAACTTTGGGATGCCTGTTTGAGTCCATAAATGGACCTCTGGAGTTTGCAAACCTTTTGCTCACTCCCCTTTGATATGAAACCTTCCGGTTGATCTATAGATCTCTTCTTCAACAAAGCCGTTGAGGAACGCCGTTTTCACATCCATTTGTCATATTTTGTAGTCATAATACGTTGTTATGACAAGTAAGATCCTAATGGATATGGTTGTGGCTAACGACAAATATGTGTCCTCAAAATCCACCCTGGATCTTTGAGTATAACCCTTCGCCACTAGTCGTGCCTTGAAGATCGTTACCTCCCCATCCGCCCCAAGTTTCCTTTTGTAGACCTATTTGTATCCCACGAACCTAACACCTTTAGGTGGATCTATCAAGGTCCATACCTTGCTGGAATACATGGAGTCCATTTCAGATCTCATGGCCTCAAGCTATTTTCGTGAATCAATGTCGAACATCACATCTCCAAACATCCTACGATCATTATCAACTGACTGGTCAATCCTAGCATACCGTATCTCTTAAGCAGAGAGATACTCCAGACCTTTGGAGGGTTTAGGTGCCGTTAGCAGGCAAGAGTTGATGATGAAGTCACTTTTGCTTCAAGGGTTGCTTCACTTGACTCTTGAAGCAACAATTCCTCTCGTTAAATATTTGATGAAAAACCTTTTTTCCAGAAACACTATATTTATTGAAACAAACACTTTTTGTCTTGAGGGATTATAAAAGAAGTGTCTTGCAATTTCCATTGCCATTTAAGTACTCACCCCCTCGATCGGATTGAAAGACTTTGATTTTGCGACCAATTTGGTTTTCTACTTCAAGTCTGAACTTTTTGAACTTTTTGAATGCTTCAGACTTGTACTTCATTAAGTAAACATAACCATACTGCGAATGATCGTGGTTAAAGGTTATGAAGTAGTTGAACTCACCTTTGGCCTGAGTTGTTAGTGGCCTATAGACATCTGTATAGATAAAATTCAACGGACCCTTGGCAAGACTACTTTGTCCAAAAAGGTTTTGCCGTCATTTTTCCTTTTAGACAGAATCACAAGTCGATAGGGCATTCTAAATCCTCTTCTAGATTCTTATACTCCAACTTCTTAATTCTATCTTAGGATATATGACCTAGTCTAGCATGCCAAGTCTATGCATTTACTTAGTTATTCAATTCTCTTTTGGTTGAACATTCACAATCGTATTATGGTATGTGAACAACATATAAACCATTATGTAATTTCTCAAGCATAAATATAGAACCATTTTTCATAAAATAATAATATTTTTCAGTAATAAAAATCTTGTAGCCCTCCTCATCAAGTATAAGGATCGATACAATATTATTATCATGCCAGGTACAAAATAACATTTGTTCAACACTATCCTAACATCAGTGCTAACAACCAAATGTTCTGGTAAGATGATTATTCTCAAGTATAACGAAAAATAAATTCTTAGACATATTGATCTATATCAAAATAAGAGAAAGTAGAAATAAATATTCATTCTTAATGTAAAATATAATATTTGACTTGGTCTTTTATTCATAAATTACTCCCACTATTTCTTCAAAATTCACTCACTGTCAAGTGGGCTTTAGGGAAACATTTTCCTAGTGGGCTTGAGGTGTTCAAAAATTTTCATATCCTATTTTTACGATTCACATGAAAATCATTTTATGGGAGGTTATTCTTTACCATTCTCATCTCCATGAGATCCCCAAATAATTTTACCTTGCCTTTTTAAATGTTTTTTAGGGTATTTGGGAGCAAAGTCTGTCTTTGAAACTTAAAGGAAAAAGAGATATTTTTAAATCAGAACCTAAAAGTACTTTGATAAGAGATTCTAGATTTTGCTGTTTTTATTTATTTTTTAAATAAATTCAATTTCACTTTTGAGCTATTTTACTTTCATTACAAGAATCTTACTCCAATTTTTTTCTAGATATATGATTCAAAGTTGTACACTTAAAGTTGATATTGATTTTTCAAATATTTAAATGATTTAACACTCCTAAAATTTATAATTTCACAATATTAATATTTGAAATTGTTTATGTTTTATTTGCTCTAATTTTTGATATTATTCTTACACTACAAAAAAATATAAACCAACCCCCTTAGATTAATTAATTGAAAAACATTTTTTTTTGTCACACAAATTAATTTATTGTGAAATAATAAAAAAGTGTATTATTTAATTTGGTTGGTTGACATATTAATTGAATATCACTTTTATTACTAATTATTTGATTAATTTTGTTATCTATAGAGTATAATATTGTTGAATGCTGATTTTAAAAGTGTGTAAGAAGTGGGCTTATTTATTATCTTAATTCAAAATAATATAAAACTAACACAATTAATATTTAAATAAAATAGGTAATATTAATAGTAAAAGTCGAACTCAAAGAGTTCGACTTTGCAATTCAATTTTTTTTTTTTATATTTTAAGACCTCAGAAGTCGAACTTACAAAGCTCGACTTCTAAAGTTGATTTTTGTAAGTTCGACCTCGAAAGCTGAACTCACGTGTTCGTTCGGCGTTTTTTTCTTTTTTTTTTTAAATTGACATGGAAACGCCTTGGATCCTCCATTTTGGGCTCTCCATCTGGGCCTTCCTTCTTCTCCACCAAATGCATAAAAAATAAAATCCTCTTTCCTATTCTACTCTCATTACATATGTAAAAAGAAACCCCAGCGAAAATCCGGGGGGAGTACATTAGGAGAGAGAAAGAATGTTTTATTATTCCAAGGCAACTAGAAGGGGAGAAGGAGAAAGCAAAAAGAGGCACACAGGCCCAACATAAATTAAACCATACATTCGGTCTAGGGTTCGCGATCATCCATTTCTATTAAACGTACATAATCACATGATCCAATCACATAAACACATGCTAATATTCCATGATTACCAATCACATCAATCCATGATAAATAAATGAGCTACGTATGAAAAATATGGTACAACCGTTGGCAACAACCTTTCTCGTTTAGGAAGACCCTTCCTCATTTTTTGTAGGTAAGTAATTCCCGGGATTCCGAATCCAATACATTCAACCTCCCAAATAATGTTCTAAGAGAAAATATGCAAAATTAAATAAAACGAATTTTTCAGAATAATCCAAAAAATTAAAATAACGAGAAAATGATGATGTCAACCGTCTGCCGCCACCGGCAGCACTCTGCCGGCGCCCACAGGTCAGCAGGCCCAGCCTGCTGTCCTTGCACGCGCACCTGGTCGGCAGCGCTGCGCATGCCCGCAGGCACCTCTGCCCGCGCGCGCCAACCTGCCGCGCCGCCTGCGTGCGCCTGCTTTGCGCAGGCCGCGCGCACGCACGCGCATCGGGCGCTCCTGGCGGCGCGGCCTCCCTGCACGCAAGTCGCGCGCGAGCACGCGCATCAGGCTTGCCAACCGGGCGTGCACGCACAGACTCAGTTGTCTGCGTGCGCGCGCGCCTAGTGGCGCCGCCTCATGCGCGTGCTCGTGCACGGCTTCCTAGCCGCGTGTCTGGGCGCGCAGGCGCCCCAACGTGTTGGCCTGGCGCGCGAGCTTCCCTGCCTACATGCCCGTGCGCCCGGCCATCTGTCTGCGCCTGTCGCCCGGCCGCGAGCCCGGTGGCCTAAACCGCGTGCGCCGTGTGCACCTGGCGAAGGCAGCCGCGCGTAGGCTCCTCTGCTTGCACACGCCCGCCTCGCCTGAGTGCATAGTATGTGCGGTCAGCCACTGGCTGGCCGCGTGCGACGTTTTCTCCGTTTTATTCGTTTTTGCCCCCATTTCCCAAGAAAAAACAGAAAAACCAACAGTACCAAAATCATACATAATTAAAAGCAAGAAAACGACATGCTTTACGATAAAAATATCAAGAAATAATTAAAACATGCCATACACGTTTTCATGCTTAGAACGCACACATAACCCTAGGCCTATAGACCTAACCAGGTTCTGATACCATTGAAAGCTTTGGGTAGGCGTGTGGATCGTCCCGGGAGTAGTGCAAATGCAGATGCGCGGTATAATTTAAATTACAAAAATTTAAACATGCATAAATATATATTACATAAACACGTTCAAGGGGTGTACCCTTGAAACTCCCGGGCGTTCAGTGTATCTCAAGAATAATAAAAGGCATACACAGCAATCATGGAGGCCCTAGGATTCGAAAATAAAGAGGACGAAAAAGATAAACCGAAAACCTATCTATTGTCGTTTTCGCCTTCTAACCAGTACTCGCGTTGTTCCCCGATTTACTCCAAGATCTCGTATAGGAGACCCTCTAATTCGTGACACGCAATCCGCCCACATATCTTGGTCTTCGTGCTAGCGAAAGAGCAAGTATATTTTGGAGAAGACGGATCGATCAAACGTTATTAATTTAACGAGATCAATCCTCCTTTAATGTTTAATTGTTAATACAAAAGAACAAGAAAACACTTTCTTGGAAGGAGGGAGAGGCGCGGCCGAGAGAGGGAGAGGGAGTACACGAGTGTGTGTGTGTGTGTTTCAAAAATCATCATCTTCTTCAATTTGTGTGCTAAGGAGTATTTATAGAAGAGGAATCCTATTCCTCTTCAAGTTCCCTACACTTTGGAGACTCCACCACAACTAGGATTTGACCTAGTCAAATCCTAGTCAAATCTAGCTTCTTTGGTCAAACCAATCTAAGTCATAGATCTCTCCCTTTAATCTCAACCATCGATTTAATTTAATGAAATATTTAAATCCTATTTATATATTCCAAGGGCAATAAATAAATATATTAAATATAAATATTTATTCCAAACCCATTAAATTAATTTCTAATAAATCTAATTTATTAGATAAATCCCTTTTATCTAATAAAAGGAATTAATTCTTCCCAAGAAAAATAAGGACCCGATTAAATCCAATTTAATCGCTCCATTTGTCCAAATATTTAATTCTAAATTACATACTTTTATGTGTGCGGATTGTGTGTGATTCTTTAAGTTCACCTTCAGCTAGACTTGGTTGGATTCCTAGAATCCGCCCGTTACTATGGGTGGCCATCTACCAACGGTCCATGGCACTAGAGACTAGGTGAATATACGGGGATGAACATTTAGGCTCTATGGTACAACTATCCTTCCGTCTACGGTCTCACCACTTAGGATCTAGAGCACGGATAATGCAGGTACCCATTTTGGACCTAAGTGTCGGTCTGTCCTCTACTAAACACCGCAAGGGAAACCTTCCCTTCTGTTCAGTTACTATGACCACAGATTTTAGGGACAAGACACAAAGCATTTGTGAGACACAACTGTCAACACCTTTTGAGAGGAGACAGATCCTTTCTTGGAAACAACTGTCACTCTGTACACCGGAGCTGCACTAAATATGGCTTATGACTACTCAAGTGCATCTTGGCAATCTCTCACCATATCTAAGATACAACCCTGATGTATAGGTAAACTCAGCAATTCCTCAAGTTAAAGGACTTGACCTGTACCGTTGGAACTGGGAACACACGTCATACCTCACCTCAGTCAGCTGCTCCCTAGCAGGCCAATCCACTAATACTGCTTAGACGATCCTCGTCACCCGTCGATGAAATACGACAGCAGATGCTTAGTGCAAGTCTCAAGGGGAATCTCGGTACCCACTTTCGAGATTCCTTGACTTGGAGATTTCCGGACTGATTCGGCGGAACTGATTTCATAGACCTACCTCCAAGCGTAGTCCCAGTCCCCGAAATGTGTTTTCAGTCCGTGGGCTTTGTTTGCGTAGTGAACAGATATATAAAGCAGATAAAGTGAAACAAACAAAGTAAATGCCAAATGAATTGACCTTCTTATTCATTAATGATTTATTAAAACCACGAAATTGTTCAGACAATAGGTTACAATTCGCCTACCAAGATTGGCTACATGGTCACCTATTCTAACAAATAACATGTAAATCCTATAGCCACAACACCGAACCGGGCTCTGATACCACTGAAAGAATCGGGTACGGCCCGGGAACGCAACGGAAGCATAAAAACGTTAATTTAAAGGATAAATTTAAAACGGGTTCAAAGGGGTG
Source organism: Sesamum alatum (assembly GCA_034509735.1). Taxonomy (NCBI): domain Eukaryota; kingdom Viridiplantae; phylum Streptophyta; class Magnoliopsida; order Lamiales; family Pedaliaceae; genus Sesamum; species Sesamum alatum. The sequence continues at coordinate 17,584,843 of JACGWO010000004.1, forward strand.
TTCCCTTTGAAGTTCCTGGGCGTTTGGTGTTTGTCATAGCATAAATAAAGAAGGAGAATATGCTGGACATGTGGCTAAAGGAAGAAAATAAAAAGATACATGAAAATGTAAAGAAAACCAACCTTAGATCATCACACGTAAAACCGGTACATGCGTTGTTCTCTTTCTCGTTTCTCCTTCCGTTCACTTGAGGATCCAAATTAGAATCCCTCTAATTTGTCCACACCACACTATATAATAGTTCTATAATCTATTGCTAGATAGAAATAGAGAAGTGAAGAAGAAACACTTCCAAAACAACACTATTGATTAGTGCTTTTGGAATGTTTTAGTTCAAACCTTTCCAAAAGGTATGAACACAAGGAGGAGAGATTTTCAGAGATTTTTGGAGAGTTTTTGAGGGAAAAATTCATGCAAGCTAGTACCATACAAGTTATGTGAATGATTTTGTGTATGTAGAGATGTTGAATTCAAAATTCAACTTCTCTTGTCAACTTCCAAAGTAACCTACATACACACACCATTATCTACATAACCATGCATCATTATAGCAAATAAAACCACCCACCAAACCATATAAAGGCTGGTCACATGTGCCTCACATGTGGAAGATTTTAATTCTTCCTTCACTTGCTATAAATTGAATTTTTCCATGGACTAGGACTACTAGTCTTGGACTTTTATTTAATCTAATTAAATTAAGTCCAACAAAGTCCATTGGGCATTAATTAATCCAATTAATCTCAATCCAATTGAAGCCCATAAGTTTATTTAATCCAAATAAATAAACATAAGTCCGAACTCTAATTAATTGATCCAATCAATTAATTAATCCAAACCCGATAAATTAATCCAATTAATTTAAAGGTTCTAAGTCCAAAATTTAACTAATCCAATTAATTAATTCTTGGACCATCCATCAAATGGATTTCCCAATAAATGATCTAATCATTTATTTTTCTCCTTGAATTAATTTAATCCAATTAAATTAATTCGCTTCTTCTAGAATTAATTCCAAATTAATTCTACCAATTCCATAGTGATTTGTGTGTGACTCTTTAGGTTCACCCTCAGCTAGACTTGGGCTTGTGTCTAGCACAATTGGTCAATTAAATCTAATTTAATTAACTAATTTCCAATTAACCATTAATCAAAAAACGCCCGTCACCATGGGTGGCCGTCTAGCAACGGTCCATGGCACTAGAGACTAGGTGAATGTTGGCGCGAACATTTTTAGGCTCCCGAGTTCCATACGAGTACGGTCCTTCCATCATCCGTCTCCTGGTCTAAGTCTAGGGCGTGGAATTTGGAGTCGGTTCCCATCCTGGACTAGAAAACTATGCTCAATAACTCGAGACGCGTTTGCTCTATTGATCAACGTAGGAAACCATTCCCTACTCGACCAATCGCTGTGGCCACAGACTTAAAGAGTTTAAATCGTCTCAGAGCGCATAGGACACTTAACTGTCATATACTGACAGGTGACGGATCCTATCTTGGAATCCACCGTCCTCAATACATATTCCGACTGCACTGTATAAGGCTTATAATGAACGTATCCTAGATACGAACATCTCTTGCTAGACCCTAGATACAACCTTCATATGCATGTGATTGCCATGATTCCTCAAGTCCGAGGACTAATAAAATTTATTATTAATAATTTAATAATTATAATTATAAATTTAATTAATTATATTTCTTAATAAATGTAAAATTCATATATAAAAAATACAATAATTTAATTTGCTAAAATTAATCACCCGTCATTTTAAAAATACAATAACTACAATTATAATTTTAAAATTATCAATAAGAATTTAATAATTATAATTATTTCTTAACTAATTATAATTACTCATTATTGTTCATTAAATATTTTAGTAATAATTAGCAATAATAAATTTTAAAATTAATTTATTAAAAAAATACTGTCAAACTAATTACAAATATTATTTATAATTTCTTCCACACATTAACGCGTGAAAGACAACAAACCCAACAAATAGAGGCTAATTTAAGACAAGTTTATCTGTATATTGTATATCATAAATAATATTCGTAATTAGTCTGATTATATTTTTTTCAATAAATTAATTTTAAAATTCACTTTTGCTAATTATTATTAAAATATTTAATGAATAATAATGAATAAATATAATTAGTTAAGAATATAATTATTAATGATAATTTTAAAATTATAATTGTAGTTATTGTATTTTTAAAATGACGGGCGATTAATTTTAGCAAATTAAATTATTGTATTTTTTATATATGAATTTTACATTTATTAAGAAATATAATTAATTAAATATATAATTATAATTATTAAATTATTAATAATAAGTTTCAATTATCAATTTAAAAAAAAAGCCGAATGAACACGTGATTTCGGTTTTTGAGATCGAACTTACAAAATTCAACTTTACTTCTGAGATCTTAAAATAAAAAAAAAATTGAAATTGCAAAGTCGAACTCATCTCGAATCGTGAAATACGACGTCGTAAGAACATATCTTTGAGTTCGACTTTTACTATTATCCCTCATGTTCAAATATTAATTATATTAATTTTTTATTATCTTTTATTAAAAGAATAAATAAGCCGTAAGAAGTGAGAGTCCACGTCAGCAGTAAAAAGAGAACAAGGACAAAATAATACATCACTGACGAACATAATCATTCGTTCACCTGCTGCAAAAACTCTTTTTTCAAAAATTCAGGTCGATCTCGAATCGTGAAATACGACGTCGTAAGAACATGTCTTGGTTGGCTCGTTCCATCGCCAACACACTCCGCCTCGACGACGAAGAAGAAGAAGATGCGGTGGGGGAGAAGGAGGCCCACGACGACGCCATTCCTCGACCCACCCGCGACGACGCCGTACCGCCGGAAGATCGGCCGCGAGACAGCGAACTCTACACCGAAGATCGTCGATTGACGGATAGTGATGGCGGTCCCAGTAACAACCATGGCGGGGATGAAGATTTTGACGATGATAACAATCAGGGGCGTGGCGTGAAAGAGGATTTATCGGAACTCAAAGAGAGTCTCACGCGTCAAATTTGGGGGGTTGCTTCTTTTCTCGCTCCACCTCCTCCGCCTCCGCCCCCGCTGCCGTTGAGTCTGACATCGGGTTCGTTTCACTTGCAGTTGAAATCTGATGGGCCCGGGCTGGGTAATGCCGATGACGATGAGGGCGAGGAGGACGAGGAATTGGTGGAGTATGAGGAGAGAGATTCTGGTGGTCAATTTTCGGAGTTAGGAAATTTCTACCCGTCTGAGGATTATTATACAAAGATTATAGAGAACGCAGTTGGAATCACTGAGGAAGTTTTGGCCTTCGCGAGGAATATTGCGCATCATCCAGAGACCTGGTTGGATTTCCCGTTATCGGAGGAAGAGGAATTTGATGGTGAGGACATCTGATTCTTTTAATCTTGATTATGTAAATGAATAGTGTTGCTTTTGATTTCTGATTTCTGTCATATTTGGTTGTGAATGGATATTTATGACTTCGTGTAGAAGTGAAATGATTTTCATAAGCATCTTATAATTTAAGCATGTGAATCTTTATGAGGTATTACAGATCAATTCATACCATTAGAAAGATAAAATAACTAGTTTCCTTCTTCCTCACAGATATAGAATCAGGAGTGGCACTTCTCATTTCATTCCCAATTGGGGTCTTTAGTTTTGTCAAGGTTTTATATGAGAACAATATTTTAGTCTAGCTTGTCTCCAAGTTTATGTTGGACTGAAGCCTTTTTAGTTCGCAAAGGAACTTTAGATGTTTAACGTGGGGATAACCCTTGTTCTGGAAGCAGATGCATGTAATAAAAAAAGAATAAGTATCTGATCGAAGTCTCAAGTTTATTTAACTATTTCTTGTGTTCTCGCTCTTCAATAGGTTAATATGTGTAATTTATGCAACTTATGTTTGTGATTGCGTGTAGCTTGTGAACAATGAAACTTATTGAGGCTGCCAATATGTCACACAAAATCTTAGCTAATTTGTTCTGTTACATTGTCGTCGTTAAAAGCACAAAATTTTCGTAGTTCTTTTGCCCATTTTGTTGAATTTAGCAAACTTGCCACATTGAGACTGGCATAGATGATTGACTGATTAATGACTTAATTAAGAATTAGGTTTAAGAAATTTAATTGGATTTAAGCCTCGGAGATAAAAGTTATTAGTTTCTGTTAGAAGGACTAATGGAGTACCGCAAGGAGGAATTAGTGATCTAGAAAAGCCCTATGACAGACTATCTTGAACTACTTTATAGTTTGTCTAACAGATGTTAAGGCTTAACCTGTGGTTTCAACCCTCTGCAACATAGACCAATTAGTCAGCCAGATTTCACTTTCATATTGAGTCTCACTTTTATCACTTAATTCTTTTGGATGCTATTAAGTAATTACAGAAATGTTCCAAAATGTTTATATATTGTATCCAAACTAATTAGCATACTAGACTTACTTTATTAACAATTAGCCAAAACCTGCATATCATCTGTATTTTATTAGATGGTAATGGAGTTGCTGCTAACATTCTAAACTGCCGCTGACAATGGGTCAAACATGCACTATCTAAGGGCATTTCGATCTGAGGATGTTAATTTAAACCTGTCTGATCTGTGTTTCTGTCTTTGGAATAGCAACAATGGACACTCGCAATAATGCATACCTTCCTTCACTAATTAGCCCATTAACTTACCACCCTATATATGTCAATTACAACCCTTGAGTGACCACTCGGCAATAACCCCAACAAATTCAGCTACTAGCTCTTGTAGCTTACATCTTGTAGAAACAACTTTCAAGGAAAAGTTACAAATGCAGGAAGCTAATTACAATCAACACTCGCCACCATAACTGCAAACAAAAGCCAGTATTTGTCATCATACTCAAAGTCAGCATCCAAATCCACGACTTTTCAGGCAGAGAGATTGTGAACTAACTGTTATCTGTTTGTCAATAATTTAGTGTCTAATAGTGAACTTTCTTATCATCCTGTGATTTGATCTACTGGTGCAACTTCTCCCTGCAGAGTCTATTTAAGTAGTTAGACATCAATTATATACATGCATAGATATGGATGTTTGTGGTGTAATTGCTGCTTATTCTTGCATATTTTACTTTGTAATGGGTCTCTTGATGAGAGTAAATCAACAAATCTACTACTTTGCTGTGATATCATGCATCTGACAATCCCAAGTATTATAGTTTCAGTTGAAACATTTCCATTATGATGGCTGTTTCAGTCTAATTATCATATGTGTTTCTTCTAGACACAGATTTATACGTGTATTTCTTTTCTCCAGATTTTGATATATCCGATGCCCAGTACAAGCATGCGTTGGCTGTTGAATATCTAGCTCCAAGATTGGCTGCTCTTAGAATTGAACTTTGCCCAGTCCATATGAGTGAGGGCTACTTCTGGATGGTCTATTTTGTTCTTCTACATTCAAGGTTAAATAAACATGATGCTGATCTGTTGTCTTCGCCACAGGTTAGTTGGTAACTTAGAATTAGACATCAAGTGATGCACTTAACTTTCAGTTTGCAGTAAATTGGAGCATCGTAGTTCTTTATTTTCCTGGACAAAAATATGAAGTTTTGCCCAGATTTTCAAGTCAAAAGCATGCCCCAGAGAAATGAGCTAGTACATTGTCATGTCTTTGAGTATATACTCAGTTTTCAATTCATATTTGGTCTTCACGGTAATTTGTTTTTACTGTGTTTGTCAAAGTGATCTGGCCCTGGGGGTGACTTGACATGGAGATAAAACATTTAGTTGTTCTGTTATGCTCTTGTTATAGTAAGTTCCAGAATATTTATTGCCATCCTAACATAAGCTGGTTCTCAGTTGAAAAAAAGACACCTTAGTTAAGTGTTCATTTCCCCCTTTCCCCTTCTTTTATTTTTAAAGCATTGTCTTCCTTCTATTTCATATCAACTATGAAATAGTTTTTGTTGTTTATGTTAGTCAATATAACGTTAGGATTGTAGGTTGCATAATGAAGATTGATTTTGGGTTTGAGTGAGACTAGAATCAAGTTGTTCTTGGTACCGTGCATGGTGTTATGTTTGAAACATATATCGCAGTTCTTGCCCCAGAATCTTGATGAAACTGAGCAGTATGCAACTAGTTGTCCTTATTTGTGTAATTGGCATGCAGATTGTGCAAGCAAGAGCTATGTGGATGCAAGAGCTACAAAAGCGAACTAAGGAGGAGTCATACTGGTTGGGAATGAATAATTTTCATTCAAAAGAAAGTGCAGATTCACCGCGTGAGAATTTTATCGTGCACTCTTATGAAGATGCTTATTTTGGAAATGTGTCGGACCAAATATCTCCTTACGAATCTTCAATGCACCATATGACAGCAGACCATGAGATCGAGAAGCACCCGTTTAATGAAGTCGAGTTCATTGACAAGTCTGTTATCAAAGAAGATCCAGCACCCAAACTCCTGGAGAAGGAGATAGTTGTGGGTTCATCCATCGAAACACCAGTGGATGATTATAACGTTGACGATGATGATGATGATGATGATGATGATGACTGGCTAAAGGAAGACCCCGACCTAATTGGCTATTCAGGCACCTCAATTGTGGTAAATGAAGAAGATATATCGTTTAGTGATCTGGAGGAGGATTTAGATTGCTCTATGCCCATTAAATACAAGGTAGCCTCAACGGAAGAGAATAGAACTAAAACTTCATGAGTTTGTACATGGGAAATTCCTATTGTTTTTTGCCAAGAAAAAGTCTCTTGGCAAGTTGATCAAGCCACGAAATGGAATATGTGCCAGCCCTTCCTACCACTTGCAGGAATGACTCATGAATTGTGTTAGCATAGTCGAAACCATCTCGACATTGTGTGCTTGGTCTTCCAAGTGTTATATCAGGATCTGGAGGTTAAAAGCCAATAGTGTTTCCAGTATGAGCAGCAATCCGAAATGGCAGAAGTTTACTGCACATAACGGTATCAAAGTCGAAGAATTTTGATGATTCGTATTTCCAGTTTTCTGTCGGGCAAGAGCCACCGAGAAGGTACTATATGTTCCTTAGTTCGTTTTTCCTTTAAACTATAGAATAGCTTCAGGCAATAACTTGGCTTGGTGACGAATTGTCTCCCCATCCTTTTTACCTTTTTCATGTGCTATGCCATGAAGTCACAGCTCGACCATGACCTTGAGAAGAAAGAACTCAAATGCAAGTCATGGTTGATTACATGTACATATTACTAGAAAATACGAAGCAACGGTTGCTGAATGAAATTCCTCCCTTGTTAACCCTGGTTAATAGACTTGTGAAGTCTTGTGCTTATATTGAAAGCATACATCGGACATGTAATTTTGCCTATCTTATACTCGCATCGTGAAGCTCACTGTCTGATTGGTATGACGAATTGGAATAGTAAGTATGGCTAACATAGTCAACACTCCCACCTCTTGTATTTGAATGAGGTGAAGATTTGCTGAAGCAAATTGCTGGAGATTTATAGCAACCAGCCACATTTCATGTTGCCTTGCTTTTATTATGACAGAAAGGTACATGGAAATTTCTCATACATGTGTGGGCAAATTATAAGGAACTCCTCTGAGGTTTGGTATAATTATAAATATTTTCTTTTTGTTTGAAAAATTATCATACCTCTTGATTTTAACGGTCATTTAATAACTAGTTCAATCCGTTGGCCTTAGTTATAAGGCATAAAATGCATTTAAGCCAAAATTAAAACTAGTTCATGAACTCCCGTGGTAATTCGTATACAGATTGTACCTTTCGAACTTGTCAAACCCCGTCCTACATTTGCAGTGTTTACATCCTAATTTTCATGAAGGTTAGATTTTGCTTTTAGTTTCCCATCTTTTTTATCCACATTGAACCGTTATTTATTAAAATGCACCGTTGTTGTGGGGGCCTATACAATAATATTCGGAATTTACTTAAATGTCCTAAACTTCTCAATAACCTAAAAAATAACAAAGATAGGCGCAATGTGGTCATACCGGTCGGACTTTTATACATATGGACTCATTATATTGATTGGTCACTTCTGAATTATTGGTTCACGTAAAATTGTACAACTCGAGAATATCTACAAAGAGCAATCATTCATGTTTTAGGTACAACTTTTCTACCCTTTTCTACTTAGAATATATTCTTACGATCTTATTTTCTCCTTTATGACACCATTAACTTAAGCATCGAATGACTATAACCGGAGCCTTTTTGATGTTGTTCTCACGTGTTTCGTCTTACAGGATACACGATCAGATCTCCAGACTCCAGCGTATCTAAGCACCTTTGGAGTATTCCTAAAATAGATAAGACGTTAACAAAAACTTCTAAATCCTGACACGTAACATTTGGCACCGTCCATAGGAAATCACAAATCCTTTTTTCTTGAAGATTTTGGAAATGGCTGAAACCCCCCAGCAAAAATGTTGTTGGTCCATTTGGGACCCAAATGAACCTCAAGGAGGTCATCCTCCCTAGGACAAGATACTTCATCTTTCGTGATTTGATTCGTAAGATGTTCATGGAATGGGTGAAGGACCTAGTTTGAGAAAGCGAATGTTGAGGCCTCGACTCAACCTAACCTCCCACCACCACCACAACCACTACCAAAAGCAAGACGAGAATTGTTTCCAAATGCTGGAGCAGGACATAACTTGGAAAGAAGCCCTGAGCGAGCACCATTAGCCAATTATGAAGGACTAGCAAACAACCGAGCTCCTAAGGACCGACCTACGAGGAATGAGGTCCAAGAACTTAATGAGTAGCTTAATCGTGTTGGTAGGCATATCAAGGAGCTACGAATGACGAACTGTTTTGCCTAATGTACAACACTTCATTGCAATGAGGATCACCTTCCACACTTGAGATCCTCAAGGAAAAATTAGACTAGGGAGTTAAATTCCAAATCTACCTCGATACAATGGAGACAAAGACCCGAAAAAGCACTTGTCATCCTTTGAAAATATTATGCAGCTCTAAGGACTGTCAGACAGTTAAATTCCAAAATTTTTATTACTGACATATATTGTCGTGCATGAAAGTGCTTCACATCACTTCCTCCCCGAACTCTGGGTCATCTGCTATTCATTGCTAGCAAGAAGAAAATCAAGAGGCTAGAGACTCACCTCTTTATGATAAGACAGAAGTAGGACGAGACAATCAACATTTTGATCCATGGTTCGAAGAAGGGACCTTTTGCATTTGCCTTAACTCGTGAGGCACTAGAGGATGTTGAGGAACTCATGGCTAGGCAGAAAGATATATCCATGAGGAAGAGATGAATGTAATAGCGGAATGGAAGTAGAATATATTCCAGGTTCATCTAAACAAACGAAAGGGAGAATGAAAAGGAGAAGGATAAGACCAAGTGTGAAAAAGACCAGACAATACAAATGATACAATAATCAGACACCCCTAAACTCTATATGAGTTGAAACACTTATGGCCATGAGAACAAGAATCTCCCGCAATGGCTGAAGAGAATTGACCTACACACTCTACGAAGAACTCCAAATACTATATAAAGATTGATGTCATAATACCAAGGAATGTTTTTTAGCTCAAAGAAATAATTAAAAGACTGATTAGACAGGGGTACTTTAAAGAGCATAGAAAGGCGTAACCTCGTCATGATCATGGATTATAGTTCCTTTTTTAACACAAGGTCGAGTTAATAAATGTTAGAAACTTTTGAAAAATATTTCAAAAATACTAGAGAAAAATTGTAAAACTAAATAATAATATAGTATTTACTTTTTAACTGTGTTATAAAATATCTTTATTACATTAATATACATATATACAGTTAACATTACTAGTTTAACATACTAATAAATCAATTATCATATAAAATATTTATGTGTGACACAAGAATTTATATATTTGTAGCCTAGTGGATCTAAATGTTTCGGTAAAAGATTTGGAAAAATAAAAAGCTTCCTAGAAAATCCAAAGATTTCATAGGAAAATTAAGAAAAAAAGAGTGTTCGAAGAAAAGCCAGATAATTTTGAAACTATCATCTATTTTTGTTTCCGTAAAATTAAAAATGGAAAATTTTCCATAATTTTGGTAGAAACTTATGAAAATTTTAAAGGAAAAATTGCATGCAACCCCCTATGTTATGCTAAAATTGCACAGAACTTAATTACCTGTGTTTAATAAATAGTCAAAAGAATCACGTGAATTCTGAGACCCTCCAAAAAGAAACCCCTCTGCCCAAAAACTAACGGAGGGGGTTACACATGCGCTTGACCTACGATGGTGGGTGTTTTTTCTTTTTGCCCAAAATATGCAAAATGCCCTTCTCCCCAATTACATATAAAACTTAAACCTCCTTTGACAAACACACTACACACAAAGAGGATTGAGGTGCAACAAGTTTAATTTTTTCTTTCCGGTATAAAACTTTAAATTTATTATTTAATATTCTTTTTCTGGTGATGATTTTTTCAACATTCATTTTTTTATTTATTTACTGTTATTTTTTTAGGATGTCTTTTGCTTCGAGAAAGTCCGCCTCTAAAGATAAAAAAATTGATTTGCAATACCAAAATCCAAAGTGTTATTGCAAAATAAAAATACAGCAATTAGAGTTGTAGGTCCAACAAAAAAGATCGAGGGAAAAGTTCTGTAATTGTAGAACAAATGAATGTAACTTCTTTGTTGATTTGAGCCTAATAGTATATCTGGAAAATTTCACAGCCAACATCAACCGCGTCTACTAAATTTGAGGAAGAGGTCCAATCCAGATAAGTGAAAATGGAGGATAATTTTTGCAGAAGTACTATCTGTATGCCAGGATTTGACATCTAATATTAAGAGACTTGAAGCAAACGAAAGAATGATGAATGCATTCTTATTAGTTCTTGTTGTTTTGCTTGTAGCAGTATTATTGAAGCGGTTGTTACTAATATATTGCTATTTAACCAATTTGGATGTTTCTAATTTGTAGTCTATTCCCAGTAATATATTTCAAGAACACAAAAGAAGTAGAAGCAAAAAAGTTAATCATTTAATTCATCCAAAATGTCAAATATGACAATCCAATTTGTTGATTAATTCCCTTAGGCAAAAGACATAAATACTGCAAACACAAAAGCCTAAAAAACTTTAATCCTTCATTTTTTCATACCAAAACACTTAGAATGCCATCTTACAAAAAGTTTCCATTAAATTTCAATCTCTGTTCCCAGATGCATCGGGGCATGTTAGATGAACTTGACACTGTGTGCGGCCTATATGAGGTAGAGAGACTCTTCAATTGAAAAGTTAAAGTTTCCCTGGTGGATGTGCAACATTCTCTTTGGAAACTACTACTTGTGCTTGAACCTTTAGCCCTCTTCTGTATTTTTGGTGATTTAGAAACTATTTTCTTCTTCTCAAAGCATGAGGCACTGGTCTTTGTGGAGGGGCCTGCACTAAGACGTTTTGCAATTAGTGGAATTTTACTTACACTGACAAAAAAATCATTGAATAAGAAATAATTCAAAACCTGTGCATTATTACTGAATGGTGGCTGTGTAATTGCAGGCCCTTGTGCAGGTTGTGGGGGAAACTAAAATCACAAAATGTCGATTAATTAACTACAAATAGAGTCATATGAATCCACAAAGAAAAAATATGATAAATTCATTTACTTGAAATGGTGAAGTGAATTGTGAAGACCTTGGTGGCAAAACCTGGTCTGACTGATGTGGGTTGAGTACAAGATGGCCTTCTTAACTTCTGGAAATGGCAGACATCTGCAATAAGACAAGTCATTATTAGACATACACTGTTTATATTTTATGATAAATGTAATTAATTTACCTTATTTGTCCTTAATTGGGAACTTTGAGTTGATCTCATAAACTGTGAGGCTTGTGGTATCTGGAAAGTAATGAATTTCAGTCATCCTAGTCATATATGCCCATTTTGTGACAGCCCAGTCTGACTATTGGGAGCAGGCATTTGCACAAGAGACATATGTATTAAAATCAATCAGAATTTGTTAAACTCATATTGGAAACTCAGATTATAAATTGTGAAAGAATACCTCATTGAGATTAATACTTTCACTTGTGCCTGAACACTGTTGTGGTATTTCTGTTGCATGTGATGGTCTAGTCCCATCTGCTGGATGCTAAAAAAAGGCCAAAAAATTGCATTAATTGCCCAGACATGTTTAAACATATTTTTGTAACTGAATATATACATGCTAAATCTGTGTTTCTCTTGAGTTTGGATGAGGGGCGTTTGTGCAACTTCTTTTGTTGTGGCCTGTTTTGAGGCAGATCCCACATGTGTGTGTCAAGCCCTTCCTTGGCACTCTCCTAATTTTCCTTGTGTCATTTGGATCCCTCATTCGCACCTTTTTTGGCCGACCAACCTTTGACTTCACTAAAGGAGAAGCCACTTTTCTAAGTGTTCACTCCTCAAAATCATGCATACCAGGTACATGATTTATCATATGACTGTGGACACCTAAGTATGTCTCCTTTTCAAAGAAAGTGTCCACATAGTCTTCTACATTGAGTCTGTGGTAGCTAACTGTTGCAATTGCATGACAGCATGGATATCCAAGTTGGAACATACCACAACCACAATGCCTGCTTTCTTTTCTTTGCCTCTCAATCTTTTTGCAGATGTTAGGGAAAAGATCACCACAATATTTTTCTATTCCAGCTCTCTTGATCTGAATTCTAGTAATACATCTTCTCCTTATAGTTTGAAACATGTCAATTATAGGTCGTTCTTTTGCTTCAAGTATGTAACTGTTGAAGGTCTCAGACATGTTGTTGACTAGTGTATTACACTTGGCTTTAGAAAGAAAAAAACACCTTGCCCAATGATGAGCAGGCACCTTTGACAACCATTCAAAAGAAGTCTGGACAGACCTTACTCAAGGGCAATATTAGGGTCATCAAAATCTGAGGCATTATAAGGCAATGACGAAATATGTTCATCTTGAGGAATCATATTACCCTGTGTATCAAGAACTAATACTTGGCCCTGTTTTTCTTCAAAGTAAAGTGGAATTACACTCAGCCCCTTAAAAGTCCTTAGTAATTCTCTTATACCCTCATCCCCATTCAACATCCGAAGCCCATTGTCTAAATTGCCCAGGTAAACAGTAATGTATGACAACATTAAGCCCTTTACCCCCAGCCTTAGCATGCATATCCAATAAGTTACCATAATACAATCTTTTCCTATCTACATTAGGGAACCACACACTAATACCACCTACATCTCTAATTCTAGGAACTCATTTAATGACCCCACCAACCCACATATCAAATTCAACGAAATCATCCAACATCATTTCTGCAATTAAATATAACAAACAAATAAAATACTTAGTAATACACACAGGTAACAGTACCATATTTATTCATATTTAAATAACAAACATATTATATTCACAATTTGTGGGACAAAATAACACACAACCCGACACTCTTTATCACATAAGGGCAAAAATAGTCAATAATTTATCTAATAGCACCATTCAATACAGTGTAAAATAAGGGGGTTGGGGTGTGGGGACCAACAGTGAAAGGATTGACTTTTCTAGGCATTCACTATACCTTCATTAGACAACAATGTATACAAAAGCAATGTACAGATGAAAATATATAGCACAGGAATACAAAAGCAACATACAATTCACAATATACAACAAATGTGTTTGAGGTGTGGGGACCAACAGTGGATGAATCCACTGTTCTAGGCAAGAATACACATTTTTAAGTCAAGAAAGTAGAAAAAACTTACCTTTTGGAGTCTTCTTTTGTCCCACTTGTCCTCATAGCCTCATGTTCAAAGGCAAAACCTCAAGATGCGTTTGTTTCTACCACAAACAAACAAAAAAAAAATCATGTCAGTATCCACCATAAAAGGGCAACCATTTGACCAAAATAGCAAAAGAAAACAAAAATCCGAGAGATATTCTTCTTACCATAGTATAAAACTCAAATGTCCAACTATTTTATGCAACACGCTGCTTCGCACCACTCAATAGTATTTATTCTTCATCATTAACCAACTAAAATGTGGATCTCGCAACAAGAAAAGTGTGGATCTCGCAACAAGAAAATCGAAAACGAACGGAGCCCTAATCACATAAACCCTAGCCATAATCTGAATATCTCTGAATTCTCTCCCTCTCTGTTCCTTATTCCCGTAAAAAAGTAAAAATTGAAGAGTTGTTTTTTACAACTTTAAGTTGGAGGGGTAAAACGGGGCTTTCAATAAAAAATTAACACTGTTAACATTGACTAACGACAAGGGGCTAAATTTAAAATTACACAGGGGTTTTTATGCCTATTTAATTAACAGGGGGTCTTTTTTGCTGAGTTTTGAAAACACAGGGGGATTTTATGCAATCACCCCAATTTTAAATCATGAAGCCAATCACTGCTCTTGTTTGTCGAATTTTACAAAATCCATTGTTTTTTCTTCTGTGGTCCGAAATAATCGTAACGTAGGTTCTTCTTCTCTTAAAATTTTATTATAGGGTAAATTACATTTAAACCTCCTGAGGTTTGATATGATTACAAATACATCTCTATTAGATCAAAAAATAAATTTTACCCTCCTTGAGGTTTGTCCTGTCTTACATTTAACTCCACTTGAGGGTTTTGGTCAATTATCATGTGTATTCCGAAAATACCCCTGATAAAAAGTTTGATTATGATTTGACCAATTTTTCGAACCAAAATACCCTTTGGACCAAATTATAATGTTTTAAATATTGAGCAGGTAAATGTTATGATCTATCATACTTTGTACTAAAATGTAATTTTTTTTCTAAAAGTTTTTGTCAGTTAAATGTTGAGGGGATTATCTTATGTATTATTTTCCTAATCATCTATTGCCAAGAAACGACCATATGCAACAACATTTAATAATAACATGTTGACAATAACCTCTAATCTTATTGTACACAAAAAACATTCTCAATCATAATCTGTACACTAAAAATATTCTCAAGCTTGTAAAGTATGCATAATATAGAATGGCAACATATAGAATAGTAAAGAAAATGTTAATTATGCATGCACACAAAAACTCTACACTCAAAATCTAATCTGATAACTTCTCATGGTTAGGTGTTTTGTCAATTTTACTAATATAAAAATATGCTTCCAAATGCTATAATTTAAATGTCATAAAAAACAAAGGCAAAAAATGGTGAACAATTATCAGACAAATGCCCAAGAACCTTATTGGAGTTTTAACGTATGCACAAATGAAAAAATAGAATCAAAGCATCATTGATGTTAACTTAATCCTCTTAACATAGTACTAAAATCCACAAAAATCTCTTACCAATGAATGTAGGTTGAGCAAGAAAGTGAAAGATAATAGAAATAAAACTACAAATCACAACTGAAAATCTCTCAAACAACAAATGGTTCCAAACTATTGCAAAACCTCACTTGAAAATTGCAAAAGTATCATTAGAAACTTTCCATGCACAAAATTCAGAAAGAACTACTTCTCTTTGCCAAAATCTTGTTCGTTCTTGGTGTCGGTAAATGGGTCTTGCAACTATCAACTTGAAGAAGAAATAGATGAGATGAGGTGTCGAAGAGTCGGTTTATGGAGAAAGAAAGGGTTTGATCGTATTTGGAGAGAGAGAGAGAGAGAGAGAGAGAGAGAGAGAGAGGCGATTTAATTTTTTTTTATCTTTTTTAAAATTAATTTTTTTCTTTGCTTTTTTCTTGGATAAATGAAGGGTGGTTTTGTATTTGCACAATTTTTCCGCGAGCATTGTAATATTTTACAAACCTCAGGGAGGGTGAATGTAATTTTCTATCTAACAAGGATGTATCTGTAATTATACTAAACCTTAGGGGGTGCGGATGTAATTCACCCTTTGTAGAATTGGCAAAACACCTAACCATCAGAAATTATCGGATTAGATTTTGAGTGTAAAGTTTTGGTGTGCATGCATAATTAACATTTCCTTTGCTATTCTATATGTTGCTACTGTATATTATGCATACTTTACAAGCTTGAGAATTTTTTTTATGCACAATTTATGATCGAGAATGTTTTTTGTGTACAACTTACATTAGAGGTTATTGTCAACAGATTACTATTAAATATTGGTGCATATGGTTGTTTCTTGCCAATGGATGATTAGAAAAAATAATACATAAGATAATCCCTCAATATTTAATGGAAAAAATGGCTAGTTTAGCCAAAAAAAAAAGAAGGTTACATTTAATTACAAAGTATGATAGATCATAGCATTTAACCCCCTCAACATTTTAAAACATTACAATTTGGTCCAAAAGGCATCTTGGTCTGAAAAAATTGATCAAATTATAGTCAAACTTTTTATCAAGGATATTTTAGGAATAACACGTGATAAATTCCCCGGAACCCTACCAGTGGAGTTAAATGTAAGACGGAACAAGCCTCAAGGATGGCAAATGTAATTTTTGATCTAACAGGGATGTATTCATAATTATGTCAAATCTTAGGGAATATAGATGTAATTTATCCTTTATTATATACTGCAGTTCTATTTTTTCCTCTATAATTTACTTGTTTGAATGATTGGAGTATAGCTCAACATTGCATAAATGAGTTGAGATAACTGTTTGATTGAATATATTGATCCAGTGGATATCTATTGAGGCCCTATTTACTTCGAGTATTCGATTAAATGAGTATAGGACTAACTTTAATTTAATGAATGATAAAAAATCCTGAGATTAATTAAAAGACGTTTACTTGCATGTATTATGCAACAGGATAACATTTAGTTATCTGTTTACTTTGATTGATACATATAGCTTGAGTTGAAAAATTACTATGAAGCCCTTTGAGATATATTAAGTCAAAAAAATTTATCCCCAATTCCACATCTTCAGCCCTAATTGCTAAACATAAGGGTGTTGGCTGGAGTTCTCAACCTCGAATTGCAAAATTGCTCTACCCCCCAGGTAACCAATTTTCCAATGCAAGTCAGAAGTTAATTATATTAGCCTATTCTGTAATGTTTGCATCTCAATAATGATGGAAATTTTTAGAACTTTGGACCTATTTTTTAAGTTTCCGTTTCTCCACTTCGACATCAATGTTCTGAGCAATATGTCAAGAACACGGATATAAAAAAATTTATAGAAAGTTGTTTATAGATGGCACCATGTTAAGCAGTTTGGCTACCGTCTTAAGAGCATATCCCTAGAAGGATAAGTGCAGTTAGATAAAACTCATTATGGATCAAACCATGTCCAACAAGGTCCGATTCCTCCTCTCATGCACACCGTTAAACTGTGGTGTTCCAGGGGGAGTCCACTGAGAGAGAATTCCATTTTCTTTTAAGTAATCAAGGAATTCACCACTCAAATACTTGCCTCCTCGATCGCATCGAAGGGCCTTAATCTTTCTACTGGTTTAGTTATCAACTCCAAGTCTGTATTCCTTAGACCTTGCAAAGGCTTTAGACTTATACCTCATTAGGTAAACATAATCATACCGTGAGTGATCATCGGTAAAGGTTATGAAGTATGAGTACTCTCCCTTGGCCTGTGTATTTAGTGGTCCACAGACGTCTATATGGATCAAATCTAATACACCGTGGGCTAGCGCACTTTGTCCAACATAGGGCTTCTTGGTTTCCCTTTTAAAGAGGACTCACAGGTTGAAAAATTGTCCAAATCATCTATTTCTAGACTCTTTAAGTCCACTATCCTCGTAATCCTATCTTTAGAGATATGGCCTAGCATTCCTTGCCAAATCCGTGCGCTATCTTGATTATCAAATTTTCCATTTGTGTTGGGCAGTCATAATCTAATTAGACTTTTGGAGAATGTACAGACCATTAACAAATGTACCGAGTAAATGAGAGACACCATCATTCAATATATAGAAACCATTTTATTGATGGAGAAAGCATATCCCTCTTTATCTAAGACGAGAATTGAAACAGTCGTTTAGTACAATCCTAACATGATCACTAATGGCTAAGTCGACTGATCATACATCTCAGCAACAACGGTCTTGCCATCGCCTAGCCTCAGGATAATCTCATCTTTACTTAGCCTTATGTTACCACAGTCGATGCCAATACCCAGGAAGTAGAATTAGTATGATATTAACTTTAATCGTAAACATACCTTGATTGGAGAGGAGTTGTGGGCACTCCCTTTCTAAATGTGCTTTTCCTTGGCAATTCATGCAGACATCGTTTGCCTTTGACCGCTGTGAACCACGGGCCTTCCCTTTGCCTTTGCTCATCCATACTGGGGCAACAGGGGCGCTCGGTTTCTTTCTCTTCCAGCGTCCGGCCTTCTTGCCATTCGCCTTGGAGGTCTAAGCCTCTCTTACCAATACTGCCGACACAGACTTATGGGTCATTGCCTCGTATTGGATCAGTATATTAGTCAATTCATTAATAGAATTTTCAAGTCCATTCATGTTATAGTTAATAATACATGAGTCGTAAGATGGAGGAAGTGGTTGAAGGATCACGTCAATGTTCGTGTCATTGTCAACCCTAGCTTTGCAGTTCTTGAGCTTCTCCACTAGGGAAAGCATCTTGATCCCACAACTTTGTAGAGAGGACCCTTCAGCTAACTTGGTCCCAATGAATGCTTTTGTGGCATTATATCTAATATGCCTATCCGAAACCGTATAAACATCTTTCATGCGGAGCATTATAATGCTTCTGGATTTCGTTAGACATCGAAGCCAATATAACACTGCAGACCTTCCGGTTGTCCTCTAGTCATTTATCGAACGTTAAACGTTCTTCAGGCGAGGATCCCTCCGACAAGACCCTCAGGAGTGGCTTGTCCAAGACAAAACCTTAGTTCTCGAAATCTAGGACAATCCTAGATTTTGCAGCCAGTCATTATAGTTCATGTTTTTGAATTTATTAGTCTCGAAATCATATTTAAAGGATTCTTAGACATCTACATTTAAGAAATGTAAAGTAGAAATCAGAAAATGATAGTAACATTATGGTTCGAGTTGAAGACATGGTCTTTAGTCTTTAACCCTCCCATAATTTCTACAAAAACACACCAATCTCAGGTGAGGTTTAGGGAAACTATTTCCTTGTGGCTTAGGATGCATAAGCGTGCTTCTCATGCCCCGCTTTTACGATTCATATGGAAAAAACCTCATTTGAGATATCCAATATCATTCTCATCCAGTGAGAACCTCAAGATGTTTTGCCTCACTTGTTTACATGATTTCGAGGACTCCAAACAAATGATATTACTCTGTGTTAGGCCCAACCCATCAACCAAATCATACCTCAACTATCACCCTCTACGAGTCATGAAACAGGAAGACATTGAGCATATTCCTTTGTTCACAAAAATAGTGCAGCTTTCCTCCATTCCAAATGTGCCACGACTCATGAGACCACATTTGGGTAGCGGTAGCTTCCTTACCACATTGTTGTGGATGGAAGGTTTGGACGGATCAAAACCATTTTGATCCAAGTCCATCATGGGCCTAATATTTTAACTTGGTCCAACCAAGTGAGAGTTTGATTTGAGAAATTGACAAGACTTTATCACGTTAATATTTTGCATCATAAATATCCAATATTCATGACGCGATAAATAAATGTGTCCCATGCAATAGAACATAGCATAAACCCTGTCGGATGATCACAAGCCCAACCTATGCCATCCATTGAGCCCGCAGTGAGTTTATGGTTTGTCTAGGGTGGTCTTACACTATTCAAAAGCATATACCCATTATCATGCTATTAAGTCTTGGGCATCAGTCCAACGTGGGCCTCCTCCTCCCTGGGCTTGCTCAATTACATACAAAATATAAGATCTCACCAAAAAGTCTAACTACACTCATTATATAGTGAAGGATACCCCTATCAATAGTAGGGAAAATACATAAAATGGAGAGGGAAAGCAAGCCTTAACATTACAAGGCATAAAATCGGGAGATGAGAGTCCTAAAACAAGAGGCATGCAAGCCCCACCCAACAGAAATATAAAAAAAACATATCTGGTCAAGGGCTTAGTGACCATCCGGTACGGATCCAATCAACATCAACTCATAATTATTTTAAATAATCATGCTAGCAAAGATATACAATATATCAAAGTGATATCCAATATCACATTACATGAACACATATAGAAAATTTAATTAAGCATCTAATGGATATCCTTCAAACGCATCTAATGCACAAATAATGCAAAATTAATTAAACAATTTAAAATAGGAAAAATCCAATTAATCCATAATTAAATATGCAAAATTAATTCTTTCAAAAATTATGCTGAAAAATACCAAAAAAATCTAAATTTTAGAGAATAATGAAAAACAACATAAAACGGCCAATCGCCAGTCTGTGCCAATTGCCCGCACCCAAACGTGCGCGCGCAGTCGGTCGACCGCGTCGTGCCCACTGTCGCGCCCAGTGCACGCGCCTGTGCGCTGTCTGGCAAGCAAAGCGCACTAGTACATGCCTGCGTGTGGCGCAGTATGCGTGGCCGCCCCTACCAGTATGTACGTTGGCCAGTAGAGGCAACAACCAACTGCTATTGTTGTTGTGCGATAGAAAACATATATATTTTTTTATTTCTACATATATCATTCTGAAAATATACATGTAATTTTGTAAAATAAACCCTCAAATTTACATGTATGATATCCATTAAACCCGCAAATTTAAACAAGCCTATTTCCACATGTATTCATGCTATCCAAGAACATGAAACACATTAGAAAAGTTGATAAAGAGCACATTCCTCATGCTCATCAAATAGATCTACGACACCTTATATCGAACCGAGCTCTGATACCACTTGAAGGAAGTGCATCTGCCGGGAACAGCGGTGTAAGCGTGAAAAACATAGAATTAAATGCAAAATCACATAATGTTAAAATCGACCAATAGGGTGTACCATGATCTCTCCTAGGCATCCGATGTAGAATGTGTAGGTACTATATACTAACACATAATGCAAATAGGAACATGTAAACGAAAGCACGTGGTACGTAAACATAATCATTACCTTTGTAGTGTTCTTGAGTTTCGACTACTAGCTTTGTTCCGTTCCTCGTGTTCCAAACACGTCCACTAGGTTTCAAGTGTAGAAACCTCTAATGTAGTCCACACCATACCAGGAGAGGCTTGATCTCTTTGCTAGAAGAAATCGAGCCTAGGGAAGAACAAAGATTGAAAGGATTGTACTATGAGATTAGTATATATCCTCTTCAATTAACCCTTGTTCTTCAATTTATCCTAGATCAAGAAGAACGAAACCTAGGAATTGGAGAGAGAGAAAGAGAGAGAGGAGTCGGCCGAGTGTAGTGTGAGCAAGAGTGAGATATGAGAGTGTTCTGTGGTTTAGCTATAAATATATAATTAATGAAATGATATAATTGTGTCTAGATACATGGAGATGTGTTGAGATACATTCTAATCATATCCATCAATTAAGCTTCAACTCAAAAGGTATGATCAAATCATACCAAGTGACGAAACCACAATCAAGGGATAATTTGTGCTTCCCAAAGGCACAAATCCATCACCTTTAAAGGTGATGGGCCACTTTGTGCTCTCCAAAAGCATAACATCAACCACTCT
Organism: Sesamum alatum; assembly: GCA_034509735.1. NCBI lineage: Eukaryota > Viridiplantae > Streptophyta > Magnoliopsida > Lamiales > Pedaliaceae > Sesamum > Sesamum alatum. The sequence continues at coordinate 17,606,445 of JACGWO010000004.1, forward strand.
CATTTTGGGAAGAGTCCAATTCGTCCCGCTTCCAAATGTTGAAGTCAACTCGGTCCTTGGGCCATAATTTAGTAGGCCGGGCTTAGTTCTAATCAAATTAAAACAAGCAAGGAATTTAATGAATTAAATCCTACAATACATGGACACTCTGACAAATTACTCGATGCAGAGTCGGACACGGACACGACTCGGACATGTGTCGAACACGCCTCAGACACGACATACGTGTGTCTGAAAATATAAAATAAAAAAGAATAAAAAGGACACGGTGGGTGCGTCCAACACATTTTGGAGGAATGTCCGACACGTTCTGGACACGTTAGGATATTTTTTATACTTTTAAAAAGTTTTGGACTGTCTTTTTTAAGAAAAGAGTTTTGGGCTAAATAAAAAAGGAAAAAAAAATAATTTAATTCTCACAAACTAAAAATTTTTGGGATAAAATTACTAAAAAATCAAGTGATGGTTATGATAATTAAACTAATTTGGATGATTGTATATTTTTTCATTGCGTACTTTTTAAAGTAAACTGATTATTTATATTTTTTGAAGTCATATATTTTGGTTAAAAAAATATATATAAGACATGTTTATTTTATGTTTTATCTTGATATTTCTCATATTGCATAAATTTTATGAGAATATTTAGAATATATATAAAATATATTATACATAGTCGTGTCAGTGCCGTGTCGTGTCCTAATTTTTTAAAATTTTCCATGTCGCCGTGTCTGTGTCATATCATGTCCGTGTACATGTATCATAGATTATCTAATTGAATTCAAGGCTCAAATATATTAGGCCCAAAGTCTTTTAATCAAATTAAAGACTCAAGCTCAAAATCCTCTTAAATAATAAATCCCATTTATTAATTAGTGTAAGCCAATACAATATTGGATCGTCCATCCAATGGACTATCCCATGTATAAATAGTCCAATTATTTAACATCTTCCGGAATTAGCTCCAAGTTAATTTCTTCCCCACATCGGTGATTTGTATGTGACACTTTAAGTTCAACCTCATCTAGACTTAGGCTCGTGTCCAACACAAGCCCATTACCATGGATGGTCATCTAGCAACGGTATATGGAACTAGAGGCTAGGTGAATGTTGGCGTGAATATTTAGGTTCCCGATTACCATATGGGTATGATCCTTTCATCTACGGTCTCCCTGTTCGAAAAGCCAATTGGATTAGGCTTTTGTAATATGTTTCTGACATTTCGATGTAAAGTAATATTTATGTGTTGAATAAAAGTGATATTCTTCAATGACAATTGTATTTTTTTGTGTTTAATATTTGTTGTTGATTATTATTAACTGCACAACAAAGCCCATAAACCGGATATGTGAATCCAAGAAATTGGACTACGCATAGGTTCGCGGTCATGGAACTAACTTCTATGGATCAGTCTGACACACTCCAAGTTGAGGACCTCGAGATTGGGTATCGAGGGTCCGAGAGAGACTTACACTAAGGTGCAACTGAGTTTCATCGGCAGGAGACATAGGTCGTCCATGCGATCTTAGAGGGTTGGCTGGCTCGATAGTCGGCTGACTGAAGTGACTCACGGGGATCGTCATATGGAAGCCTGTAGCAGGCTTGGTAGGTATGAATGGTATTTCTGGCCTTGATAGTATGGGATTAGTCCCTCTGACTTAAGGAACCACAACAGACACATGCACCACAAGGCCTGTATCTTTGGTTTGGTGAGCAGCTTCTATATCGAGAAACATGGTCGTTATAAAGACCTATCTAGTGCAGTCAAAGTGTGTAGTGAGGACGGTGCGTTCCAAGAAAGAATCCGTCTCATGTCAATGTTTTGACAATAGTATCTCCTATACACGCAAAGACCCATTTTACCCTTAGAGTTTGTGGCTACAATGACTAAACAGTGGGATGGGAACCCCATGACATTTCAGTAGGATAAACGAGGGTCTTGAGCCTTATGTATAGTTGCCTAGTCTAGGATGGGAACTGACGTCCAATTCCATGCCCTAGACTATGGCCGGGAGCGTAAATGTTCACGCCTTGTTTTCACCTAGTCTCTAGTGCCATAGACCGTTCCTAGACTGCCACCCATGGCAACGGTTATGGGATAATCCGGAATTGATGCAAGTCCAGCTGAAGGTGAACCTAAAGAGTCACACACGATTCACTAGAAGTGCAAGGAATTAATTTTGAACTAATTTCAGAAAAAGAATTAATTTAATTGGATTAAATTACTTTCTTGGAGAGATTATCCTTTTATTAATTAATTCGATTAATCGGGCTTGATTCATTAATTGAGTTTATGAATTTAAGAGGTTGAGCTTTCCCTTTTAATTAGATTAAAATGATAAATTATTTATTTGGACTTGTAGTATTAAATTAGATTTAATAAAGTCCATTGGACCTTTGGACTATTAAAATTAGATTTAAATAGGTCCAGTCTGTAAAAGGCCAAAAAGAATGGACGGATGAGATTTGATCTTGGAGAAAAAAGAGATGAGTGGCCGAGATTGAGTCAAAAAGGGTTTTAACTAGGTCTAACTCTCAAGTAGTGGTGTATAGTGTGACTCTTGAAAGAATTTGTGTAGGTTAAGTGACCTGGTCACTTAAATACACATTAAAGCACACATACACACATAACTCACACACACACCTCTCCCACGCCGGCGCTCTCTCTCCCTTTCCTCCTTCTCTCGTGGTCTCCCTCTCCTCTCTCCAAGAACTCTCCAAGTTCTTCTTGTATCTAACTAGGAAGAACTAGATTGTCAATCACGTTAATATAATAACATTGCGCTGACAATCCTTTTTCCCAAAGCGTTCTCTTGCTAGCACGAGGGACATGATAATTCTGGTGGATCGTCTGGACCGATTAGAGGTGCTCTCATTTGAGTTTAATGGTGGAATTTCAGATCAATGCGTGTAGCAGCTCAAGAACACTCCTAGGGTAAAATTCTATCTACGTATTCTTGCAACGCCTTTAATTCTATGGACTTTTTTCATGTCTTCTTGTATTCTTTTGTGTTACATGAATATACACTGAACGCCCAGGAGAATCAAGGGTAACCCTAAATTCACGGTTATACATGTTTAAATTATGCATTTTGGCTTTAATTCTTCATTTTTCTATGCTTCCGCGCATGTCCTCAGGCTAATCCAAGTACTTGAGAGTGTGGGGTAGCCCACATATGTCAAGAGGCTAGTGGGAGACAAGTTAGAATCGAAATCTAGCTTGCGTAGGTTTATTGGTTACCCAAAAGAAACTGCTAGGCATTACTTTTATGACCTTTCTGAGAAAAAGGTCTTTGTCTCGAGGAATGCAGTCTTCTTAGAAAAGGGTTTTCCGATGGGTACCCAGCGCGATGAGCTGCTCTTTGAGGAATTAGTGAGGTACCTCAATCATCAGCAGAAGCTGCAACATCGATGCCCAAAGTTCCCACTTACAATATTCCTGCCCTCCATAGGTCAGCAAGAGTGCCATACCCTCCTGAGAGGTATGGCTTCTTGGGCGTGATAGGTCAATTAGATAATGATCCAAGAACACACGGAGATCATTGTTGGACATCGATTCGGAGAAGTGGCTTGAGGCCATGAGATCTGAAATGGACTCCATGAGTTCGAACTATGTTTGGACGTTAGTAAACCCTCCCAAGGGCGTTAAACCCGTTAGGCGTAAATGGGTCAATAAACGTAAACTTGGTGTTGATGGGGAGGTGACAGTCTTCAAGGCTAGGCTCGTGGCGAAAGGTTACACTCGGCGACTTGGGGTCGACTTCGAGGAAATCTACTCGCCAATGGCCATGGCCAAGTTCATTCGGATAATGCTTGCCATAATTGAAAGCTAACAGTAGCGTGTGGATCGTCCCGGGAGGAGCGCGATATAAAATTAAAAAATATGAATTTAAGCATGCTGGTATAGAAACGTAAATAACACGTTCAAAGGATGTTTCCTTGAAACTCCCGGGTGTTTGGTGTATCTCATGATTATACAAAGCATACATATCATGGTGGAAATAGGGTTAAAATCGAGAACACAATAAAAAGGACCTACCCGGTTGTAGTTTTGTCTTCGAACCGCTACATGCATTGTTCTCTGTTTTGCCACCAAGTTCCCAATAACAGGAATCCTCTAAATCGTCCATGCAATCCGTTCGGTTCTTGATCCCCGTGCTAGCGAAAGACCAAAGTGTATATATTTAGGGAGGATGAATCGATTAAGCGTTATTAATTAACGTGATCAATTCACCTAAGGTTCACTTGTATGAAACAAGGAATTAGAAACTTTCTTGGAGGAAAAGGAGAGGGGACGAGAGAGAGAGAGAGGGCCGAGGCTAGTGTGTGTGTGTGCTCACTAGTTGATCATCCTTCTCAAGTTTGCTTTGTAGGAGTATTTATAGGAGTGGAATCTTATTCCTCTTCAAACTCCAACTCTAAGAAGCATTGTTTAACTAGGATTTTGACCTAGTCAAAGTCCTAGTCAAACTAGACTTTAGATTTGTCAAACTAATCTAGGCCTTTGATCTCTCTTCTTTGATCTAGTCCGTCCATCACTTTGATGGATTAATTATGGAATATTCAAATCCTATTTAAATAAACCATAGGGCTTTAAATAATTATTATTTATTTTAAGTCCATTTCATTATTTTCAATAAATCTAATTTATTAGTTAATTCCATCTAATTAAAGGAATCAACAATTCAAGAAAAAGAGAACCAATTTAATCCAATTAAATCGTTCAACCTCCCTAAATTAATTCTAAATTAAATACCTTGTCACAGGCAGATTGTGTGTGACTCTTTAGGTTCACCCTCAACTAGACTTGACCGAATCTCCAATCATCTCATGAGGGGAATTCGTGCGTCACCATGGGTAGCCGTCTAGCAACGGTCCATGACACTAGAAACTAGGTGAATATTTATGGCATGAACATTTAGGCTCTTCAATACGTTTATCCTTCCATCTACCATCTCACAGCTTATAGTCTAGGGGATGGATCTGTAGGTACCCATTCTTGACTTAAGCATTGGCTCATCCACACTAAACATCACAGGGGTCCTACCTCATTGTTCAGTCACTGTGGCCATAAATTTATTAGGGACGAGTCTAAGAGGAAAGTGAGACATTACTGTTAACCTATTGACAGGAGATGGATCCTCTCTTAGGACTTACTGTCACACTACACATCTTGACCGCACTAGATAGAGCTTATGACAACCGAGTCACTGGACTTCGAGCCTCTTGCCAAGTGTGTAGGTGATCTCAGCAGTCCCTGTCTGAGGGTCAAAATCCGTACTGTTGGAATCGGGAATGCAAGTCATACAGACTGACCCTACTCAAGGTCCTCCACATGGCGATTCCCACGAGTCACCTCAGTCAGTTGACACCTAACTGGCTGACCCACTAACATTGCATGGACGAGCTTCGTCACTTGTCGATGAAATGCGACTGCAATTGCTTAGTGTAAGTCTCACACGGATTCTTGATACCCTATCTCGAGATTCCTTGACTTGGAGTGTTTCAGACCGATCCATAGAAACTGATTTCATGAACTTGTTAGAATAGGTGACCATGAAGCCAACTTTATGAAGCGAATTGTAACCTATGTCTGAACAATTTTCAGAGTTTTAATAAACCTTGATGAATAAGAAAGTGATGTTCATCTGGCTCATACTTTGTCTGTGTTCACTTTACTGCTTTATAACTGTTCACTGCACAAACAAAGCCCACAAACTGAGATTACATTCCGGGAACTGGAACTACGCTTGGAGGTAGGTTCATGAAATCAGTTTCGCAGAATCAGTCCGAAAATTTCCAAGTCAAGGAATCTCGGGAAATGGGTATCGAGAATCCACTTGAGGTTTGCACTAAGAATCTGTTGTCATGTTTCATCGACGGGTGACGAGGTTCATCTATGCAGTGTTAGTGGGTCAACTCGCTAAGGAGCAGCTGACTGAGGTGACTCGCGGGAACCGTCTTACGGAGGACCTTGAGTAGGGTCAGATAGGTATGACTTGAGTTCCCGGTTCCAACGGTACAGGTTAATCCTTGGACTTGAGGAACTGCTGAGTTTACCTGTACACCGTGGCTGTATCTTAGGTATGGTGAGAGATTACCAAGTCATAGTTATTGAGTAGTCATGATGTGCAACGTGACAGTAGTTTCCAAGAAAGGATCTGTCTCCGGTCAGAGTGCTGATAGTAGCATCTCGCTGTGCTCTGAGTCTTGTCCCTAAATCTGTGGCCACACTAACTGAATAGAAAGGAAGGATTCCCTGCGGCGTTTAGTGTAGGACAAGCCGACACTTAGGTCCAAAATGGGTACCTACGTTTCCGTGCTCTAGACCCTAAGTGGTGAGACCGCAGGCAGAAGGATAAATGTACTGCAGAGCCTAAAGGTTCACCCCCATGCATATTCACCTAGTCTCTAGTGCCATGGACCGTTGCTAGACGGCCACCCATGGTAACGGACGGATTCTAGGAATTCGACCAACTCTAGCTGAAGGTGAACCTAAAGAGTCACACACAATCCGCACACATAACGCATTTAATTTAGAATTAAATATTTGAAGAGAGATGGAACGATTAAATTATATTTAATCGGATCTTTCTTTTCTTGGAAAAATTAATTCCATTAATTGAATGAAAAGGAATTTAACTAATAAATTGGATTTATTGGAATTTATAGAAATGGGTTTAAAATAAATATTACTATTTATTTTATTTATTTCTTGCCCTATGGATTATTTAAATAAGATTTATATATTCCATAAAATAAATGGATGGTTGAGATAAAAAGGAGAGATGGATGGCTAGGATTGGTTTGACCAAATCAAAGAGCTACTTTGACTAGGACTTTGACTAGGTCAAAATACTAGTCAAAATATTCTTCCAAGAGTTGGAGTTTGAAGAGGAATGGATTCCTCCTTTATATATGCTCCTTGCCCTTCACTTGTGAAGAGATGATGAAATTCAAGAATCACACACACACACACACACACACACACCCCACACGTCTCTCCTCTCTCTCTCGGCCACTCTCCCTCTTCCCAAGAAATATTCTTACTTCTTTTGTTTCATACGATTGAACTTAAGGAGGGTTGATCATGTTAACTCATAGCGTTTGATCGATCCGTCCTCTCCAAATAATATACAGTTGGTTTTTTGCTAGCACGAGGATCAAGATACGTGGGCGGATTGCGTGTACGATTTAGAGGGTCTCAATACGAGATCTTGGAGCAAAACGGGGAACAACGCAAGTAGCGGCTTGAAGACAAAACGACAATCGGGTAGGTTTTTCTCGTTTTGTTGGTGTCGGTTTTTCAACCCTATGGCCTCCATGATTTTTCTTTCTTTGCTTTGTTGATGAGATACACCGAATGCCCGGGAGGTTCAAGGAAACACCCCTTGAACGTTTATATTTAATTCTTGTTTATGGCATGTTTTAAATTCTTGTAATTTTATTACACCGCGCTTCCGCTTTCGCGCTCCTCCCTGGACGATCCACACGCTTTTTCCAGGCTTACAGTGGTATCAGAGCCCGGTTCGGTGTATAGGCCTAGGGTTTTATGTTTGTTTAAAGCATGAAAACGTGTATAGCATGATTTATGTGTTTCTTGATTTTTAATTATCAAGCATGTTGTTTATTATGCATGAGTTCTTGATAATATTGGTACTTTTTGTTTTTCTTGGAAAACGGTGCCGAAAAATAAAATAGGACGAAAAATGCATTACGCGGCAGTCGGTGGCTGACCGCGCGCACAGTGCGCACAGCGTGTGCGGGGTTTCGGCCGTTACGCGTGCTGCCGGTCGCACGGGCCGATGCGTAGTCGGGCGCGCACGCATGCAGGCAAGGGAGCCTGCACGCGCGCGGCAGGCCATCGCATCAGGGGTTCTTGCGTAGTCGTTGCGCGACTAGGGAGGCCCCGCACACAAGCAGGCAGCGGAGCCTGTGCGTGCGCACCCTGCAGGCGCACCCGATGCGCGTGTGCGCGCACAGTCCGCGCACGCAGGCGGCACGGCAGGGCAACGCGCACAGGCAGAGGGGCCTGTGCGCTGCTGCCCCACCAGCGCGCCAGAGAATGGCCAGGCGTGCCCTGCGCACGCGGGCGGCAGGCTGGGCCTGCTAGCCGACTGTGCTGACAAGCGCCGTCGGGGGCGGCGACCGTCCGCAGTCTTTTTTGTGTTTTTTCTCGTTCTTTAATTTTTTGGAATATTTTCTAAAAAATTATTTTATTTATTTTGCATGGTTTCTTGAAGATATTATTTGGAAAGTTATTTTATTTTTTTAGATTCTGAATCTCAATATTTTATTTACTTTCAAATAATGAGGAAAGGTTTTCCTAAACAAGAAAGGGGACTACCAATATTATGCCAAGTTTACATGCATGACTCGTTCTCTCATTTATTTTATGGAGGATGTGATTGGATATCATGTAATTATGTGCGTTGATTGAGAACGGATGATCACAAGCCCTACACCGCATGTATGGTTCAAATTTATGTTGGGCCTATGTGCCTCTTTTATTTTCTCCTCCTCTCTTTCAGTTGCCTTGGAATAATAAGGAATTCTATCTCCCTCCAATTGTACTCCCCCAGGGATTTCTTTTTAAATTTGTAATGAGAGTAGTATAGTGGTGAGGAATTATTTTATCTTATTTCCATGGTGGAGATGAAGAATGGCCCAGATGGAGAGCCCAGAATGATGAATCTAAGGCGTTCCATGGAGACCCGAAGGAGAAATAGACCAAGGCCCATCAGCATGTTGTTGGGTTGCTATTATTAAATGTAATAGTGTAGGACCAATCCTAGATTGACCATAGGTCCACTACGGGCTCAGTGGGTCGCATAGGATTCGGGCTTGTGATCATCCAACAGGGGCGTGCTAGGGTTTAATTTTGCATGTGGCTCTTATGGTGAATGAATGGTTTATTTATCGCACTATTGCTATGGCATGCAAACCTTCTATAATGCATTGTGGATGTACGTATGTATGTATGTGTGGGATCTCGGTCATTAGAACTCTCACTTGGTTAGACCAAGTTAAAATATTAGACCCTTCATAAATGGACTTGGACTCTAGGAGTTCGTCCATGCCTTCCATCCATGGCAAAGTGAGGAAGCTAGTTTCAGTCGATAGCGTGGTTTCACGAGTTGTGGCACGACTATCATACTTAAAACAAGCTGCACTTTGTCATGAACGAGGAGTACACTGTTGACCTGTTTCACGAGTCGTGGAGGTAGCAGTGAGTCTATGAATCGAATAATTGGGTCGGGTCTAACGCCCGAATAACGTGATTCGCTTGGAGTCCTCGGGATCACGTAAAAGGGTGAGGCAATTATCTAGGGAATCTCGTGGAACGAGAATGGTATGGCATACCTCCCACAGGTTGTTTCCCATGTGAATCATAAAAGTGGGGTATGGGGGAGATCGTTGTGGATCCCAAGGCCACTAGGAAAAGAGTTTCTCGAAAACAACGTTTGAGAGTGTCGTGTTTTCGTATAAATAGTGGGAGTATTAAATGACTAAAGTCCAAGCGTTTAATTTTATTAAAACTTTCCATTTCAATTCTGCTGATTGTAGTTGTGTTCTTTAAATGTAGATTTAAAATGTCTAAGAACCCACTATCAACCGTACTTGAGATGGACAAGTTTAATAGAACCAATTACAACAATTGGTTGCGCAATCTGAGGATAGTTCTCGATTATGAGAACCAAGGCTACGTCATGGACGAGCCGCTTCCTAGGACCTTGCCGAAAGGATCCACGCCTGAAGAACGTGACACATTCGAGACTTGGCATAAGGATATCCGGAAAGTCCATAGCATCATACTTGCCTCTATGACGAATGAGATTCAGAAGCAGTATGAAAGGCTAGACGATGTCCCTTCCATTATGGCTCGCCTGAAGGATTGCTATGCGGTCCCAGACTGGCATACTAGGTATGTCGCAGCTAAGGCGTTCTTTGGAACTAAAATAACCGAAGGGTCCTCTGTACAAGAGCATGGGGTCAAGATGATTACCTTGGTGGAAAAGCTCGAAGACCTCAAAGCAGGGCTCGATAATGAGACGTACATTGATGTGATCCTTCAGTCACTCCCACCCTTCTTCGACCAATTCATTGTTAACTACAACATGAATGCTCTTGAGAAGGGTATCCATGAGTTAATTAATATGTTGGTGAAATACGAGGCAACGACCAAAAAGTCTGCGCCATCGGTGTTGTTTGGAGATGCTTCGACTTCCAAAATGAAAGGCAAGGGTGCCGGACGTTGGAAAAGGAAGAAGTGAAAGGGAAAAGCCGTCAAAGCAGCTACCAACACTAAGAGTATTCCCATAGCCAAAGTGAGGAAAGACAAAGGGAAAAGGAAGGTTGGCTCAAAGCAATAGTCGAGGGCAAATGACATATATATTCATTGCTGTGAGAAAGGGCATTGGAAAAGGGATTGCCCCAAACTCAAGCAAGGTATCTTTGTGATTGAGGTTAATATGGTTGCTAACACTGCCTCTTGGGTATTAGATATCGGCTGTGGAGCTCACATTTGCAATAATTTGCAGGTGCTAAAAAGAAGCAGAAAACTGAATAGCGAAGAGATGATCCTAAAGCTTGGAAATGGCAAGGCCATCTCGGTAGAAGCAATAGGATCCGCCACCTTAGTAGTTAGTGATCGTATTAGTATAGAATTAGAGCAAGTTTATTACGTACCTAACATGATTAGAAATATCATTTCCATTTCATTGTTAGACAATAGTGGTTATGAGTTTACAATCAATAAATATTGCTTTTATTTGATGAAGGGTGGAATTACTCATCTGTTTGGTATGCTCAATAACGGTCTCTTTGTCTTATAACAAACGAATTTTGTTCTAAACACTCAACACAAACGTCAAATAGATAATAACGGGAACACACAACTGTGGCATGCAAGGCTAGGATATATCTCCTAAGATAGGATGAAGAAATTGATAGACTGAAATAACCCAGAGGTTGGGGGCTTGAGTAAACTACCAACTTGTGAATCATGTCTCAGAGGGAAAATGACCAAGAAGCCCTTTGTAGGACAAAGCAGGCTTGCCACAAGTCTATTGGACTTGGTTCATACAGACGTATGTGGACCACTAAGGATGCAAGCCCGAGGTGGGTTCTTCTACTTCATAACCTTCACCGATGATCATTCGCAGTATGGTTATGTATACCTAATGATGTACAAGTCTGAAGCTCTTGAGAGGTTTAAAGAATTCAGACTTGAAGTTGAGAACCAGACCGGTTGCAAAACTAAAGTCCTACGGTCAGACCGAGGCGGGGAATACCTTAGTACTAAGTTCCTTAATTATCTTAAAGAAAACGGTATAATCTCTGAATGGACACCTCCTAGGATATCACAGTTAAATGGGGTCTCTGAAAGGAGGAATCGAACCTTGTTAGACATGGTCCGATCCATGATGAGTTTTACCAAACTGCCCTTGTCTTTTTGGGGCTACGCATTGGAGACGGTAGCCAAGTTATTAAACTTGGCACCAACCAGTGCACTAACCCAAACACCATATGAGATATGGCATGGCAAGCCTGCGTCTTACAACTACTTGAAAGTGTGGGGTAGCCCTGCATAGGTCAAGAAGCTAGTGGGAGACAAGCTAGAATCAAAGTCTAGCTTGTGCAGGTTCATTGGATACCCTAAAGAAACCGCGGGTTATTATTTCTATGACCCCGTGGAACAAAAGGTGTTCGTTTCAAGGAATACAATATTCTTGGAACAAGGGTTTCGAGAAGGTGTCCAACCTAATGAACTGATCCTTGAGGAGTCAAGTGAGGCAAATCAGTTATCACCAATAGCCACAGATACCTCACTCAGAGGTTTCAGGATAAATACCCAGAAGGCTGAGCAACCTCGAGAAGTTCAGCATGCCAGGCATGACGAACAACCTCAGGAAGAGCCAGCCCCAGTACCTGAACCGCCAGCTCCTGTTGTGTCAACGCCCACAGTTACCACCGACGTTCCCATTCTCCGTAGGTCAGCCAGAGAGTCTCGCTCTCTCGTGAGGTATGGCTTTCTAAGCACGACCAGTCAATTGGACAAGGATCCTAAGACTTACGGAGAGGCGATATTTGACATCGACTCGGGAAAATGGCTTGAGGCCATGAAAATCGAAATGGATTCCATGAATGAGAACCAAGTCTGGACACTTGTAGACCACCCGTAAGGGTTAAGCCAATTGGCTGTAAATGGGTCTATAAGCGCAAACTTGGCATTGATGGAAAAGTTACAACCTTCAAGGCTAGGCTAGTGGCAAAAGGGTACACTCAACGACCCAGGGTCGACTTTGAGGATACCTATTTGTCGGTAGCCATAGCTAAGTCCATTCGGATCCTATTGCCATAGCAGCATGATATGACTATGAAATATGGCAGATGGATGTGAAAACAGCTTTTCTCAATGGTTTCATTGAGGAAGAGATCTACATGGATCAGCCGCAAGGATTCACAGTCGCCGGAGAAGAGCAGAAAGTCTGCCATCTCCAGAAGTCCATCTATGGCCTCAAACAAGCATTCTGAAGCTGGAACATTCGCTTTGATGAAGTTATACGGGGTTATGATTTCATCAAGAACGAATCCGACCCTTGTGTATACAACAAAGTGAGTGGGAGCTCCATAGTGTTCCTAGTGCTTTATGTGGATGACATTCTACTCATAGGTAATGGCGTTAGAATTTTAAGTAACACAAAAGCATGGTTATCCACTCAGTTTTCCATGAAGGATTTGAGTGAAGCCTCCTACATTCTTAGCATCCAGATCGTCAGGGACAGATCTAGAAGAATGTTGGGACTGACCCAAAACTCGTATCTAGAGAAAGTCCTGAAAATATTTCGCATGGACAACTCCAAACGAGGCTTCCTTCCCATGAAGCATGGGATCAAGTTGTCCAAGAAACAATCTCCTTAGACTGATGAGGAACTTGAGAGGATGAAAGGCATCCCTTATGCTTCTGTCGTAGGAACCATCCAATATGCCATCCACTGCACGAGACCTAACATTGCTTACGCCTTAAGTGTAACGAGCAGATATCAGTCTTGTGCAGGAGAGGCACATTGGAATGCAGTCAAGAGCATCCTTAAATACCTGAGAAGGACTAAGGAAATGTCCTTGGTCTATGGCAATAGGGAACTGATCCTAGAAGGCTTTAGCGATGCTAGCTTCCAGGCGGATGACGATGATGCAAAGTCTCAGTCAGGTTATGTATTTAGGCTCAATGGAGGTGTGGTAGGATGGAAATAGTTCCAAGCAAGCAACCACAACTGATTCCACCACTGAGGCCGAATACATAGCAGCTTCAGAAGCTGCCAAAGAAGCGGTTTGGATGAGAAACTACATCTAAGAGTTGGGTGTGGTGCCTAGCATTGCGGAACCCGTAGTTATCTTCTGTGATAGCAACGGAGCCATAGCGCAAGCGAAGGAACCGAGATCTCATCACCAATCCAAGCACATTCTTATACGCTACCACCTTCTCAGGGAAATGGTAGGAAGAGGTGACGTCCGCATGGACCAAGTCAGCTCAGCAGACAACACAACAGATCCGCTGACAAAGCCTATGTCGCAGAATGGTCATACGCAACATCTTGAGAAGATGGGTATTAGACATATGGATGATTAGCGTTAAAGGTTAAGTGGGAGAATGTTAGAATAGGTGACCATGAAGCCATTTTTATGAAGTGAATTGTAACCTATGTCTAAACAATTTCAGAGTTTCAATAAACCTTGATGAATAAGAAAGTGATGTTCATCTGGCTCATACTTTGTCTGTATTCACTTTACTGCTTTATAATTGTTCACTACACAAAAAAAGCCCACAGACTGAGATCACATTTTGGGAACTGGAACTATGCTTGGAGGTAGGTTCATGAAATCAGTTTCGCCGAATCAGTCTGAAAATCTCCAAGTCAAGGAATCTCGGGAAATGGGTATCGAGAATCCACTTGAGGCTTGCACTAAACATCTGCTGTCGTCTTTCATCAATGGGTGACGAGGTTCATCTATGCAATGTTAGTGGGTCAACTCGCTAAGGAGCAGCTGACTGAGGTGACTCGCGGGAACCGTCTTACGGAGGACCTTGAGTAGGGTCAGATAGGTATGACTTGAGTTTCCGATTCCAACGGTACAAGTTAATCCTTGGACTTGAGGAACTGCTGAGTTTACCTGTACACCGTGGTTGTATCTTAGATATGGTGAGAGATTACCAAGTCATAGTTACTGAGTAGTCATAAGCCATATCTAGTGCAGTCATGATGTGCAACGTGACAGTAGTTTCCAAGAAAGGATCTGTCTCATGTCAGAGCGCTGACAGTAGCGTCTCACTGTGCTCTGAGTCTTGTCCCTAAATCCGTGGCCATAATAATTGAACAGAAGGGAAGGATTCCCTACGGCGTTTAGTGTAGGACAAGCCAACACTTAGGTCCGAGATGGGTACCTACGTTTCCGTGCCCTAGACCCTAAGTGGTGAGACCACAGGCAGAAGGATAAATGTACTGCAGAGCCTAAATGTTCACCCCCACGCATATTCACCTAGTCTCTAGTGCCATGAACCGTTGCTAAACGGCCACCATGGTAACGGACGGATTCTAGGAATTTGTCCAAGTCTAGCTGAAGGTGAACCTAAAGAGTCACACACAATCCGCACACAAAACGTATTTAATTTAGAATTAAATATTTGGAGAGAGATGGAACAATTAAATTATATTTAATGGGATCTTTCTTTTCTTGGAAAAATTAATTCCTTTAATTGGATGAAAAGGAATTTAACTAATAAATTCGATTTATTGGAATTTATTGAAATGGGTTTAAAATAAATATTACTATTTATTTTATTTATTTCTTGCCCTATGGATTATTTAAATAAGATTTAAATATTCCATAAAATAAATGGATGGTTTAGATTAAAAGGAGAGATGGATGGCTAGGATTGGTTTGACCAAATCAAAGAGCTACTTTGACTAGGTCAAAATCCTAGTCAAAATAGTCTTCCAAGAGTTGGAGTTTGAAGAGGAATGGATTCCTCCTCTATATATACTCCTCGTCCTTCACTTGTGAAGAGATGATGAAATTCAAGAATCACACACACACACACACACACAACACGTCTTTCCTCTCCCTCTCGGCCACTCTCCCTCTTTCCCAAGAAATATTCTTAGTTCTTTTATTTCATACAATTGAACTTAAAGAGGGTTGATCACGTTAATGAAAGATTGCGTGGATCGTCCCGGGAAAATTGCGCGAATGCGGAAGCGCGGTATAAAATAAAATTGCGGAATTTAAAACATGCTTTTAAAATAAAGAATACGTTTCAAGGGGTGTGCCCTTGAAATTTTCCGGGTGTTCGGTGTATCTCATGAATTAACAATATGTAAGCGATCATGGAGGCCATAGGGTTGAAAAAATAAAAGAGGCGAAAATATAAACCAAGACCTACCCGTTGTTGTTTTCGTCTTCAACGGCTACACGCGTTGTTCCCCGTTTTGCACCAAGATCTCGTTCTTGAGACCCTCCAAATCGTGACACACGATCCACCCACGTATCTTGCATGTCGTGCTAGCCACGAACAAGTATAAATTTATTGGAGTGGATGAATCAACAACACGTTATGAATTAACGGTATTGATTCATCAATGTTCTAATGTTCCAAGAACAAGAGAACAAGAAAAGAGTTTCTTGGAGAGTAGAAGAGAGAGAGGCGGACGAGAGAGGGGAGAGTGAGGGCCGAAAATAGTGTGTGTTGTGTGTGTGTTGGAATTTCATCAATCCCTCAAATAGTGCAAGGCTAGGGGTTTATATAGAGAAGGAGTTTAATCCTCTTTAAACTCCAACTCTTTAGAAGCTTACTTTGACTAGGATTTTGACCTAGTCAAAGTCCTAGTCAAAGTAGAATTTTGACCTTGTCAAATTCAATCCTAGCCTTTCATTTCTCCCATTAAATCTCTACCATTAAATTAATTTAATGGAATATTTAAATCCCATTAAATATTCCAAAAGGCCAAATAAATATAATAAATAAATATTAATATTTATTCTAGGCCCATTAAATTAATTCCCTTAATAAATCCAATTTATTAATTTAATTCCTTTTATCAAATAGAAGGAATTAATTCTCCAAGAAAATATAGGACCCGATTAAATCCAATTTAATCATTCCTTTACTCCAATATTTAATTCCAAATTAAATACTAAGTGTGTGTGTGGATAGTGTGTGACTCTTTAGGTTCACCTTTTAGCTAGACTTGGTCGGATTCCTAAAATCCGTCCGTTACCATGGGTGGCCATCTAGCAACGGTCCATGGCACTAGAGACTAGGTGAAATATTCGGGGATGAACATTTAGGCTCTAACAGTACACTTGTCCTTCTATCTTCGGTCTCATCACTTAGGGTCTAGGGCACGAAAAATGCAGGTACCCATTTTGGACCTAAGTGTCGGTCTATCCTTACTAAACGCCGCAAGGGAAACCTTCCATTCTGTTCAGTTACTGTGGCCATAGATTTTAGGGACAAGACACAGAGCATATATGAGACTCAACTGTCAATGCCTTTTGACAGGAGATAAATCCTTTCTTGGAAACTATTGTCACTCTGTACACCAGAGCTGCACTAGACATGGCTTATGACTACTCAAGAGTATTTTTGGCAATCTCTCACCATATCTAAGATACAGACCTGATGTATAGGTAAACTCAGCAGTTCCTCAAGTCAAAGGACTTGACCTGTACCGTTGGAACCGGGAATACACGTCATACCTTGCTGACCATACTCAAGGTCCTCCGTAAGACGGTTCCCGCGAGTCACCTCAGTCAGCTGCTTCCTAGCATGCTAACCCACTAACACTACTTAGACGACCTTCGTCACCCGTCGATCAAATACGACAGCAGATGCTTAGCGCAAGTCTCAAGGGGAATCTCAGTACCCATTTTCGAGATTCCTTGACTTGGAGATTTTCGGACTGATTCGGTAAGACTGATTTCATGGACCTACCTCCAAGCATAGTCCCAGTCCCCGAAATCGATTCTCAGTCCGTGGGCTTTGTTTGCGTAGTGAACAGATATGTAATAGTAGATATAAGTGAACGTAAACAAAGTGTTGCCATATGAATTTCACTTCTTTATTCATAAATGTTTTATCAAACACCTAAAATTGTCTAGACATAGGTTACATATTCCCGCCAAAATTGGCTTACATGGTCACCTATTCTAACAGTTAACTCATAGCGTTTGATCGATCCGTCCTCTCCAAATAATATACACTTGGTTTTTCTCTAGCACAAGGATCAAGATACATGGGCGGATTGTGTGTACGATTTAGAGGGTCTCAATAAGAGATCTTGGAGCAAAACGGGGAACAACGCAAGTAGCGGCTCGAAGACAAAACAACAACCGGGTAGGTTTTTCTCGTTTTGTTGGTGTCGGTTCTTCAACCCTATGGCCTCCATGATTTTTCTTTCTTTCCTTTGTTCATGTGATACACCGAATGCCCGGGAGGTTCAAGGGAACACCCCTTGAACGTTTATATTTAATTCTTGTTTATGGCATGTTTTAAATTCTTGTAATTTTATTAGACCGCGCTTCCGCATTCGTGCTCCTCCCGGGACGATCCACACGCCTTTCCCAGGATTACAGAACTGCCATCTAATGTGTTGTTCCAGTTTCTTGGAATGTCGTTTCGGTCTGTGGGCTTTACTTGTGCAGTGAATAGTTAATATAAAGCAGGAAATGAACATAAACAAAGTATTGAACCAAATGAATATCACTTTCTTATTCATGACAATTATTAAAACCCCAAAATTGTTTAGACATAGGTTACATTAGCCCAATTGGATTGGCTTCACGATCACCTATTCTAATAATAATTGCATGGTATGACTAGGAAATATGGGAGATGGACGTGAAAACAGCTTTCCTTAACGGTTATGTTGAGGAAGAGATCTATATGGATCAACTGGAGGGTTTCATTGTCGTTGGAGAAGAGCAGAAGGTCTACTATCTGCGATGGTCCATCTATGGCCTCAAACAAGCTTTTGAAGTCATACGGGGTTATGATTACATCATGAACAACTATGACCCTTGTGTATACAAGAAGGTCAGTGGGAGCTCAGTTGTGTTCCTGGTGCTTTATGTGGACGACATCTTGCTCAATGAAAACAATGTGAAGATGTTGGGAGACCAAAAAAACATGGTTGTCTACTCAATTCTCTATGAAGGATTTAGGTGAGACGTCCGACATCCTTGGCATCAAGATCTTTAGGGATAGATCTAGAAGGATGTTGGGTATGACCCAAAACTCGCATGTGGAAAAAGTCTTGAAAAGATTCAAGAGGGACAACTCCAGATGAGGTTTCCTTCTGGTGAGGCATGGGATTAAGTTGTCCAAGAGGCAATCTCCAAAAACTGATGAGGAGCTTGAAAGGATGACGGACATCCTATATGTTTCCGTCGTAAGAAGCATCCAGTATGTCGTGCAATGCACAAGGCTCGACATTGCTTACGCTCTTAGCGTGACGGGTGGATATCAGGCTTGTGTTGGCGAGGCACACTGGACTGCCGTAAAGACCATTCTTAAATACCTGAAAAGGACTTAATATATGTTCTTGGTCTATGGCAGTGGAGAATTGATACTGAAAGGCTTTAGCGATCTAGCTTCCAGTCGGACGACGATGATGCCAAGTCTCAGTTGGGGTTTGTATTCAAGCTTAATGGTGGAGTGGTTGCTTGGAAGAGTTCCAAGTAGGATACCACAGTCGATTCCACCATGGAAGCTGAATATATAATGACTTCAGAAGCTGCTACGGCTGAGGTTTGGATGAAAAACTATCCAATAGCTGGGTGTGGTACCTAGCATTGCTAAGCCAGTAGTTATCTTTTGTGATAACAACGGGGCTATAGCGCAAGCGTAGGAACTAAGATCTCATCATTGGTCCAAATACATTCTTATACGCTACCACCTGCTCAGAGAGATGGTAGGAAGAGGTGACATTCGGATGGACCGAGTTAGCTCAGCTATAGCGGATCCACTGACTAAACCTATGTTACTGGTCATTCATGCTCAGCATCTTGGGAAGATGGGTTTGAGGCAAAGAGGTGATTAGCTTTAGGTCAAGTGGGAGATTGTTAGAATATGTGACTGAAAAGCCAATTGGATTAAGCTTTTGTAATCCGTTTCTGACAATTTCGATGTAAAGTAATATTTATGTGTTGAATAATAGTGAAGTTATTTAATGCCAATTGTACTTTGTTGTTGATTTTAATTAACTAAACAACAAAGCCCACAGACTGGACATGTGAATCCAAGAAGTTAAACTGTGCATAGGTTGGCAGGCTTGGAACCAACTTCTGTGTATCGGTTTGAAACACTCCAAGTCGAGAACCTCGAGATTGGGTATCAAGGGTCCGAGAGAGACTTGCACTAAGGCTCGCAACCGAGTTTCGGCAGGAGACGTAGGTCGTCCATGCGATCTTAGTGTGTTGGTTGGCTCGATAGTCGGCTGACTGAAGTGAGTCGCGAGAATTGTCATATGAAAACCTGTATAGGCTTGGTCGGTATGACTGTATTTCCAGCTCCGATAGTACGAGATTAGTCCCCGGACTTGAGGAACCATGGCAGTCACATGCACACGGTGCCTATATCTTAGGTTTGGCGAACAAATTCTATGTCGAGAGACATGATTGTTATAAGCCCTATCTAGTGCAGTTAAAGTGTGCAGTGAGGACGGTGCATTCCAAGAAAGAATCTATCTCCTGTCAATGTTTTGACAATAGTGTCTCCTCTACACTCTAAGACTCATTTTACCCTTAGAATCTGTTGCCACAGTGACTGAACAGTGGGATGGGATCCCCGTGATATCTCAGTATGATAAATGAGGGTCTCGAGCCTTATGTATAGTTTTGTAGTCCAGGATGGGAATCGGCATCCAATTTCATGCACTAGACTATGGCCGAGAGACGGTAGATGGAAGGACCGTACTCGTTTGCATTCGGGAGCCTAAATGTTCACGCCATATTTTCACCTAATCTCTAGTGCCATGGACCGTTGCTAGACGGTCACCCATGGTAACGAGTGAAATTCTAGTTATGGGATAATCGGGAATTGGCCCAAGTCTAGCTAAAGGTGAACCTAAAAAGTCACACACAATTCACTGAAAGTGAAAAGAGAATTAATTTGGAATTAATTCCGAGAAAAGAATTAATTTAATTGAATAAATTAATTTCTTGGAGAGATTAGCCTTTCATTGATTAATTGAAGTACTTGGGCTTCATTCATGAATTGGATTTATGAATTTAAGAGGTTGGGTTTTCCCTTTTAATCAAATTAAAAGGACGAATTATTTATTTGGGCTCGTATTATTAAATCAGATTTAATGAAGTCCATTGAACCTTTTGACTATTTAAATTAGATTTAAATAAGTCCGGTCTAGAGAATGGACGGATGAAACCTAATCTTGGAGGAAAAAGAGATGAGTGGCCAAGATTGAGTCTAGAAGGGTTTTGACTAGGTCTTACTCTCAAGTAGTGGTGTATAATGTAACTCTTTTGAAAGAGTTTGTGTATTTTAACTGACAAGTCACTTAAATACACATTAACACACACATACACAAATAACTCTCTCTCTCTCTCTCTCTCTCTCTCTCTCTCTCTCCCTCTCCTCTCTCTCTCGTGCTCTCCCTCTCCTCTCTCTAAGAACTCTCCAAGTTCTTCTTGTATCTAAGAAGGAAGAGCTAGATTGTCAATCACGTAAATATAATAATGTTGCGTTGACAATCTTTTTCCCCAGAGCGTTTTCTTGCTAGCACGAGGGACCTGATTATTCCGGTAAACCGTGTGGCCCGATTAGAGGTGCTCTCATTTGAGTACTAACGCGTGTAGCGGTTCAAGAACACTCCTACGGTAAAATTCTATTAAGTATTCTTGCAACTCCTTTAATTCCATGGAATTTTTTCATATCTTCTTGTATTTATTATGTTACATGAAATACACCAAATGCCCGGAATAATCAAGGGTAAACCCCTTGATTCATGGCTATACATGTTTAAATTATGCATTTTCGCTTTAATTCTGTATTTTTCCATGCTTCTGCTTGTGTCTCCTGGGCCGATCCACTCTTTCACTCCCAGCCTATGTCTAGGGCATGGAATTAGGTGTCAGTTCCCATCCTAGACTAGGCAGCTATGCTTGACGCTCGAGACTACTTTCGCCTCATTTAATCGACATAGGAAATCATTTTCTACTCGACCAACCACTATGGCTACAGTTTCAGAAAGCATGAATGCGTCTTCGAGGGCATAGAAAATACCACTTTCATATACTGACAGGAAATAGATCCTCTTTTTGAACACACCATCCTCGCTACATATTCTGACTGCATTGGACAAAGCTTATGGTGAGCATGTTCGTGACACGAACACCTCTCATCAGATCCAAAAGGCAACCATTATGTGCACATGACTGTCATGGTTCCTCAAGTCTAAGGACTACTCTTGTACTACCGGAGCCGGGGAACTCTAGTCGTACCGACTAAGCCTCCAAGACTTCCATATGACGATTCCCTATGAATCAGTTCAGTCAGCTCGACTCCCGGTCGACCAACCCACTAAGATCGTATAGACATCCAATGTCTATCACCAATGAAATGTGGCACTCATCCAATGAACACGATGCATTACGCAAGCCTCAGTAGGACACTCAATGCCCCGTCTTGACGTTTTTCGACTTGGAACGTTTCAGACTCAACCCTTATCAGTTGGTTTCATAACCACTATTCAATGCGTGCTCCAACTGCATGGGTTGTCTACGTGGTTTGTGGGCTTTGTTGTGATGTTGATACAATATAAACATGATGAAATGAGCACAACAAAGGTAAAATCAAATAATGAATACTCATTTTATTCATTATATAATATTAGATTACATCGAATTTTTTGAATAGATTACATAAATGCCAATCTAATTTATCTTTTGATCACCTGTTCTAACACAAAGATGGAGAACCAACATGACCTTTTCTTAATTTAAATCATTTAAATACTTTATCTCTAAATTTTTCCAAATATAGAGGTGTTTTATTTAAACTAAGTAATGTGATAATTTTGAAGTCCCATACATATGTGTGTGGATTTATATATGCATTATTCTTTTTTTCAGGGAAAACATATGAAGATGATATTCTTTTAGAGTGCATTTAGATTGATAGATTTGAATTTTGATACAAGAATTTGGAGAAACAGTTCCGAATGACTTAATTTGAAAAAAAATTGAAATCCATCACTATTCAACAAAATATAGTTTAAACTTAGAATTGAAGAATTTCAAATTCTTTAAATTTAGAATTATCCAAACGCATTCAAAGGACTTATTACAAAGATTTGAAATTCATAATTTCAAATCCTTCAATCAATTAAATGCATCCACTACAAAAGAAAAAAAAAAAGATTTTGTTGGGATGGAATTTTCGACGGAAGTTCGTCACTGATAAGGTTTCCAATGGCATGTCCTACTATTTTGGGTCAAAAGAAAGACCATCTGAAAAAGCGGCTTCGGAATTCCGACGGGATTTGCGTAGGAATATTTGTAACGGTTTTACGAGGGTCTGTTACTTCCATCAGGAAATTCTTCCATAGCATGAAAAAACAATGCTTTATTTAGGACTGAATTTGGGACGGACTTGGGTAATTATCATCGGAAATCCGTCAAAAAGTTTGTCTGCAAGTTAGTTGAAAAAATTGTGATGTATATTTTGTGACGCAATATCATCGGAAATCATCCCAAAATTGTTTTGAGAATTGAAATGCATTTGGGACAGAATATAGGACACAATATGCCACATTTTCCGTCCTAAAATATTATGACGTAATTTGTGATGGCTATAGTCCCAAATTAGTATAAGATGTAATATGTGATTACGACGGCATTTCCAACAGTTATCGTCCTAAAATCCATCCCAATTTTTTTTTCCTTTTTTATGAAAAATAAATTTTTGGGGACAATTATTTGTCTAATAAAATTATAGTTAATTAAAAAAGTAAATATTGTTGTTTTACAAAGTGCATAAATTAAAAAAATAAACAAATCCTAATCTAATGGCTCTGGCGGCAACTCGTCAGCCGGCTTGGGGTCTATAGCATCCTCGGCCGCCTACTGCATTGCTCCCTTAGCTGAGGTGTCAGTAGTCAGCTCAACCTCGGGGAATATCTGTGGCATCCTCGGCTGAGACACTGCCAGCTGATGAGGCCGCCTCCCTAGCGCGGGCTGAGAGGCACACTCCTCGAGCAGTCTTTGATATGTCTCCTAAAAATAATTAAATAAAATTTATTAGTCAATAAATAATAAACTTTATCATTAAATAAATAATAAAAATTTATTATTGAATAGCTAAAATTTATTTTTTTTTTTAAAATGTTGAAGAACTTGCCACGACCTCCTCAGCGCACTTCCCACTCCAGATGTCGCTCGCCTTCTTTTTGTAGAAGTCAGTGAATACCTCCATTCATTGAGGTGGACGATGAGTTGAGCCTTATGCACAAATATTTAAAAGTAAGAAACTTCTTGATTTACAACATTAATAAAAACAATTAAAGTTCTAAAAATGAAAATTTACTTGTGAGCTTCCTTTTATGCATACCCCCCGATGAGGAGACCCCCCCCCCCCCCTCGCTGTAGACGGTGCTGGCCATTGTAGGGTTGGCCACCCAATTGCCCTTATTCTTGGCTAAGTTTTCCTTGAACTCGTCGATGTCCTAGTATGACGGGAGGTCATGCCAAATGTTGTCCCCTAACTATTTGGGTTGTGTACCCATACCCTTAGCTTCCGTAATTTTTTTACAGAGCCAGATGCTTGCGTAGCTGTTGAAGATATCCTGCATCGGTTTGTCAAGCAATCCCAACGGTATACGCACTGAAAGACATAAAAGGAATTGAGTTATTAGTACGACAGGAAGAAATGTAATATCAAATTTTTGTATTAAGAAATGTAAAATCAACATACCTTCAACTTTTTGAACCAGAAATACTTCTGGATTTGGGGATCATTTGGTAGCAGTGCCATGGCTTCGTGAAGTTGCCCGAAATCACGGAGCCAATGCAAGAGTGGAAGTCCCCATCATGCCTTTCATTGAGAATATTTTTATCAATATTTCAAGTATAAGAATTTTTGTTATTTGTTTATCTAAAAAAAAAAAGTAGATTGAAGAACTTACACGGCATGGGCAAGGATGATGAGCCAGCAAGCCATTTGAGGGGCTACAGGTGGTTTTCAAACGGATTATGAGCTAGGGAAAAGCGCAAAGGATCCCCCAGCTTGCGATAGTCCAAGCGGCGTCGGGTAAACGAACACGCTCCATGGAGGCTCAGCCGTTGCAGGAGCGGCTGGAGGTGTCAGGAGAGATTATCTGATGCTTCCGGAACATCGAAAGCATCAGTGGTAGGTGGTCAAACCACTTGGCCACGTTCCTAACCATAACCCGACGGCATTGGAGCAAACCTTTGAGTCATGCCCTATTATAAAACCCAAGTGCTACAAATTCACAAAGATATTAAATCGAACAAGTAATATAGTCTTGAATCAGATATTGTTCCCACAACGATTGTTTACTAAGTACATAATTTTGCTACCACTTTTGGCTATTCTTAATTTCCGTCGAATAAAATAATATTTTTTTTAGTGAACCTTAGATATTGTCGATGATGATTATGCCTGTGTCTCTATTAAGTTAAAACTTAAATATCATTGTAGTCATGGATTGTTTCCAACTATAAAGTAGATCAAAAACAAAAAGAGGGAGCTCGTATTGGTTTAAATTACGAACTGCAATAGCATTTAAAAAAGCAAATATTTCAAGATTTACTGCTATTATATAAATTATAGACTACCTAGTCTAAGTTTTATTGTATTATGAACTCCGTCCCTGATATATATACATATAAATATATGTATATTATTTTATCTTATTAATATATAATGTGATTAGACGAACAGATATTTTATTTTCCACATAAAAATGTCAATTTTAATCAAAACAGAGAGAGAAAGAAAAAAGAAAAAGAAAAACATCGTAACGCTAATTTTGACATCCGGAAACTACATAACTGAACACAAACAATATTATCTTACTATCAACTTCTTATAATTTCGCCAACGAGGCCTACCTCAGTTGGCGAAGCTGAGGCCCCATGATTCTAGAGGTCATGGGTTCGAATTTCTTGCGTGGGATGATTTGATTCTATTGTATAGTAGGTTTATTTGTTGTTGTAATAGCGAGATGTTAGTTTCTGTGATATTGTCGAAATAATTGTTGTATTTGTCTCTGTCCAATATTGATACTGACACGACTGGTTGTAATCGCTTTATTTCAATTAATAAAAATTCATCGCTTCCAGCTCAAAAAAAAAATCGTTATAATTTCAATTTGTTACTGAAACACTCCTCCAAATTTAATAAAATACTAAGAATGACAAATATACTAATTAATTTCTTCGATGAAATTATCATTTTTCATTCAAAATTCTAACACAACGAAGTATCAAGTGAACTGTATAAATTATGATGTATATGATAGTAATAATAATTTATTTTTAAGGACATAAAAGTAATTTTCTTTTGAAGGCCACATGATAAATATATACACCCTATCACATTATAAAATAATCAATCACTATAAATATCATATATATTTTTTTTAAGGGTTAAATGCAATTTGCCCCCCTGTGCTAACCAAAAAGAGCAATTACCCCCTTGTGAAAAAATAACTAGCAATTTACCCCCCTATGTTATTCAAAATGCAACAAACATCCCCCTCACAGGGGGTTTTTTGCTCCATTTTTAGGGGATTTTTTGCTTCATTTTTTAAAATACAGGAGGTAAATTGCTATTTATTTTTCACAGGGAGTTTTTTGCACACTTTGCATATCACAAGGGGGTAATTGCATTTTTTTCCTATTTTTTAATACAAGTTCACTATTTATTGATTTGACAATACATACATACAAAAAATTCTCTCACTAGACTTGGATGGACTTGTGTCAAGGATGATTTTTTCGATTATTCTTTCACTTCAAACTACTTCCACATCAAATTCAGAGAACGAGGTTTTGTAATTGTAATATAGGAAAGAATACAATCTATAATTATACCAACTCTTAAAAAAGGCAATTGTAATTCACTTAACTTAATTTACAATCAAGATGTATGTTGATGTCTAGTAGTATAACAACGACTTTTATTATTTAACTTCACATGATGATATTAATATTTAACTTAGACATGTTATATTTATAATCATTATTAGTAATTTCTATCTCATTAGCAGCCCTTTATGCCCTATGTACAACTTTTAATATTATATTTTTTAACGGATAATTATATTTACACTCTCCATTTCCTTTTACACAAACCAACCTTATCTTTTGAAAAATTACAGAAATCACCCCTGACAACCATAAAAATCTAAAAATACCCCTATTGATCTAATCAAACTTTCATATAATTTTTTAAGGATAAAAATGCCCTCATGGGTGCTTCTGTAATTACCAAAAATTTTGGAGGGGTGTCAATGTAATGGTTTTGATGATGAGTAATATGACGTCATATATTTTTATTATTATTTATATCAAACTTAAATTTAAATTTAAATTTAAATTTAAATTTAAATTATTTTATTAACTTTTTTAATTGAATCTCTATATAAAATTACACTTTTTAATTGATGTGAGCTGAAAGAGCTCATTCTTGGGCTTGAGTGGGGTGGACCTTGGATTTCTGCTAGCAATGGAAAGGGGACCTGCAAAAAAAGTGTTAGCACTCCGATGCTCAAGTCAATAAATAGTTGTAGAACAATAAATGTAAATAAAGTAAAGAAACGATGAGTCTTGTGAATAAAGAACATAAAATGAACTTAACGCGAGTGTGAGAGCATAAATTCGTGTGATAGAGTGTTACAAAAAATGTTACTTGAGCCAAACAAGTAGGCCAGTATTTATAGAGGAAGAGCCACAGTTGGGAAAGACTTCTCATCAAATTAGACCTTGGAAGGACCACGTACTGGCTTTCCTAGACTTCTGCAGCCTTCAGACTCCTTGAAAGTAAGGAGTCGGTTGAAGTGGTCTTCCGCGGATAAGGATAAGGGGTAGCACTACAAAAAAATACGGTAATTGCAACAGGAATAGGAACAATTTTTTTAATATTTGGAACGGTAAATAGATCACTGGATTCATTTGGATAGGTATTAGGAACGGTTCAGGAACAAGAGGCTATCCGTTGCAAGGAGAGGCATTCCTAATAATTCGGAACGGGAAAAGGTCGACCGTTCCACTTTAGGAACGATTGTTGGCATACAATCATTTTACCGTTCCTAATTACCTTTGTATGTATGAATTTGTAATTTTTGCATTTGGAACACCTTATAAATTATTGGAACCATCGTATCAGAAGAAATACGCGCAATTAAGAACGGTTGTTAGAACACATTTTGGAATTGTCAGCATAAGTTGAAGATACATTTTAGCATTGTTTCTGAAATACGTCTTGGAACGGTCATGTATGCAAGTTAGGAACGGACGCTGGAATACATTTTGACACGGACCTTGGGAACGGATTTTTTACTCCTAATTTGGAATACGATATTGGACTGGTTTTTGGTATTGTATTTAGAACGCAAACCTAACCACGAAAGCATTGAATTTGGAATACATGTAAGAATGGTCTATCCATAATTTGGAATTCCTTTTTTTACCCGCGTTTAGAAACGGTTGTCATATAAATTTGGAATGGTTGTTTACCTGGTAATAGGAACGGTCATTCCTTCTAAAAAGTCACACATTGGAACGGTATGCAAGTGCTCCATGACCGTCGAAAGTATCGTTCCTAAATAATGAATTATTAATTTTTTTATGGTAATAATTATTATCATTAAAATATATATTAAATTATTAATAAAATTTTTGAATTTGGTTTTATAATTATTATTTAAATATATATATAAAAAAGCATAATTTAGAAATAAAAATTATATTAAATGAGAATATTATCCAATTTAATTACCAAAAAAAAAGGTCTAAATCTACTCCTCGTCCCCCTCGTCCTGGTCCATCTACTCAACGTTTGAGGGGTGGGTCTCTAGGAGGCCGTGACGGGCCGGCGCCAGAGTGACTGGTCTGCAGGTCCTTCATCATGCCCATCATGTCCACCATCATCCCCTCGAGGCGGACCATCCGACCCTCCAGGTTTGACGAAGGCGTTGGCGCTGGAGCTGGCGGTGGCGGTGGCGATGGTGATGGCGAGGTAATGATCTGGCTGAGACCGTGGGCTTCAGAACCAAGGCTGAATACTCGGCCCTTGTTCTTCCCGCCGACTGCAACCAGCCACATCTCCTGCTCGATCTACGCCACCGAGCCCTTTGATTCGGCCGGAGCATCACCAGGATTGGCCGTGGCCTGAGACTGGTGATCCTCCAGCATCTTCTGGAAAGTCTCCTGCAAAAATAGTTAGAATAAATTAGAATATTTTCAAACATTAAAAAAAATAAATTAGAATATGAAATGTATAACTTACCGCCACCTCCACTGCCTCGGCCTGCTCTAGCCGCCGTCGGCCTTCTTCTTGTAGCATCTGGAGAATAACTCCATCTGCTTCACTGGTCGGCCGAGCTGCTCCTCCTGTAAAAAGAAATGGAAAACAGTTATTACAATATAAGCCTCTACAATTGACGCTTCGATGTGTGCTTTGTTTTTCACATTTTTCTTCAAATCGCGTAGCAATCTATTCATACGAGTATTTCTTAAACTGCAAATTAATTGCTACTTAAAAATAATATATTTAATAGTAGTTAATTAATTACCTCTCAAATGGGTACATCCACCTGTATTGCACGGGCCCTCCAACGCGCGCTTCATATGGAAGGTGAACAATTAGATGCTTCATTGAGTCGAAAAAAGAAGGAGGAAATATTTTCTCGAGATTGCACAGGATGACGGGTACACTCTCTTTCAATTCTTTTACCTTGGCCACATCTACTGTTGTTGAGCATAGGATTTGGAATAGAAGGCTCACTTCAGTCAAAGCCCCCCACACGTGCTCTGGAAGTATTTCACGAAAGGCAACCGGAATCAACTTCTGCATGAATACATGACAATCATGGCTCTTCATGTCGTGCATCCTTAACTCCTTAATGTCGACGCAACGGGCCAAGTTAGAGGCATACCCATCAGGAAACCTAAGACAACGAATCCGCTCATATATCTTCTTCTTTTGCTCCTTCGTCAGTGTATATAGCACCTCGGGCATCACGTTCGGTCTCCTTTCGTCCACCACAAGCTCCGGCCGATTACATATGATCTTCAGATCCTTTCGTGCATTCAGATTGTCCTTCGTTTTCCCCTTGATGTCCATCACAGTATTGAATATATTATCGAACACATTCTTCTCAATATGCATGACATCAAGATTCTGTCGTATCAGATGCGCCCCCCAGTATTCAAGCTCCTAGAAGATGCTTTTCCCCGTCCACTTATGGTCGACACTGTAGCCTTCCGGTTCACTCAACGGTTGTTCGACTGCCACACTAAACGCATCGACACGGGTTTGGATCTATTCTCCAGTCAGCCTCGAACGTAACCTTCCTCTCAATTCGATTTTTAGTGAAGGCTTTCTTGTTCCTGCTATAAGGATGATCCGGTGGTAGGAACAGCTTGTGGCAGTCAAAATAGCACGCCTTCCGACCGTGTTGTAAATAGAATGCCCGTGTGTCCTCCATACAAACTAGACAACCCACAACACCGGCGGTACTCCATCCAGATGCCATCCCATAAGCAGGAAGGTCGTTCACTGTCCACATCAATGTGGCATGCATCATGAATGTCGGGTTTGTCGCAGTATCGTGCGTACGTACACCCACATGCCATAAGTTTTGCAGCTCCTCGGTCAACGGCTCCAAGTAGACATCGATAAGACATTTCGGATTCGATGGGCCAGGGATCACCATCGTTGGGAACATATACTCAAACTTCATGCACATTCCCGATGGGAGATTGTACGGTGTAAGTATCACGGGCCAACAAGAGTAAGTTTTACCATACTGGCCGTGCAGTGCAAACCATCTGTGCACAACCCAAGTCTAACATTATGAGGCTCAGCTGCAAAATCAGGATACGTCCGGTCAAAATGCTTCCAAGCCTCTGCATCGGACGGATGACACATGGATACTTCCTCCGTCTGATGGCTCACATGCCAAGTCATATGCTCTGTTGTGGCCTCCGACGCATACAACCTCTGTAGCCGAGGGGTAAGCGGTAGATATCTAAGAATGGCATACGCGGAATTCTTGCGTTTAGGATTTCTGTCCCTGGTGGGTTTGTACCTAGCATCTCCACAGAACTTGCAATATTCCAAGTCAATATCGTCCTTCCAGTACAACATGCAACCGTTTTTGCAAGCATCAATCTTCTGAACTAGTATACCCAATTCTCTTATCAATTTCTTCGTATTGTAATAATCGGCGGGCAAAGTGTGATCGCCGGGCATTACAACATCAACCCACTAGCATAACCGATCATATGTATACTAGGAGAAACCCCCTTCGGCCTTGATATTCACCAAAGAGGCAATTGACGCCAACTGAGAGGTGGTGCAGCCATTCCACGACGGTTGGTCCGCAGCATGAACTACATCAAAAAAATGGTCTGACAAGCCAGACACATAATCATAGGGCCCCGAATCGTAATATGAACTAGGACCCATATCAGATGGACAATACCGAGTACCATCATCAGCCGGTCCCTCCTGGTTGTACGAAGAATAGAAAGACGGCCCGGCGGCATCGAATACCATCCTCTACGCCTAATCCATCTGAGCCACATCACCCCAATGCGAACTACCCTCCTCCTGAACGGGTGCCGTTTGTTGCTACTGTACAGGGGGCTATATCAATGCTTCAAAGTATTCCTGCACCCTCTCCTCACCATGCGAAGTCCAATTATAATACTCTGACATAAACCCTTTCATACACAAATCAAAATTTACCCCGTCTGGTGTTTTGAACCATTCGTTTTTGCACTTCCGGCAGGGACACTTAATCTTGTCCCCGTCCATATATGCACGCTGAGATTGGGCTCATTCTAAAAATATTGTAACACCATCCTCATACTCCGGCGTCACACCCAGGACCTCTCGATCATACATCTATTTCCTCAATTGTCTTAACATGACTGGTCCTACGTATACTATAATTCACAACAATACGTAATTAAATGACGAGAATATATTATTATAATTAACAATTACAGAATTTTGCATACTTACCTAAGCGAAACACCTATAATATCAATGCAAAATTTGCGCAAGTAATTGATATGTTCGATTTTCGATATAAAGAATCAACATGGGGAGTTACAACAAAATGAGTTAGAGAATAATTATAAGAACAATGAAAAAGAAGGGGGACATATATATAGAAAATATTGAAACGGGCATTGAAAATTATTTGGAACACAAAACTAGCCGTTGAAATATCCGTTATTCCAGCTTTAGGAACGGTCTCAGGCACGGTTATTGAGATGGTAGTCTTACCGTTGTAATATAGCCGTTAGGGCATATTAGGAACGATATGAGGCACACAAAAGACGACCGTTCCTACTTGGAGCACAATTGGGAACGGTAATTGTAACAATATTGCATTTCCTATATACCGACAATTTGGAACGGTTAATGCATTACATTTTTTGGTCATGGCGTAAAAGTGCCTCATATATTACTACATATTGGAACGGTCATGCAACAAGTCCAAATAGAACCGGTGTTTGGAACACATAAAGGAACGGTCCATTTTCCAGGTGGAAGAACCATTCCAACTTTTACACATGTGATCCAAATGAAATACCAAAATATATCCGGTCCTTTGTAGGAACGGTAATAGATTTACATATTAGCACACATATGTTGGCACATATATAGGAATGGTCGTGTCGTTCCTATTCGTTTGTACATCCATTAACTCGAAAGTGACGTCATCAATGGTTTCATGTTCCACAACAGTTCCAATGACCATGCCTATTTGGAATGATCATTGGAACGGTCGACTATATCTGTTCTAATTCCTGCATTTTATTTTATTTTTTTTGCTGTGTAGACTCAGTCAACCCTTATCCGTTCTTGGTAAGCTTGGGCCTCTGCCTGGGGCCTCCTTGATGGGGTTTCCTCCAAGGCTTAGGTCTCTTCCTTGGGCCTCCTTGATGGAGCTTCCTCCTAGGCTTGGGCCGGAGTTCTTCCTTGTTGGGGTAGGCTTAGTCAATCCCTCATTGGGCTGGGCTAGTGCCCCGGGTGGGCCTCTGTGTGGGACTCCAACACCTCTCCTTGGGCTCCTAGATGTCACTTTGGGGTTTTGGCCCTTGCTTTTGGATTGACCATTTTAACATATATCATTAATAATAAAAATATTAAATTATTCAATTAATGTATATTTTTAAAATTAATTACTAGATTATAAGTTTAAATTAAAAAATTATCACACTTGAACGAATTATTTAAAATTATTAAAAGTCTTTTATCTTCAATCTTTATATATAACTAAATTTAACTAAAATTAATATATTATAATTCAAAATAATTTATGGATTTTATATAAATCACATCACTTAGTAAAATAAATAATTTTTATCAAAAAAAATATTTTAAATTATTTTTTTTTAAAAAAATTATCCCTCGCCCCTGTTACGCCGCGTCCTCGCTCTGCTTACCCCCTCCTCGTTGCCTCCCCGCCCATGCCCACCCCCTTTTCCGTTTTCGCTCGCCCTCGTTGCCTCCTCCGCCTCCATCCGTAATCTAAATATGTATGTATAAATATATAAATATATATATATTTTGTATGTATACATTAACATTAGAAATGAAATATTTCCTTGCTATAATTATAAAAGAAATTTTAATGTCGCAAAACTTCATACACTACAAAAAAATATGGGAATTGAAACGGTAATAGGAATGGTTTTTTTTAGTTTTTGGAACGATAAATAGTTCACTGGATCCTTTTGAACTGCCATTAGGAACGGTTGAGGAACGGGAGGCAATCCGTTGCAATAAGAGACGATCCTAATAGTTAGGAACGATAACGAAGCGACCGTTCCTATTTGGGAACGGTTTTTGGCATATTTTCTTTGTACCGTTCCTAATTACCTTCGTACGTATGAATTTATAATTTTTGCATTTGGAACACCTTATAAACATTCGGAACGGTAGCATCGAAATTAAATCGCACAAGTAGGAATGGTAGTTAGAACACATTTTGGAATTGTCACCTTAAGTTGTAGATACAATTTAGCATGGTATCTGGAATACAAGTAGGAACGGTAAGTTGTATAGATTAGGATCAGTAACTGGAATATATTTTGTCGCGTAGCTTAGGAACAGTTTTGGCACTCCAACTTTGGAATACCACTTTGGACCAGTTTTTGGTATTTTCTTTAGAATGAAAGCCTAACCACGAAAGAATTGATTTTGAAATACATGTAGGCACGGTACGTCCCGTCTTTAGGAACGGTTGACTTCTATTTTTGGAATGGATATTTCATCGGCATTGGGAATGGTAAATGGTTTAAAACAGTCAAATATTGGAACGGCATTTGGCGCTCAAACGCCGTCTAAAGTACCGTTCCTAACTAATGAATTATTAATTTTTTTTAATAGTAATAATTTTTATCATTTAAGTATAAATTAAATTATTAATAATATTTTGATTTTATAATTAATACTTAAATATGAAAAAATGCATAATTTAGAAATAAAAATTATATTAAACACGAATATTATCCGATTTAATTACAAAAAAAAATAAAAAAAAATACATAATCTATTCCTCGTCCCCATCAGCCTCGTCCACCTCGTCAATGTCTGGAAGGGTGGGGTCTCTAGGAGGCTGTGATGGGCCGGCGCCGGAGTGACTGGTCTGCATGGCCTTCATCATGCCCATCAGGTCCATCATCATCTCCTCGAGGCGGACCATCCGACCCTCCATGTTTGACGAAGGCGCTGGCTCTGGCGGTGGCAGTGGCGAGGTAACGGTCTGGCTGAGACACAGGGCCTCAGAACCAAGACCGAATACTCGGCCCTTATTCTTGCCCCGGACGCAAGCCAGCCACATCTGCTGCTCGGTGTGCGCCACCAAGCCCTCTGATTCGGGAGCAAGATCCCCAGGATTGGGCGTGGCTTGAGACTGATGATCCTCATCATTTTCTGGAACATCTCCTGCAAAAATAATTAGAATAAATTAGAAAATTTTCAAACATTTAAAAAAATAAACTAGAATGTATTAAGTATAACTTAGCGCCACCTCCGTTGCCCTCGGCCCGCTCCAGCCGCCGTCGGCCTTCTTCTTGTAGCATCTGGAGAATAACTCCATCTGCTTCACTGGTCGGCCGAGCTGCTCCTCCTGTAAAAAGAAATGAGAAACAATTATTACCATTTTAATTTAATAGTAATAAATAATTGAAATAAAATTAAATATCTTACCAATTTCCACTTGTGCATACCGATGGAGACAGATTGCCCGCGGTACACAGTAGCAGATGCGGCTGGGTTGGCGTTCCAGTTCGCCTTGTTCTTCTCGCACTCCTCCTTGAACTCCGGGGACTCCCGGTACAGGAAGAGCTGCTGCCAGACCTCGTTCGTCAATCATAAAGGCTTCTGCAGGGACTATCTAGCGAGGACGAACTTCTTCCTGAGGAACTTCCCCGCCCAAACGTGGAAGATCTTGAACATCGACTCGTCGTCGGCATCCCACCAATACGTCATTTGTATTATATATATATATATATATATCATAACGTAGATTGTTAAAATGTTTAAAAATAAAATTTAATTGTCGTTACCTTAAAACTCTCAAACCAGAAATGTTGGTGCTCTGGCGGCACCTTGCGTAAACTGCCCCAAGGATGGGGATAGTGTCCTTGCACGACCGCGTACATGTGCTCGTGGATCTTCCGATCACTCTTGAAATTATAAAATAATTAGTATGACATAAAAATATTAATTTAAATTACAAAAAAAAATTAAAAATATAAATATACCTCGCATCGGCGAGTGTGATGTACTGGCGCGCGGATGGTGGTGGGAGTGGTGGTGGTGGGGCAGGCCATGGACGGGCCGGATCGACCGCCGGTGCGGTAGTGGATGGTCCGCCACCCTCCTCGACGGGTGCAGTGGTAGACGCACCGGGCTGCTGATCCGGCGCAGGTGGTGCGGGTGCCTGCTCTGCCGGTGGTGGTGGTGGTGGTGGTGGTCAGAACACTGCTTCCCCATCTTGGGAAACAACACCGGCCGGCGGTATGGCTGGTGAGCCGCGACCGCAGCCACGACCACGATCGCGGCCACGTCCACCTCCTTGAGGTGGGAAATCCCGACCAGTCATGATCTACAATTTTTTTAGAAAATATTAGTCGTATGAATTTCAAAAATACGACTGCAAACTAAATCCTAAAATTATATACTAAGTCCCAAAATTAATACTAAAAATTTTCCTATAATATTGACTAAATCCTAAAATTATTTGAATAATGATAATTTTTCTAATTTTTTAAATTAATAATTGGATAATGAATCCCAATTTTTCCTACAATGTTTACTAAATCCTAATATTATTTCCTAAAATATATACTAGAACCCAAAATTGACGGTTAATTACACTAAATCCTCATATTTTTCCTATATATTTATACTAAATCCCAAAATGTTTCCGTAAAATTACACTAAATACTTCTATTCTTCTGTATATTTATACTAAAAACCATAATTTTACCCTAAAATTGCACTAAATACCAATATTTGCTCGAATTACCCAAATTTTCTTAAATTTCAAAAAATTAACAAATTCCATATATTATGAGTAAATTTTTTTAAAAAATATAGAAAATTATTAACATATTTTTTGAAATTTATAGAAAAAGACATAAATATATAGGAAAATCACAAAAAAAAATTAAAATTACAGAAAAAAAATTTCTGAAATTACAGAAAATTTTAAGAAATTTTCCAAATTTTCATAATTTCAAAAATTTACAGAAAAATTCAGAATTTTTTTTAAATTTACAAAAAATGACAAATTTAGAGAAATTTTGAAAATTTTCAGAATTTTAGAAAATTAAAATTTTCAGATTTTTAAAACAGATTTTTTTTGGAAATTTTTAATAATATTAGAAAATAATTTTAAAAATAACAGAAAATTACAGAAATTGCACCAAAATTAACAACAGTCATATTACCGAATAATTATAAAAAATTTAACAAATTACACCAACAAATTAT
Organism: Sesamum alatum; assembly: GCA_034509735.1. NCBI lineage: Eukaryota > Viridiplantae > Streptophyta > Magnoliopsida > Lamiales > Pedaliaceae > Sesamum > Sesamum alatum. The sequence goes on from JACGWO010000004.1 coordinate 17,642,734, forward strand.
GCCTAAAATTACAACTAAATTACACTAATTAACATGAATTACAGAAAATACATGACAATTACAGATTAATTACAGAATAATTACAGGTAATACAGAAATCGCAGAAAATAATCAGTAAATCCGCAACAATGATTATAAAATTGTAGAATATTCACCAAATTAACACTAATTAATCAGAAATACATCATAAATTACAATTACAGTCGCACAAAATTTACAGAAATTACAATTGCAACCATATATGTACAAAATTTACAATTACAGCCCCATGTTTATAAAAATTACAATCACAACCCTATATTTACAGAAATTACAAAAAATATACAAAAAATTTCAGATTTTAAAAACAATAAAAACAAATATATATATATATAATGGATTTTTTGAAAAAACCTCTATTTCAGGCGGAGTCGGAGGCGGCGGCGGTGGGCTTGAACGGTGGCGGATGGTCTTCAACGGTGGCAGAGTGGTGGCGGATGGGCTTCAACGGGGGGCTTCAGAGGTGGTGAGCAGTGGGCTTGGGGATGTGTTGGCGGAGTGGTGGTGGATGTGGTGGCGGATGTGGTTTGCAGAGAGAGGAGGGTGGAGTGTGAGAGAGGGACAGAGAGAGAGATTTAGAGAGAGAGGGGGAGGGAGAGTAGAAATGAGGAAAAAATCAGTGAAGTGTTGTATATATAATAGAATTTTGGAACGGTCATGTTTTGACTTTACCATTCCTACTGTCGTTCCCAAATGTATAAAACGACACCATATTCTCTGTAAAACGATGTCGTTTTGATATCTTGTACTGATGTTGACCTAAATAGGAACGGTCACTTAGTAGCGAGGCCATTCCGAATACCATTCCGAAATGCGACCATTCCTAAATTACAAACGACCGTTCCCATATCAATTCCAAATACTTAGTACTTGGAATTGTACTAATAGGAACATTCGATTAATAAAAAAAAATATGTACCTAACCCCGTTCCTATAGAAAGAAATGATGTCATTTTGGGGCACGAACATCCCTACCATTCCTAATTGCATGTTCATCCGTTCCTATATGTATTGCAATATTTTTTTTATCTTATTACATAATAACTATAAATTAAGAAAAACACGTTCCGGACACTCATATGATTGAATAAAGGTACACAATTGAATATTTACAAAAATTTCAAATTACATAATAATTTCTGCAATATACACACATGTTCAGAATATGAAGTATATTTGTATTTTTAGTTTTGTTAGTATTTCACAGATGTAACTAGGATCCTATGTTGTTGTACTGCATGGCATAATCAGACCGTCAAAATTCTAATCAAACCGTTAGATATGATGTAATACAAAATAATACATTGTATGTAGTTTTGCGGAATTTCGGTGGGCGGTTCTCGAGATATCGTATCCGCTCAGTATTCATCATAAGAAAAATAGATGCATCCTTAAATCTGGGTTGCTGATTGAAAATCAGATCGTTGGACATCAATTCATATCCATAATCTTGTATGTGTTAAAAAATAGTGTCGATCCGGCTGACGGATGTTGAGATCTCGGACCAATTGGTTGAAATTGTAATACTAGGAACAATCACCTAATAGACAAGGTGTTCCCAATACCGTTTCTAATGGAAAGAACGATGTCGTTTTAATACACGCACGTATTTATCGTTCCTATTGACATTTGGAACGGCCGTATATAAACTGACCGCTCCAATAATTGATTTTCCCACAAATTTTCGATTGGGCGCCAAAACGAAATATTGGACTTCATTTTTGAACGGTCGTAGGTTTTCACCGACCGTTCCTAATTCAAATTTTCCTCATTTTTTTAATTAGCCGCCATATTTGAAAAATTACACCTTAAATAGGAACGGTCCTGATAAATTGGGACCGTTCCTAATTCAAATTTCCCTAATTTTTTTTAATTAGCCGTCATATTTGAAAATTTGTACCCTAAATAGGAATGGTCCTGATAATTTTGGACCATTCCTAATTCAAATTTCCCTCATTTTTTTTTGTTTAGCACCTATTCAAATAGTTGTACCTGTATTAGGAACGGTTGTTAGAATAAAATATCCGTTCCTATTTTTAAAATTTATTCTGATTTCTTAGAATAATCAAAATACATCTATCGATAATTCTTTTGGAAGAGCTTTTTGAAGTTGACATCAACGACGTGATAACGAGGGTGTATCTTCATGCCTCTGACCGGATCGACCCAACGACAATTAAACAGTACAATGTGCATGTTGGAATTAGTGGATAATCTAGCTGAATTATCTCTTCCAAAATCCATAGAAGTCAGAATCCATGTCTGTATATGATGATCTTTTGACACAAACACCACAATTCATTGTTGACTTCCCGACATTGTGACGTTCTGTGTGGAAATTGAAGCCATTGACGAAGTAAGACGGGTATGTCATCACTTCTGTTCTTAGCCCTCAATAATGCAACTTCAATAATTCATCGTTTGTGTGATTCAATTCGGTTTCACCTGCAATTAATCATATATATAGAAATTGAAATAATTGATTACAAATTAATGAGCATATCGCATTTACAAGAAATCGATGATACTTACACGAGCCTTGAACCAATCCTTGAATTGTGTCACCACTAGTTGATCAATTATCAGGTCCTCTGAATTGTGTTGCTCGAACAGTTCATTCAAGAATGACCTGTTATAGTAAAACTGATAGTTATAAATATACATGTAATTGAAATTGAAATGATTCATACGAGATAATTACGTTTGTATAAGACACTTACTCGTAGTACGATGCAACTACTTCACAATTACACAAGACGTATGTCTTGATAGCATGATGTTCCTCACGCTCATCCATCTCTTCTTCGAGCCTCCACTTGCTTGGCCTGGGTAATTAAAAATTGACCGAACTATTCGATCGTCGTTGCTCGTGAGATCATCGTTCCGACCGGGTCTATTTCGCTTGCAGAGAATGTGCGGTTCGAAGTAGTGAGAGGAGAAAAGCCCGATTTCTTCGACAATATAAGCCTCTATAATTGACGCCTCGACGTGTGCTTTGTTTTTTACCCTTTTCTTCAAATCGCGTAGGAATCTATACACACGACTATTTATTAAAATTCAAATAATAAATATATATTTAACAGTATTAATTTATTTAATTACCTTTCAAATGGGTACATCCACTTGTATTGCACGGGGCCCCCAACGCGCGACTCATATGGAAGGTGAACAATTAGATGCTCCATTGATTCGAAAAAAGGAGGAAAATTTTTCTTGAGGTTCCACAGGATGACGGCTACACTATCTTCCAATTCTTTTACCTTGGCCACATCTAGTGTTGTTGAGCATAGAATCTGGAATAGAAGGCTCACTTCCGTCAAGACCCCCCTTACGTGCTCTGGAAGCATTTCACGTAAGGCAACCGGAATCAATTTCTGCATGAATACATGACAATCATGGCTCTTCATGCCGTGCATCCTCAACTCCTTCAGGTCGACGCAACGGGCCAAGTTAAAGGCATACCCATCAGGAAACCTAAGACAACAAATCCACTCATATATCTTCTTCTTTTGATCCTTCGTTAGTGTATATACCGCCCTGGGCATCACGTTTGGTCTCCTTTCGTCCACTTTAAGCTCCGGCCGATTACATATGATCTTCAGATCCTTCCGTGCATTCAGATTGTTTTTCGTTTTTCCTTTTGATGTCCATCACAGTATTGAATATATTATCGAACACATTCTTCTCAATATGCATGACAACAAGATTGTGTCGTATCAGATGCGCCCCCCAGTATTCAAGCCCCAGAATATGCTTTTCTTCGTCCACTTATGGTCGACACCGTAGCCTTCCAGTTCACTCAACGGTTGTTCGACAGCCATACTAAATGCATCAACACGGGTTCGGATCTGTTCTCCAGTCAGCCTCGAACGTGCAACCTTCCTCTCCATTCGATTTTTAGTGAATGCTTTCTTGTTCCTGTGATAAGGATGAACCGGTGGTAGGAATTGCCTGTGGCAGTCAAAATGCATGCCTTCCGACCGTGCTGTAAATAGAATGTCTGTGTGTCCTCCATACAAACTGGGCACTCCATAACACCGGCGGTACTCCATCCAGACACCATCCCATAAGCAAGAAGGTTGTTCACTGTCCACATCAATGCGGCATGCATCATGAATGCCTCGTTTGTCGCAGTATCGTGCGTACGTACACCCACATGCCATAAATTCTGCAACTCCTCAATCAACGGCTCCAAGTAGACATCGATAAGAGGTTTGGGATTCGATGGGCCAAGGATCACCATCATTAGGAACATATACTCAGACTTCATGCACATTCCCGGTGGGAGATTGTACGATGTAAGTATCACGAGCCAACAAGAGTAAGTTTTACCATACTGGTCGTGCCGTGCAAACCCATCCGTGCACAATCCAAGTCTAACATTCCTCAGCTCAACTGCAAACTCAGGATACGTTCGGTCAAAATGCTTCCAAGCTTCTGCATCGGACGGATGACACATGGGTTCTTCCTCCGTCTGATGGCTCGCATGCCAAGTCATATGCTCTGTTGTGGCCTCCGACGCATACAACCTCTGCAGCCGAGGAGTAATCGGTAGATACCTAAGAATAGCATACGGGAACTTCTTGCGTTTAGGATTTCTGTCCCTAGTGGGTTTGTACCTAGCGTCTACACAGAATTTGCAATATTCCAAATCAATATCGTCCTTCCAGTACAACATGCAACCATTTTTGCAAGCATCAATCTTCTGAACTGGTAAACCCAATTCTCTTATCAATTTCTTCGTATTGTAATAATCGACGGGGAAAGTGTGATCGCGGGACATTATAGTATCAGCCCACTAGCATAACCGATCATATGTATGCTCGGAAAAACCCCCTTTGGCCTTGATATACACCAAAGAGGCAATTGACACCAACTGAGAGGTGGTGCAGCCGTTCCACAAAGGTTGGTCCGCAGCATGAACTACATCGAAAAAATGGTCTAACAAGCCAGACAAATAATCATAGGGCCCCGAATCGTAATATGAACTAGGACCCACATCAGATGGACAATACCGAGTACCATTATCAGTCGGTCCCTCCTGGTTGTACGAAAACCAGAATGACGGCCTGACGGCATCGAATACCATCCTCTGCGCCCAATCCATCTGAGCCGCATCACCCCAATACGAACTACCCTTCTCCTGAACGGGTGGCGTTTGCTGCTGCTGCACAGGGGGCGCTATCAATGCTTCAAAGTATTCCTGCACCCTCTCCTCACCATGCGAAGTCTAATTGTAATACTCTGGCATAAACTCTTTCATACACAAATTAAAATTTACCTCGTCTGGTGTTTTGAACCATTCATTTTTGCACTTTCGGCAGGGACACTTAATCCTGTCCCCGTCTATATATGTTGTAACATACTAAAAATGTTGTAACACCATCCTCAAACTCCAGCGTCACACCCAGGATGTCTTGATCATACATCCATTTCCTCAATTGTCTTAACATGATTGGTCCTACGTATAATTCACAACAGTACGCAATTAAATGACGAGAGTATATTATATATATATATATATATATATACAAAAGTAACAGAATTTTTGCATACTTACCTAAGCAAAACACCTTTCAATATCAATGCAAAAATCGGGCTCAGTAATTGATATGTTCGATTTTTCGTATAAAGAATCAAGGGGGGAGTTAAAACAAAATGAGTTGGAGAGTAATTATAAGAACAATGACAAAGAAGGGGGACATATATATAGAAAATATTGGAATGGGCATTGGAATATTATTTGGAATACAAAACTAGCCGTTGTTCCAGCTTTAGGAACGGTCTCAAGTGGGTTGACAGGAACGGTAATATTACTGTTGTAATATAGCCGTTAGGGCATATTAGGAACGGTATGAGGCACACACAACAAGAACGTTCCTAATTGGAGTACAATTGGGAACGGTAATTGTAACAATATTGAACTTACTATATACCCACAATTGGGAACGGTAATTGCATTATATTTTTGCCCATGGCGTAAAAGGCTCTTATTTAGGACTACATGTTGGAACGGTAAGCCGATCGGTGCAAATAGACACGGCCATGGGACCCTATATAGGAACGGCAAGTGTTCCTGGTCGACTCACCGCTCCAAAGGTCACACATGTGTTCCAAAGTGAAGTCCAAAATATATCAGGCCCCTTTTAGGAACGGTTATAGGTGTATAAATTGGCTCACATATATTGGCACTCGAGTAGGAACGGTCGTGCAGTTCCTATTAATTTGTATTACAATTACCTCGACAATGACGTCATCAACGGTTTCCTGTTCCACAACAGTTCCTTGTACCGTTCCTAGTTGGAACGGTCGTATATATCCGTTCCTATTCCCGCATTTTTTGTAGTGATAGCTAGCCTTGGCAAAAAAATTAAGAAGTTCCCCCCAAAATTTTATAACTTGTAAATATTTTCGTTAACAAAATTTCTAGGAAAATCAGCAAAAGAATAGTTCAATGTTAAAATCAGCAACGAGCTAATTATGAAGTAATATTTTTCTCTCTAAATTCGTCGCTAAACGTAAATCAACAACAAATTTCATTATTTTATAAAAATTTGTATTATTGCTAATGACATTATTTCTGTACGTAGTGTATTTTTCCTACGAAACAATCGAGTGGTTCGAACTTTGAGGTATCATTTTAGAAGTTTTGGATTCAAACACTGAGTTGGTGTGTTCAAGTGTGGGAAGAAATTAAAAAGAAGAAGGAAAAAAAAAGATACACATACACTCATCGATTACAACAATAACTATTTTTATTATATAACTTCACATAATGACATTAATATTTAATTCATTAATAAAGTTATAATTCATTAGGCATTATAAAATTATTTATCATGCATAATCACGCATTTGATTCACAATATTAGAGCTCGGCAGCAATCTTAATCGATAGGATAGTGTATCCCACCTAAGAGGTGGGATACACCATCCCATCGGTTAGTATAAGGCAGGATTAAAAAATTTCTTCGGTATATATCTTTGTAAAATATGTGCATGATTAAAAGAATACATTTTAAATTATAATAATTTAATAATAAAATATAATAAAAATATTACTTCATTTTTTTGGGACTTTTAAAAATATTTAAATTTTGATTAGTTATCAAATTTTCAAAAAGTAATTTTTTGGCCATTTTCATAATATTTTTTAAAAAAATAAACATTCATTTTCTCCTTTTTTTTTAGTGTTTTTATCATTGAATGTTTATTTTGCACTCTGTTTCTTAAGGTAGGATTAAAAGATTTCTTTTTTATATGTTTCACTTATCAAATACATGTATGCTTAAAAAAATGTACTTTTATAATAATTTAATAATAAAATATAAAATATATTACTTCATTTTTTTAGACTTTAAAAAAAAATGATTTTTGATTAGTTATTACTTTCAAAAGTAGAGTTTTTCCATACTCTTATAATATATTGTTAAAAATTTAAACATTCGTCCTTCTTTTTTATTGAATGTCTGTTTTAGACTTCTGCTTCATATGGATGCAGAAATAATAACAAAATATTCCACAAGACTTATTATTTTAAAAATTGTATTTCAATAAATATTAAGAAGTTTTTATATTTTGTAATTATTCACTAGCTATAATGTTCAAATACAAATAACTTAAAAAGTGATACCCTTAATGGTCCTTTTATTTTCAATCATGCTTTTGTAATCCCTTCAACCAAACATTATATCATATTATCACATGAAATATCACAATATAATACATCAAACCAAACACTGTATACTGTATCGTGAGATTAACTATCATTTTATTTTCTATCTCACACAATCCTATCACACGAATCAAACAAGGCCAGTAGTATTAATTAGCATACCTAGGCAATGGGACCAGTGCACGTTTCAGTATTAAATTAGAATGTACTTTGGGTAGTTTTTACTAATCCATCATGCCATAACTCAGTGCCAAAAATGGGACTGATGCTAGTGCGACACTTCCAATGTATACAGAATAAAGCGTGTTTTGGGTCATACCTTTAATCTATATCCATTTTTGGGTTGACAGTCGAAAACTTTTGAAGTCCCAAGTTTGTGTTATGCACTACAGAAAATTGATGTTTTATAGTTGTTGGTTGTGAAAAAATTCAATGCTCTTCAGATCTCTCTATTTACATCTTGGTTAGGTTTACATGGCATTCTTGGGCACAGCTGTCGGCGAGCTGTATTCACGATAATTGCCTTAACTAGTTAATACTATCAATATTAATTCATGGGATAATTGCACCACCTCCCATCAGATTTAGTGTAATTATATATAAATTTTATGTAATTTTAAAAATTACATTTAATACCTCTGAAGTTTGTCTTTGTCTGACACATAGATTTTTTTGTTACTTAAAAGTCATTGAATTTGTTGATATTAACAAAAAAAAATTGAATGAAAATCGATATTTACCCTGGATTAACTTATTACTGACTTATTGTAGGTTAAACAATTTTTTCCTGACTAAACTACTTTTATAACGGTAAAAATATATACCTCCTCACATGCATTAACGTATGTAGATGTACAAGGGTAGTTTGATCATAAAAGATTTGTTTGACCTACAATATTTCAGTAATAAGTCAATAGATGATAAATAATTATTATCATTCATTTTTTTTTTTTTTTTTGCTAACTCAACAAATTCAATGAATTTTAACTAACGGAGTGACCTATTTGTTCGACAGAAGCAAGCTAGAGGTACTAAATGTAACTTTTCAAACCACAAGAGTCTACCTGTAATTACACCAGACCTACAAAGAAGGGGAGTGTAATTATTCCTTAATTCGTATATACATTGTGGCCATGTTTTGGAATTTCCATACATTTTCATCAAAATAAAAGAAAGTTTTCATCTTATTTCACGTAAATAAAAATAGACAGGAAGTTTTGAAATTATCTTATTTCCTTCCAAACACTCAATCTTTCTTAAATTTTTAATGAAATCTTTAAGTTTCATTTTATTTTTCCTAATATTTAGCCAAACATGTATTTTATACTTTTAGTCACATATATAAACTCTTAAGTCATGCAGAGATACTTTGTTGAATGATAATTGATTTAATATTATGCTAAATTCGTATTATTATATGTATTATATATATATAAATATATATTAATGTAATAAATAAATACATTTTGTAGCACAAGGCTAAAAAAATACTATCTAATTATTATTTAGTTTCAATAGCAAGTACATAAAATAATAACTCCATACATATTATAATATATATATAGCGTAAATGAACTTTTTTTAATCAATTTAAATAAATTATTTTGGTTAACATAAATGATAGAAAATTATTATAGATATGCTTGAATTAAAAAGAAAAATATAAACTTTTATATTTTACTTTTATGATTATTATGTATATTTCTTTAATTTACAATTTTTTTACAATGTTTTCGAAATATTGTCAATTTTTTTTAAAAATTCATTGACTCGAAACATGTGTTAGAAATAAAACTTTAATACATAATTTGTGGGAATACTAGTAACTGTGTCAATGTACACAAATTTATATCTAGATGAGCAAAAGAATTGAGTTCAGCTAAACAAAATATTGTTAGAGATTTATTTGAAATTTTTATTGAGTTTAAACATTATGTTTAAGCTTGTTTTGATCATTATTTAGTAAGGAGTGTTTGCAAAAGTTTATAAGTGCTAATTTTAGAAAAAAAATAAGTGAGTAAAATGTAAAAGTTCATAGTGTCAGAAAGTAATAGTTATAAGTAGAAAAAAGTTGATTTTAAAGTGTTTTGGTAAGATAGTTGGTGTATTACATACCAACATATTTGTGAAATTACCTAACTATACCTTGGTAGGTGGGTAGATTTTGGCCATTATTGGAATATGGTATTTTTAAAATATACAAAACATAATTAGGCAAATACAAAAAAAAAAAAAAAAAAATCATTTTACTGGGATGAAAATTGAGGACAACCAAATTTAGTCCAATAACAATCCTAATTTCGGATGGATTTCTAACAGTAGGATGGGCGCTTGCCTTTTGCGTCCCAAAAAAAATTTGTCGTCCCAAAGTAGGACAAAAAATAGATCCATCCCAAATTTAGTCCGATTATGTTACTGATTAATATTTTGTTATGGTATTTGCGATGAAGACCTTATCGTTCGATTTTTCAGATGAAATTTGGGACGATATAATTTGTTTTGGGACGGTCTACCAAGGATCCAATTTGATGTGGGACAGTAGTTTCAAAGGGAGATCCAAATAACCGTTCAGGGACGGGTTTTGGGATGACACATTTGCGTCCCAAATTTCAACGACTAATTTCAATCGTCCTAAAGTCCATCCAAAAACCCTCTAACAGCTATATTAAAGATGACTATTTTGGCCTCCCTAAATTCGTCCCAAAAGTCCATTATAAATAAATTCCTGCGCTCCCTCACATTTATGTTCTCATTCAATTGCATCCTTCCTACATATGAAATTAGTACATATCCTTCATTTTTTATGTACTTAGATACCAGAAATCTTAGTTCGTGCGGTCCAAAATTTGTGATCGGTCATTCTGTTCTGACAAATTGGGGTAGATGGGGTGCATCGTTATCCAGGTATTAAATAATGTGACCATTTAAATTGTGATATTGTTCTTGTTTTTAATATATAATATATTATTCGGACAGAAGTTAATTATATATATAATTTTTTAGGTGCTTGTAATTAATTTATCTATATATTTATATTTATATAATAAGATAAATATGTGTTAAGACAATCGAGGAGATAGATGTATGAGAAATACCTTCCGGAAAATTTAGGAGTTTGATAGGAACTTGAGGATGGTGTTCGGGAATTCGTAAATTGGGCTAAGGACCAACATGCATACATGAATTGAGAGAAACGTTGGTGCACGTGTCGTAAATACAAGAATCGTGTGTTCAAAACGATGGATAAGGTTATGTACGACTTATGTATGAAAAGGTTTATGGAGGAATACTACAATTGGACTGCTCATGGCGGGCACAAGTGATAGAGTACTATGATGATTTGCCTGCACCAGTCTTTGTGGAGACCTTGTTGCACCTGACATGGCGACGCATTAAGGTGATTATGAGAAGTTGAATCGGGATCAAGAGATGGTTTATGATACTGCTAGGCCACAGTTTTTCTCGGTGCATCCCGAACCTAAACTCGTGGGTGCCTGCAGCTCCTTTCCTACTGATGGTGGTGAGGCCGGCCCAAGTTCGTACGACTATAATGTGTCTGATTTATCGGACCGATTTTTTGACATAGTGCACGCAATCAATCAGCTGTTGTACATTGGCTATGATGAATCCCAGTTGTCGGCAGTTTCCGGGATGGTTAACTTCATGGCCAAACACATGTCCAAGAGATGCTAGGATAAGGTCTCCCTGTGACGAGTCACCTATTACCCTGCGATTACTCCCCACCCTCAGATTACTACAACGCGAAGAAGATGGTACGGGATTTGGGTTTGCCTACAAAGAAGATTCATGTGGGTAAAATGGTTGCATGTATACTGGAAGGATGACAATGAACTGGATACTGCAAGTTCTGTGGTGACCCAAGGTACAAACCGACCAAGGATTGAAACCCTCGGCGCAAGAAGTTCCCATGTGCCGTTCTTAGGTACTTGCCACTGACTCCCCAACTGTAGAGATTGTATGCTTCACCAGTGATGACTGAGCATATGACATGGCATGCCTGCCATCAGATGAAGAAGAGCTCTACGTGCCATCCTTCCGATGCCGAGGCATGAGGCATTTCAACTCGACATACCCTAATTTCTTAGTAGAACCTCGTAATGTTAGGTTGGGTCTATGCACCGATGGGGTTACATCGCATAGGCAGTATGTGCATGTATTCATGTTGGTTGGTTATCCTGACACTGTATAATCCTCCACCCGAATGTTTATGAAGTCCGAGTACATGCTCTTGATGATGGTGATCCCTGGCCCGTCCAATCAAAAATGTCTGATTGATGTGTACCTAGAGTCATTGATCAATAAGTTGCTTCAGTTGTGGCATGTAGATATATGGATGCACGGCCACACCACTAACCAAGCGTTTATGATGTGTGCGGCGTTGTTGTGGACCATGAATGACTTGTTCGTGTATGACATGGCGTCTGAATGAAGTACGGCGGGAATTATAAGGTGCCTTGTGTGTATGGAGGATACACAAGCATTCTATCTGCAACATGCGAGGAATATATGCTCATTTGACTGCCACAAACAGTTTCTACCCCACAATCATCCATATAGAAGGAACAAGAAATCCTTCCCTAAAAATTGACAAGAAAGGAAGATTGCACAGATAGGCCTGAGGACGTTATAGGCCTAACAACGAACAATCCTAACACACACACACACACATACACATACTATAGCTCAAACATGTTAAGCTTCACTAACAACGCTACATCTACGGTATTGTCTACATGTTTGAGGAATAAGTCGATTTTAGCTATGGCTTTCACTTATCACAGCTAAAATCGACTTCATTTCTTTCATAGGTGGACTAAACCTTAGACCAAAAATGTCGTTGTGAACTTACACGTGCACTCCCCTAGCCACACACACATCATACAAACAACAACAACAACACACACACACACACACACAATCACCACACATACATACTCAATACGCACACAAATTAAGAAAAAACAAACATATTTTAACTTAAAGAGACTAATCTATTTTATTTTGTGTTGTGATAGGCATGGATCGAGGGTGTACTCCCTGGGACGTGGCGGGGATGTGGCCATGGATGTGGGAAGGTGATTCCACCACCTACCCTTATGCTTCCATTGCTCCGGAAGCATCAACACACCCCATGCCGCCACCTCTAGCCATTCCTTCAACAACTACGACGTCATAGAGCCCATCGGTTGACCAACCTAGTTCACTACTTCAGGTGTGATGCTTGGGATGTTGCAGGTTAGGGGCTCCTTCGTGCCTTTCTCCTGCCCATCCTCAGTAGCACCGCCACCTGCAGCACGTCCAGTTGCTCGCAGGGTCATCACCAGTGACGATATACCATAAGTGGTTTTACCTTTTCTTCTTTCTAAAACAAATAACATAAATTGATATATTGGATTACTGATACAAAATTCACAAACAACGACAGGCATTACTGGGCCTCCCATTCGTGCATCAGTGGGATGGTGTCAAGCCCACTACATGCACCCATGGTCTTGCTACTCTAAGATCTCGAAGTCCCAGAAGGACTTTTTGTTTGATAAGCTTAAGGTAGTACTCAAATTTCTTAATACTTAAATTTTAAAGTTATCTTTTATTTATACATGTCATAGTATTTGTTTCTTGTCCTGCAATGCATATACAGGTGGGATTGCTCGGAAAGAAACGGTCAAAGCCTTCTTCAACTTCTACGCGGGCAAATGGCTTTCTAAAGATTCAATGAACCCAGGACAGTGAATAGCAACCCCAAATAGTTGGCAGACGATGTGTGGGCTGCCCTCCAAGCATGTGGGCATCAGACACGTTCAAGGAGAAGTCGACCAACCGGCTAGCAAACCCTAAAGCGACTAGCACCGTGTACTACGGGGAATCTTCCTCATTTGGCGAGCACAATAGGAAACTAGTAAGTAATTATTTTCAAAAATAAATTTTAACAAATTTCTAATATTTTAAAATATCTCTGCAGGAGGCTCAACTCGGCTCCCTGCCTCAATGAATGGATGTATTCGATGACTGCTACAAGAAAGTGGACTATCGGTAGAGCCGTCCGGGGGTTTTTCCTTGGTACAAAAATTTTAATTGTTTACTAACGCATCATATTTTACTTACTTTCAAAAGGCATATAAGAAGATACTCGAGGAGCGTGCCTCACAGGCAACGCCAGAGGAGGGTGCCTCATCAGTTGCCAGTGTTGCACCCTTGGAGGAGGAGCAACTTTAGACCGATGTAGGGGGGGGGGGGGGGGACGAGGTCGAGTCTTCACCATGGAGCGAGGCATACACATTAGATGTTGCCTGCCCGTGGACCACAGACTCCAGACCCCAGACAACCAATGTCCACCGCCGCCCCCCCCCCCCCCCCCCATGTCTCAACACAGTTTGAGCAAATGAAGCTTGTGTTGGGCTCGATCTGTGACAAGATGGGGATCCCGCCGTTGTTACCGACATGCAGCCGATGGCTCGATCCCTGCCATCGGCCGCTGACGCCTTAGCCCATGTAACAACTGGCTAAGGATGCTGCAGACCCTAAGTCCACCAACCAACATCCACCCTAGCCGTTATATTAGGATTTTTGATTTTTTTTTTAATTTTGATTATAAACAATACAATTTATCTAAATTATTTTAAATTAATTATAATTTCTTTCTTATAAAAATTAGTGTCTTCAATTATAAATTTAATAGAATAGTTACAAAATATTGAAATAAAAAACAAACAAAAATATAGTTTTAAAAATAAATTAAAGTTTAGGGACAACATTTGTGACAACATGTGTCCCAAAATAACAGTCCCAAGTTCATAAAACGTATCAACAATTTATACAACTTTCCGAATTCGGGACGGCCTATCGTCCCAAAAAAAAAAAGCAATTCGTTCTAAAGTCCGACCCAGAAGCCGTCCCAAATTTTAACAGCTGGACTTAAATTAGTCGTTGCAAACGTGTCCGTCAGTCCGAAATTGTGATTTATTTTTTCGTCCACCGGACAAAGTTTCGGACGACCAGTTTACTATTATCCCAAATCCGTCCCAAATTTTGGGACGGACAACATCATCTGTCCCAAATTCATACAAATTTTTTTTCGTTTCGGCATTTTGGGAGGATATTTTTGTCCAAAAGTCTGTCCGAAAAGGTAAAAGGGGCGACTTTTCATCCAAAAATTAATCCCAAAAGGTCTTTTTTTGTAGTGTAAAAAAGTCGCAATGAAGTTCAACTTAATTATTAAAAATTCCTTAAACTACGATAAGCAACTTCTCACGAAAAAAATTACAATTTTGGTCTTTCAACAATATTACTAAAATAATTTTAACTCCTCTTCTCTCACGAGATACATTTTTATTCTGTGAACTTGCTACTTTTGAACATATTTTGGTCTCGACCACAAAGTCTCTGATAAGCATTAACGAAAATGCACATAGGACGCATTTAACCTGAAAAAGAGGAGAAACAAGCTTGATTACGACACCAATATGAGATTGAATATTAGGTAAGTATTAATTCATTTCAATTTCACAATTTGCTAATAGAGAACTTGACAGAAAATATAGAAAAGGAACTTAAAAAAGCATCTTCCTCTTCATGTCTATTATAACTTTTCTTCAAATGCATTCAAAATATTTAACCTCACGTTTTAACCTTTTTGAAGTTCAAGAATGAGTAGCATATTACTAAATTAAGCGCACCTGTAGGATATTATTTATTTAAAGGAGAAGAAAATTATTTTTAATGCACTTCAAAGAAAAAGCTATAAAAAGTTCAAGTGATCATCTTTACATTTGTCATAATTACATATATATTTAGTCACAGTAATGAGTTTTATTATTTTATTTAGTTATAATTATAATGTGAAAATTATCGTTAATAAAATTAGTGAAAAAATATTGTGCATAAGTCGTCACTAAAAGCAATTAGTGACACCTAGTGACGATAATTATTTGTTGTCATTATATTTTTATTGTCATTAAGTTGTCACTATAAATGTGTCACTAATTTTTTTATAATGATAACTTTATATATGTTTTTTCTCACTATATATTTTGAGAAAATTAAAATTATTGTTACTTAATATATACTTTTAGTGATACATTTTAAAATTATCACTTAATATTTTATTAATAATATATGTTCCTCTAGGGAGTGCAAAATATTTATTTTGATATCGTAAAAAGAAGTCATTATCGTTTTTGATACCACAATTGTGGCGAGTGTTGCTTTTGGTACCATTTAATACGGAACCATGTATTTTTTGTCCTAAATTAACGGCAGAGGCCATGTGCCTAGCACATGGCCATTAACAGCCGTTAGCACTTTTTGGCTCGTGCGACGCCCTATTTAATGGTATCAAGAAAATAGAAAAAAAAAGTATTTTTTTGGTACCATTAAAAAAAAATATATATTTTTGACCAACTTTAACCACAAACTATAACAATTTTCTTTTTACAAAAATGAAAATATTAGAGAAATTTTATGTTAATATATATAATAAAATGTCTTTAAAATTATAATTATTTGTATTTAATCTATCATTCAAGGATTTTTTTTTTTACTATTTTTGAAATTGAATTATTTTGGTACCATTAAACAGGGTCCCACGTGAGGCAAAATGAGTTAACGGCCATGTGTGAGGCACATGGCCTCTGCCGTTAATTTGGGATCAAAATAGTATCATTTCATGTCTAATGGTATCAAAGTGACACTCATTACAATTATAGTGTCAAAAACGATAATAATATCTTTTAACAATACCAAAAAAGCAAAAAACATTTTGCCCTTGTAGGGATATACATTTCAAGTATAAAACGGATCTAACCAGTTCAATTTCTTGGTTCATAGCCTGGGTCCAAATTGAGCCTTGGATCCATAAAAGTTTAACTTAGACTTCCAAATTTTGACAAATCCACCTTAAACCAAACTCATTATCATCTCCTTTAAAATTCCACACTAGAGTTTTACTTTTTTCACCAGCGTACCAACTCATCTTCTTTTTTCCCTCTAATCTTTATCTTTAGGGAACTTTATTCGGGTCGAAAATTGAGAATATCTCAAGAATAGTTCGATTTAGAAATGTTTGGGATCTATTAAGAACGAACAGATTGTTAGGTTCGTTGGGTGATTTCTAACCAAGACTTTTCGACACTACTTAGTCAGTTGGATGTGAGATAGAGGGGAAAAATGAATAATATACTCTCAAGATGAATAATATACTCTCAGCTAGAAATGACATATCTTGACCCGAAATAGCTCTTAGTATTTGTTGGGACAATTGTTCGTACTTATACGAATCTACGTAACATGATCTTGGCCTTCCAACTACATGATGATCGACGGCTACGATTCTAGGTCAATGAGATAGGTCGGGTCGGTCCAGGTGCAACACAAGCCGATTCTTGTCATCTATAGGCCATTTTATACTTATAAGAGAGTATTTTGGTCTTTTCATTATCTATACTGATATATCCCCATCAAAACTTGATATACTTTTAAACAAAAAATATTTATCCCAATTTCACAAGCACCCAAATGTTATAGACAAGGAGGCAATGAAAAAGGGAAGAGAAATAATAAATAAAGGTTTTCGTATCCAACACCTAGCAAATTTAATATTTTCTATTTTAAATTTTATTATATTTTTTTATTTTATTTGATATACAAAAACCTTGTGTACAGAATCTATTTCTCTAAACAAATTAAATGATATAATTTCTATATACGTGTATATATATATATATTAAGTACAATAGAATTTGTAACATAAAATGATAAAATTCAATTCGCCCACCAGCAAATTGCTATTTATCTATCAAGAGTCGACTATATATTAGCTCGAGTTGTTGGAGAAAGAAAAGGGCAAGACTCACTCACTCAATACATCTTTGGGTATGAGTCTGCATTTTGTTGGAGAAATAATCTTTCAATCTGAGTTGACAAATCAAATTCACACTCTTTCTACCTCTCTTCTCTTCCAACATTTCTCCTTGCACGCAAACAAACCCCGTTCTCTCTCCTCTTTCTCTCTCTTACCTCGCTCTGCCTGGGGAAGAATTGATATTCTCCAGTGCGTTTCCATCAAAAATCATTTTTCTCTCTCCCCTCCTACGCAATTTTTTTCCTTTTTTTTTTTTTTTTGAGCAGCATAGATCCAGGGCTTGAATTGATTTGAGCCCATTAGCTTTGAGTCTTCGAAGTTGAATTAACTGTCGTGTTTTGATTCATTTGAGCTGCATGGATAGTGGGTTGGTGAATTTTACGAAAAAGAAGAAGAAATGGATAGTTTTACTCGGACTAATTGGATTTTCAAGTTATGGTGTCTACAAAATACATCACATACCCTCTGTAGAGAGAAAGAGAAAGAATATCCTCAACTTGTTCGGATGCTTAGTTTCAATGGCTAAAATGTTGTCCGATTCCGCGAGTCTGATTACACTGATGTCAACAGATTTAAAGGAGTTTCTATTTTCTGATCAGGATGAAATTCCCAATAGTTTAAAGCAACTCCAGAAAATCGCTCGCTCTGAGGAGTTTACAGAGTCAGTAAGCCGTGTTTCCCAGGCTACGACGGTCGGGATTTTACGAGGTTGTAAGATAGAAAGCAGCAAGAATGAGATTCAAGAAGTAGATAGTCCGAGTTTTCTTGAAAAGATTATGAACAAATTGATGTCAACTGCAGGGACGGAGTTTTCCTCGATCGTTGTCGGTAGTTTTGCTCGGAATTTGGTTTTGGGGTTTCATGCTAAGAAGTCGAGTTTTCCGACATGGGTGTCCGATGATAAATGCCGGGCGTTGCTAGCTGACTGCATAAGGACTTTCGTTACCGCTGCTGCTGCAGTTTGTCTCGACAAAACAGTAGATGCCAACTTTTACGATGAAATATTCTCTGGCTTGACTAACCCTAAGCATCAGAACAAGGTGACTGAGCTCTTAGTTTCTCTCTGTAATGGGGCTGTTGAAACTCTTGTTCGGACAGCTCATCAAGTCCTGACAGCCTCGAAACAAAGTCGAAAGCTGGGACCAATGGATTCTGGTAAGAACGGACGTATTGGTCTGAAGAACACTGGATGGGTTGATAGTGTTTCATCAACACTGGCAGTGCCAAGAAACCGCAAGTTTGTGCTTGATTTGACTGGGCGGGTGACATTTGAAACAGTTAGATCGGTGGTCGAGTTTTTCTTGTGGAAAATGTCGGAGGGCATGAACAGAAGTCTGAACGTGGTTGCGAAGAGAGGATTTGAAGTTGTCAGATACGTTGGCGCCAAGTCTTCTGTTATTCTTACTGTATGTCTTGTATTGGTTTTGTATATCCTCGGCAACGCTCAAGTTTTGTTGCCTGCATAAGGTGGTTGATGTTTGAGTTCATGATGGCCAAAAGAGGAGCCTGCATGCTCTTCTCATGATATTCTATGGGGTATTGAACTGCAAAATCTTTGCTGGCTTCTACGTCTGTTAATGGGCAGTCTTTGGGCTTGTTAAAATGCTGGCCTTATGGATCCAAGTCGAGCTAGAATCGTGTTTTATTAGGAAGACTTTTAAATATATATACATGCAAAAGTTTAATGTTTTTTCGTTTAGTATGAACAACTAGTAAGGATACATTTATTATTCCATCCCTGTGTTTATATAACATAAATGTAAAATCATTCTGTACCTTTATGTTTTTTCAATTAATGACATCCTTCAGCACAAATTGATTAAGTATCAATGTTTTCAGAATCGGATCGGAAATCGAATCGATCAAGTTATTGGGTCATTGGGTCGACCAATCAGATCGAATTAAAAAAACCAATTGACCCAAACTTTATTATATACATATATATAATATATCAATACATTATATGTCAATATTTAAATAAAAATAATTTATAAAATCGGTACAATTTATAAATAAATACAATCTATAATAATTTAACAATAAAAAATCAACAAACTTTTTGAAGGAAACAAATTAAATCAAGATTCAAACAAATAAGAATTTAAATTTTAAAACCTCCAAATATATTATATATTAATTGATAAAATAAATAAAATTTATAACGACATTTTAAAAATTGTCGTCTTCATATACTTTTTAACAAAAAAGTCCAAAAAATATTGAAAAAACATGGGGAAAAGGAAAAAAAATAGACGAAGAAGAAAAATTGATTTATTGTCTCTCCTACATTAAAAAATATAGGCAATTAAAGCTTGGACACTTTTTCATAGTTTAAGCACTTTTTCATGCTCCACATTGGAAAAAGAAAAGGCAAGCTCAAACAATTGAGCCTATACATATGTGTCTCCCACATTGAAAAAATATAGGCAAAGTTTGAGCATTTTCTCATAGTTTAAGCACTTTCTCATGTCCCACATTTGAAGAAGACAAGACAAGCTTAAACAATTGAGCCTATAAATATGTGATAGTTTGTTTGAATAATTGTTCATGAAACACTTGCCAATATATTTTTTTGGCATTTAATTTTTTCTCTTTGTGTATTTTACTATATTATTGTTTAGTGAAATATATGTTTGATTAGTGAAATATAGTTTGATTATTGAAATATATCATAGTTTTTTTTTTTTAAAAAAATAATAATAATAAAACCTGGTTGATTGGTTACTGGGCGAACCTATTTTGGTCGATTTTGACCGATTTGCACCGAGTTTGATCGATGGGGTTTTTACCCCATGAATCAAACCGGACCCTTGGCCGGCGTTCAATCGGTCCGGTTCGGATTTGAAAACACTACGGCCATGTACTCTTCAGATGTACTGTTCAGATGATCACAGAAATATCACTGAAATAAACAGTCCCCTTGAAAAATTCTAGGCCACATCTGATTTAGCCAAGCCAACCAATAATAGTACGCCATGTGGAAACTTAAAATTTTTAATCAAAATAATCGAAAACTATGCTAGAGTCTTTTCAACTATATTAAAAGAAAAAAATAAAATCCCAAGTCCCCAAGTCTAAACCCTGTTAAGATCTCCGGCTAAATTGCTTTTTTTATCCCATAAAGAAGGGGTAGTGCCCTTTTTGGTCCCATGATTTATGAAATTTCATTTTTGGTCCCAAAATTATTAAAAAGTTTGCAAAGTTAGTCCCAAAAGACGTTTTTCGTTAAGTTTTAACGGCAAGTGGACGGAATCTGTTAATCCCCAACTGTTAAATTGCTTTTTTGGTCTCGTAAAGAATGAGAGTTTGCTCTTATGGTCCCACAATTTACGAAAATTCCTTTTCAGGTACCAACATTACTAAAAAATATGCAAAGTGAGTGCCAAAAAATTTTTTTCGTCAATTTTTTGACATTAATAAATAGATTAATGCACACAACAGACGAATTATTTTATTAAATCAACAATCACTCTTATCCAATCACTATTGAACAGACTAATAATTTATTTTTTTATATTTTTATAATATAATTTTAGGATAAATTACAGTTACACCCCCTGAGGTTAGGCTTAATTACACAAACACCCTCTGTCTTTTATAAAATTACAGCTACACCCCTGAGGTTGTAATTGTATTACAACTATACCCCCTATTCAAAGGCAAAGCTTACACTAATACCCCTTGAAAAACATTAGACTAACACCCCTCATGGGGTGTAGCTATAATTTCACAAAAGGTAAGGAATGTTTCTGTAATTGGACCTAACCTCAAGGGGTGTCAATGTAATTTACCCTATAAATTATTGTTTATATTTAATTAGACAAACAACAATGTACCACCTATAACTATAAAATAAAAAAATTAATAAAATATAAAATAACATGTGTTGGTCATTTTATTTTTTTATTTTATAATTACAAGTCCAGCAAAAACTTTCAAAACTCGAGTAGTTTCAAATCACGTAGGAATATTTGTTACTCGATCACATAACAGTTGTTGTGAAAATGAATTTCTCAATCACATAACAACAATTTCTACATGCAATGCTATTTTCTTTTTATCTTTTTATTTTTGTTTTATAGTTATGGCTCGTACATCGTTATTTGTTTATATGTAATATAAATATAAATGTAAATAATAATTTATATTAAAAATTATATTATAATAAATATAAATAATTATTAGCCTATTTCGGTAATGATTGAATAAAAGATTGATTGTTGATTTAATAAAACCGTACATTAATCTATAGATTAATGACAAAAATTGACAAAATTGAAGTTTTGGGACTAACTTTGTAATTTTTTAACAATTTTGGTACCAAATTTTTTTTCGTAAATTGTGGGACTAAAAAAGCAAACTCTCATTCTTTGTGGGACCGAAAATGCAATTTAACAATTGAGTATTAACGGATTCCGTCCACTTGCCGATAAAACTTAACGAAAAACGTCTTTTGGAACTAACTTTGCAAATTTTTTAATAGTTTTGGGATCAAAAATAAAATTTCATAAATTATGGGACCAAAAAGGACACTACCCCTTCTTTATAAGACCAAAAAAGCAATTTAAAGTAAGATCTCCTTATAAAAAAACCCGCCTCCAACCGGGCACGAGTATGCGTCTCCACCCCATCGTCGTCGTCGCTGCTGCAACACAACCCATTTTTCTGCTGTCGCTGCCTTCCCGTCAAGTTATATAGCGCAAGAAGCTAAGATATGGTTGATTTAGATTACCGCCATGGAATTGGCCTATGGTGGCTTGAGGATTATGAACAAGGAAGGCCTGGTGACTATGGTGTCAAATGTGAACCTGAAAAAGAAGCTTACCAATAAAGTCAAGAAAGAGGGTGATATAAAAATGGAGAAAAGTGTGTGTTTGGATCCGATGGTGGTTAGTTCAAGAAGAGTAGATTCTCTAAAGGGTTGATAATTTGGTGGTGAAATGTCTGAATTCGGACCCCCCAAATAGGCCAACTGCTAATGAGTGGTTGCATTATGAAATTTCACTAAGTTGAACATGAGTGTATATTTCTAAATTTTTATTAATGGAATTTTTGATACTGTAATTATACTCCATTCTCGTTTTTAATTCTTTATCTTTTTAGGGTTTCAAAAAGGTCCTGTAACTTTTTAATTGTCACGATTTTGGTCCTTTTTTCATAGAAATTTCTCCAAAGTTGCCGGAAATGTCTGACGTGGCTGCCAAATTTCAGACATTTCCAGCTATGTTGAAGAAATTCTGGCTAAAGGATGACTAAAATCGTGACAACTAAAAAGTTACAGGACTTTTTTGGAACCTAAAAAGATAAAGGACTAAATTGAGAATGGTATAGTTACAGGACTAAAAATGATTTTAATCCTATTTCTTTGGAGATTTGTTGAGGGACTGAAAAAGGAATATCCAAAAAAGAAAGGCCAATTATGAATTTGTAACATGTTTATTAAATTTGTACGACCTCTATAACGGCAATTATTATTATTTTTTTAACGGGCGTTACCAAGGATTTGTAACGGCTTTTGATGAAGTTGTTATTAATTTGTACTGAATTTTGTACTGGCCAGATAAACCGTTACAATTTTTCATCGGATGTAGAAATTGACGTTGTAACTCCGTTTGCGACAACCTATGTTGAAATAATTGGACCTATTTTTGGAACTGCTTTTTTAAACACAAATAGGTTTAAGTCTATATCTTATTGGCACGACCATTTGCGAAGGACAAGCGGATTCGCCCGGGAGCGCGAGCGGAAGCAAGAAAGCGAGAAATAATGCTTAAATTTAAATCAAATTCAAAATACGCGAATCCCAAGGGGTGTACCCTTGGGTGCTCAACCGGGCGTTCGATGTAGGATGTGTAAATATTAATTCATTATTTAAGCACATAGGGCATAGATATATAAATGAAATCAATCAAAGCGTAATAAACCGTTACCTTTGATTTTTTAGCGTATGCTCCCGGCTACTTGCGTTGTTCCTTCTCCGGAATGCTCACGAAATCCAAACGTGTGGATTCTCCAAAGGTGATTCACACCACACCAGAAGAAACACACGTTCTTCTTGCTAGAAAAGAACGGGTTTAGAAGGAATCGGTTTAAGAGAAGAACACTATGAATTAGTGTTCTCTTAAACTTACTTTGTTCTTCTTCTTGATTCAAAATCAAGTGAAGAACACAAGTGTGAGAGAGGGAGAGAGCACGAAATTTGAGAGAGAGGAGAGGATTTTTGTCTTCTCCTTTTCCTAGAAAAGGATAAATAATGAATCACTTATGCTTGGTGTTATATATTCTAATATATATACATAATTAATGTGATTATTGGAATGTGTCTAGGTTCATCCAAGGATGTCTAGATTCATTCCAATCAATCACCATCAATTCTTCAATCAAGCCTACCAAAATTTATGGTATGATCAAATCATACCAAAAGGGAAGAGCTTGATTGGAGTTGATTTGTCTCTTTCCAAAAGAGACAAGTCAACATACCACCTAGCATGCAACATGGCTGATTTTGCTTCCTCCAAGGGAGCATGTCGGCCATGTTTAATTAAGGAAGAAGTCCAACTTCTTCCTATTCCAAATTAGGAATTATTTCTCCTCTCGGGTATAATTTAACGGATCGGGTTTTATCGTAATCCAATCACGACGAACCCAATATTAAATCCAATTTAATGTCCACTTAAATTATTCCCGTTGATCTTTTAATCCAATTAAAAGATCCAACGTCTCAGCATCTCAACTTTCTATATTTAATCGAAAATCCAATTTACCGATTAAATGAAAGCCCGATACAATATCGGCCCGTCCATCCAATGGACTTTCCCTTAAGTAATCCAATTACTTATTTTATCCTTTGAGATTGACTCTAAGTCGATCTCTCAACCTCCTCGGTGATTTGTGTGTGACCCTTTAGGTTCACCCTCAGCTAGACCTGGGCCCGTGTCCCACAAGGGCCCGTTACCATGGGTGGCCGTCTAGCAACGGTCCATGGCACTAGAGACTAGGTGAATTGGCGTGAACATTTAGGCGCCGATTCCGTACGGGTACGATCCTTCCGTCTACCGTCTCCCAGCCTTAGTCTAGGGTATGGAATTGGGCGTCGGTTCCCATCCTTGACTAGGCATCTATGCTTAATACTCGAGACCACGTATGCTTCATTGCGTCGACACAGGGAACCATTCCCTGTTCGACCAACCACTGTGGCCACAGCTTTAAACAGCATGAACGTGTCTCCGAGTGCATAGGAGATACCTCTGTCACATACTGACAGGGGACGGATCCTCTTCTTGGAATCCACCTTCCTTGCTACACATTCCGACTGCACTGGACAAGGCTTATAATGATCATCTTACAGAATGATCACCTCTCGCCAGATCCAAGATACAGCCGTCCTGTGCACGTGACTGCCATGATTCCTCAAGTCTGAGGATTACTCCCGTACTATCGGAACCAGGGAAATCCAATCATACCGACCAAGCCTCCAAGGCTTCCATATGATGATCCCCGCGAGTCAGTCCAGTTGGCTCGACCCCAGTCAACCAACCCATCAAGATCGTGTAGGCGTCCCACACCTGTCGCCGATGAAACACGGCACTCATCCAATGAACACGACTCATGATGCAAGTCTCAATAGGACTCTCGATGCCCTGTCTCGAGGTCCTCGACTTGGAACGTTTCAGACCCAACTCTTAATCAGTTGGTTTCATGACCACCATCCAATGCGTGGCCCAACTGCATGAGTTGTTATCTATGGTCTGTGGGCTTTGTTGCGATATAAGTTAAACACCGTTTTAACAAATGTAAGATGAGCGCAACAAAGAAGGTACCATTGGTGACGAACACTCATCTTATTCATCACATAATAATATTACATTCACATCAAGTTGTCGGATAGGTTACAAATTGCCAAACCTATTGGCTTTCTGGTCACCTATTCCAACAATTTGAACGTTCGTTGGAATGGTTCGTGACCTATTATTTGTAACAGTTTTACTTCAGGTTGTAACATCTATTGTAACAAGTGTTGTAACGGATATTGTGACTCTTTAGTATATGTTGTATGTACCTCATTTTGTAATAGTTGTTCTAACGACTTGTGGAGTGGTTGTTGTTCCTGTACTTGGAATATTTTTTTTCAACGGTTTGTATGTGCATTTTGTGTCTCAATTGAGAATGATTTTTTAATGGTTGTTGTAACGGCATTATTATTTGATTGGAACGACTTTTGTAATGTATTGTTTCCATGTTGTTGTTGGTAAAGCGTACCCCAAATATCGTTGCACAAGCCATTACAAATTTAATATATTTTTCATATGCTTTATTTTTATTTAAATTTTGTAATATTTATTATTATAATATTTTCTTTATATTTTTAGTTACAAATATTTTGTTGAATTTCTTAAATGTAAAATATTATCTAACAACAAAATAGTGATAATATAATTAACAAAATAAAAATAATATTTAAAAATTATATTTATATACATACTACTCTGTTTTTAAAAAAAAAAAAACTAAAACAACCCAAATCTAAATCGGGCTTCCTTCCGCAGTGTCCGCCACCGTCTTGTGCCTCGTTGTCGGGAACTAAGGAATCAACTGGAGGTTGGATGGTTGGGGTGACGGAGGGACGGGCCAGATGGTTGCCCAACGCTTCAGCAACTCCTCGATCCTTGCGATCTGATCATCGAGGTCCGAGTGTCGCGATTGCAGTGGCAGGGGCAGGTATGCGATCAACTGGACTGTGATGGTCCATCAATTATGTTGCGGACCCTAGATCTGAGACTGAATACTACTAGAATAGGTGACCATAAAACTAATCTGATTGGGCTTATGTAACCTATTTCTAACAGTTTTGGTGTTTTTATAATTGTTATGAATAAGAAAGTGACATTCATTGGCTTAAATACTTTGTTTGTGTTCACTTACTGCTTTATATTATTAACTGTTCAATGCACAAGCAAAGCCCACAGACCAAAACGTCGATCCGAGAAACTGGACTGCGCATAGCATGGCAGGTCATGAAATCAGTTTCTGTGGATCAGTCTGAAACACTCCAAGTCAAGGGAACTTGAGATAGGGTATTGAGAGTACGTTTGAGACTTGAACTAAGCGATTGCAGTCTCGTTTCATCTACAAGTGACGTGGGTCATCCATGCAATGTTAGTGGGTCAGCCAACTTGGTGCCAGCTGACTGGGTTGACTCGTGGGAATCGTCATATGGAAGACCTTGAGTAGGGTCGGTCGGTATGACTTGTATTCCCGATTTCAGTAGTATGGGTTTGATCCTTAGACTTGAGGGACTACTGTGGTCACATACCACCATGCCTGTGTTTTAGGTTTGGCAAGAGACTACGAAGTCGAGAGACTCGGTTGTAATAAGCCCTATCTAGTGTCATGGACCGTTGCTAGACGGCCACCCATGGTGACGGACGAATTCCCTTCATGAGATGATTGAAGATTCAACCAAAGTCTAGCTGAGGGTGCGCCGATAACAAAGGAATTAATTTAGAATTAATCCCGGGAGGTGGAACAATTTAATTAGATTAAATTGGTTCTCTTTTTTCTTGGATTGTTAATTCCTTTAATTAGTTTAAGTAAAATTAAATAATAAATAAGATTTATTAGACATAAGGAAATGGGATTAAAATAAATAAATATTAATTATTTAAAGCCCTATGGATTATTTAAATAAGATTTAAATATTTTATAAAATAATCCATCAAGGTGATGGATGGACGAGATTAAAGTAAAGAGATGAAAGGCCAAAATTAGTTTGACTAAGTCTAAAGCATAATTTGACTAGGATTTGACTAGGTCAAAATCTTAGTCAAAGTGTGCCTCTTTAATTAGAGTTTGAAGAGGAATAGAAGTATTCTTCTTCTATAAATACTCATAGATGCACACACACAGGTTGATCATCTTGTGAGCACACACATACCCACACCACCGACCCCTCTCTCTCTCTCGTCCCTTCTCTCCTCTTTTCTCCAGGAAAAGCCTAATTCCTTGTTTCGATACAAGTGGACACTAGACGGATTGATCACGTTACTTAATAACGCTTGGTCGATTCATCCTTCTTATATTCTCTTGATTTCTTGCTAGCACGGGGATCAAGACACGATGGGATTGCGTGGACGATTTGGAGGGTTCATAACTTGGAATCTTGGTGGCTAAACGTGGAACAATCCGTGTAGCGGTACGAAGACAAAACTACAACCGGGTAGCTTCTTAATTTCATTTTCATCTCCACCATATGGCCACCATGATATCACATGTTTTCTTAGATCATAAGATACACCGAACACTCGGGATGTTCAAGGGAACACCCCTTGAACCTGTATTTACCTTTCAGTTCAAGAATGTTTCTTTTTTTTTTTTTAATGTTTTATTTATCACGCTTCCCCATTCGCGCTCCTCCAGGGACGATCCACACACTAGCCTTTCAGTGGTAAAAGAGCCTGGTTCGGTGTATAGGCCTAGGGTTTTATGTGCTATACGTGTAAAGCATAATTTACGTTGCTTTTACTTACGTTTGAAGCATGCTGTAAATTTCATGGGTTTATCGTATCAATTTTGCACGAGATCTTGGTTTTCTTGAAAATTGGGCAGAAAATAATAACGGAACAAAAAACGGCGAACGCGGCAGCCGCCGGCTGACCACGCGCATCCACAGGCAAAGGAGCCTGCGCACTGCCGCTCGGCTAGGCGCGCACCCACGCAGTTAGAGGTGCCTGCGCGCGTGCTCGGCTAGCGCGCGTGTCAGGCAGATGCGCGGCCAATCAGACCGTGCACGCACGGCAGCACTGCCAGGCCCGCGTGCATGCAGGCAAAGGAGCCTGCGCGCGTGCGCCCGACCAATGTACCCAGTGCGCGTGCGTAGGCTGCACGACAGGGCAACGCGCACATTCAAGGGCGCATGTGCGCAGCCGCTCGGCCAGCGCACGGAGGCAGGTAGATCCAGCCTGCTTGTGCCCGCACGCGTAGGAGGCGCGCGCACACGCTGGCAGGGGAGCCTGCTCGGGCGCGCCTAGTGCGCAAGCGGCAGGTTGGGCCTGCCGGCTTGTGTGTCCGCCCAGGGCGACGTTCGCAACGGTGGCCCTTAGCCGTCCTTGGTGTTTCTTACTCCATTTTTTAGAATTAATTTTTTGAAATTAATTTTATTATTTGTGCATGTTTTTTCTTAAAAGAAATTATTTAGAAATATTTTATTTTTGCCTGGTTTGGAACCACCAAAAATTTAATATTATTTGAATAATGAGGAATGATTTTCCTAACAAGAAAAGGATTGGAATTGTTGCACCAATTTTGAGTGTAGAACTTATGCGTTGATTTTTATGGATTAATGATATTGGATATCATGGATTATGTGTAATGGTATTTTCGTTTAATGAGAACGGGTGATCACAAAGCCCTAGACTGTATGTATGGTTTTATTTTTGTGTTGGGCCTGTGTGCCTCTTTTATTTTCCTCTCTTTCTCTTCTGGTTGCCTTTGGATAATAAGTCCTTCTACCTCCCTCAAATTGCACTCCCCCCGGGTGTTCGCAGGAGTTTCTTTTTAAGTTGTAATGAGTGTAGTATAGTTGTGAGGTTTTATTTTATTTTTAATGAAGAAGATGAAGGATGGCCCAGAAGGAGGATCCAAGGAGTTCCATGGAAAGAAGACAAGGCCCATCAGTGTGTTGATGGGTTTTTACTATTAAATGTAATAGTGTAGGACCAACCTTAGATTGACCATAGATCTACTGGTGGCTTAGTGGGTCGCATAGGATTCGGGCTTGTGATCATCCGACAGGGGCATGTTAGGCTTTATTTTGCATGTCGCTTATGTGGTGGATGATTGGTTTATTTATCGTATTATTGCTATAGCATGCAAAACGTGCTATGCATAATGTATGTATGTGATATGATGAGATTCGGTCATTAAACTCTCACTTGGTTGGACCAAGCTAAATATTAGACCCTTAATAAATGGACTAGAACCTTAGTAGTTTGTCCAAGCCTTGCATCCATGACAAAGTAAGGAAGCTAGTTTCAGTCAATTGCATGGTCTCACGAGTCGTGACACGTCTCTTGTCCTGAAAATAAGCTGCACTTTGCTGTGAACGAAGTGAATACACTCTTGTTGCCTGTCGCACGAGTCTTCGGTGTAGCAGTGAGTGCTATGATTCAATTGATTGGATTGGGTCTAACGCCTGAATAACGTGATTCGCTTGGAGTCATCGGAATCACGTAAAAGGGTGAGGCAAGATATCTTGGGAATCTCGTTAGTCGAGAATGGTATGGAATACCTCCCACAAGTTGTTTTTCATACGAGTTATAAAAGCGTGGTATGAAAAATTCCGTTGTGGATCCCAAGCCCACTGGAAAAGGGTTTCCCAAAAACAACATTTGAGAGTGTCGTGTTTTCGTAGAAATAGTAGGAGCATTAAATGACTGAAGTCCAAGTCTTTAATTGTTATTAAACACCATTTTATTCTGCTGATTATATGCTCCGTTTTTAAATGTAGATTTAAAACCATGTCTAAGAATCCGTTATCAACCATACTTGAGAAAAATTAATTTAATGGAACAAATTACAACGACTGGTTGCGTAATCTGAGGATAGTCGTCGATTATGAGAACCAAGGCTATGTCATGGACAAGCCGTTTCCTCTGAATTTGTCAGAAGGATCCACGCCTGAAGAACGTGAGACGTTCGAGATTTGACGTCATGATAACCGAAAGGTCCGTAGCATCATACTGGCATTTATGACTAACGAGATACAAAAACAGTACGAGTGGCTAGACGACGTTCCTTCCATAATGGCTCGCCTGAAGGATTGTTATGCGGTCCCGGACCAGCATACTAGGTATAACGTGACGAAGGCATTCTTTAGAACTAAGATGACCGAGGGATTCTCTATACATGAGAATAGAGTCAAGATGCTTACCTTAGTTGAAAAGCTCGAGGGCCTCAAAGTAGGGCTCGATAACGAGACGTACATTGATGTGATCCTTCAATCACTCCCACACTCCTTCGACCAATTTATTGTTAACTATAACATGAATGCTCTTGTGAAGGGCATCCAAGAGTTGATCAGTATGTTGGTGCAATACGAGGCAACGGCCAAAAAGTCTGCTCCGTCGGTATTATTTGGAGAGGCTTTGATTTCCAGGGCAAAAGGCAAGAGTGCCGGACATTGAAAAAGGAATAAGGGAAAGAGAAAGGCCGTCACAACCGCTACCAACACTATGAGTCCCATTGTCAAAGTGGGAAAAGGAAAAAGGAAAAGGAAAGTTGACTCAAATAAACAGTCGAGGACAAATGGCATATGCGTACATTGCCATGAGAAAGGGCATTGGAAAAGGGATTGCCCCGAACTCCTTTCCGAGCAATGTACGTTTGTGATTGGAGTGAATATGGTCACTGATTCTGCTTCTTGGGTATTAGATACCGGCTGTGGAGCTCATATTTGCAATGACTTGCAGGTGCTGAAAAGAAGCAGAAAGCTGAGTAAAGGCGATGTAGTCCTAAAGCTTGGGGACGACAAGGTCGTTGCTGCAGAAGCAGTAGGAACCGCCAGCCTAGTAGTTAGTGATCATGTTAGGACAAATTTAGAGGAATGTTATTATATACCTAGCATGATAAAAAATATCATTTTCATTCCTGTTAGAATAGGTGACCATGTAGCCAATCTTGGCAGGCGAATTGTAACCTATGTCTGAACAATTTCAAGGATTTGATAGATTATTAATGAATAAGAAGTGAAATTCATTTGGCATTTACTTTGTTTGTGTTCACTTTATCTGCTTTATACATATCTGTTCACTACGCAAACAAAGCCCACGGACTGAAAATATATTTCGGGGACTGGGACTACGCTTGGAGGTAGGTCCATGAAATCAGTCCCGCCGAATCAGTCCGAAAATCTCCAAGTCAAGGAATCTCGAAAAATGAGTACCGATATTCCCCTTGAGACTTGCACTAAAGCATCTGCTGTCGTATTTCATCAACGGGTGACGAGGGTCGTCTGAGCAGTGTTAGTGGGTTTGCCTGCTGGGGAGCAGCTGATTGAGGTGACTCGCGGGAACCATCTTACGAAGGACCTTGAGTAGGATCGATTAGGTATGACGAGTGTTCCCGGCTCCAACAGTACAGGTCAAGTCCTTTGACTTGAGGAACTGCTGAGTTTACCTGTATATCAGGGTTGTATCTTAATATGGTGAGAGATTGCCAAGAAGCACTTGAGTAGTCATAAGCCATATCTAGTGCAGCTCCGGTGTACAGAGTGACCGTAGTTTCCAAGAAAGGATCTGTCTCCTGTCAAAAGGTATTGACAGTTGAGTCTCACAAATGCTCTGTGTCTTGTCCCTAAAAATCTGTGGCCACAGTAACTCAACAGAAAGGAGGGTTTCCCTTGCGGCGTTTAGTAAAGGACAAAGCGACATTTAGGTCCAAAATGGGTACCTGCATTTTCCGTGCCCTAGACCCTAAGTGGTGGGACCGTAGACGGAAGGACAAGTGTACTGTTAGAGCCTAAATGTTCATCCCCGTATATTCACCTAGTCTCTAGTGCCATGAACCGTTGCTAGATGGCCACCCATGGTAACGGGCGGATTCTAAGAATCTGACCAAGTCTAGCTGAAGGTGAACCGAAAGAGTCACACACAATCCGCACACATTAAAGTATTTAGTTTATAATTAAATATTTGGAGAAATGGAATGATTAAATTGGATTTAATTAGGTCCTTAATTTTCTTGGAAAGAATTAATTCTTTTATTAGATAAAAGGGATTTATCTAATAAATTAGATTTATTAGAAAGTTAATTGAATAGGCCTAAAATAAATATTTATATTTATTATATTTATTTATTGCCCTTGGAATATTTAAATAGGATTTAAATATTCCATTAAATTAATTGGATGGTTGAGATTAAATGGAGAGATGGATGGCTAGGATTTATTTGAGGTAAAAAACTACTTTGACTAGGACTTTGACTAGGTCAAAATCCTAGTCAAATTAGTCTTCGTAGAGTTGGAGTTTGAAGAGGATTAAACTCCTCCTCTATATATATTCCTAGCCCTTCATCTTTAGAGTGATGATGAATCTTCAACACACACACACACACACACACTCTCGTTCCCTCCTCTCTCGTCCGCCTCTCTCTCTCTCTCTCTCTTTACTCTCCAAGAAAATTGTTCTTGTTCTTTTTGTGTTAACAATTGAACATAGGAGGATTAATCTCGTTAAACTAATAACGTGTGATTGATCCGTCCTCTCCAAAAATGCTTGTCCGTTCGCTAGCATGAAGTACAAGATACGTTGGCGGATTGCGTGTCACAATTTAGAGGGTCTCTCATACGAGATCTTGGAGCAAATTGGGGAACAACGCGAGTACCGGTTAGAATAGAAAAACGACGAACCGGTAGGTCTCTATTTACGTTTTTTGACTTCTTTATTTTACAAATCCTATGGCCTCCATGATTGCATGTATGTTTTTAATTCATGAGATACACCCAAACACCCGGGAATTTCAAGGGCACACCCCTTGGACGTGTTCTATTTCTTATACGTATTATGCATGTTTAAATTTTGTAATTTAAATTATACTGCGCTTCCGCATTCGCGCTATTCCCAGGACGATCCACACGCCTACCTAAGGCTTTTAGTGGTATCAGAGCCCGGTTCGGTGTATAGGCCTAGGGTTTTTGTGTGCGTTTTGAGCATGAAAAACGAGCCGCCTGCGCCATGCGCGCATGGCGCGCGCAGTCAGGCTTGCCAGGCGTGCGGCCGGGCGATAGGCGCAGGCGGGTGGCCGCAGGCGCGCGCATGCGGGCAGGGAAGCCCACGCGCGCGGCGTCAGGCCAACGCGCTGGGGCGCCTGCGCGCCCGGACGCGGGGCCAGAGAAAGCCACACGCGAGCGCGGATGTTAAGGGCAGCTAACGGCGTCAGTCTGTCATGTTGCACTGCACATGCCATTTTGGGACTGAAAAGGCTTGTTTTTGGGTTTAACGGGACTAAAAGCGACACCTGTAAGAATTGTGGGACTAAAAACCGATAATGACTCTTTTTAACGGGACTAAAAAAATATTTTACCCGTTAAATTTGTTTAGTTAAAGATTTTAAGTCGAAAAGTTATTAAAATTAACATAAGTTTAGTTGAATTTTTAAGTTGTGATATAACTAAGTTAAATTAGTTTAGTTAAAGAATTTAAGTTGAAAGTTAACAAAATTACATTAGTTTTAGTTTGAATTTTTAACTTGTGAGTTAACTAAGTTAAATTAGTTTAGTTAAAGGTTTTAAAGTTGAAAGTTTTTAAAATTACATTAGTTTAGTTGAAATTTTAACTTGTGATATAATTACGTTTAATTAGTTTTGTTAAAGATTTTAAGTTGAAAGTTAACAAAATTACATTAGTTGAGTTGAGGTTTAGCTTGTGGGTAAAGTAGTTTAGTTAAATAATTTAAGTTGAAGTTAACAAATTTACATTAGTTTAGTTGAATTTTTAACTTGTGATATAACTAAGTTAAATTAGTTTAGTTAAAGACTTTAAGTACAAAGTTAACAAAATTACATTAAGTTGAGTTGAGTTTTTTAACTAGTCGGTAAACTAAGTTAAATTAGTTTAGTTAAAGAATTTAAGTTGAAAGTTAACAAAAATATATTAGTTTAGTTGAGTTTTTAACTTGTGATTTACTAAATTAAATTAGTTTAGTTAATGAATTTAAGTTGAAAGTTAATAAAATTACATTAGTTTAGTTGATTTTTTTAACTTGTGAGTTAACTAAGTTAAATTAGTTTAATTTATAAGATTTTAAGTTGAAAGTTAACAAAATTACATTAGTTTAGTTAAGTTTTCAACTTGTGAGTTAACTAAGTTAAATTAGTTTAATTGAAGATTTTAACTTGAAAGTTAACTAAGTTACATTAGTTTAATTGAATTTTTAACTTGTGATAGAACTTAAGAAAAAGGAGGGGAGAAATAGATCCAGGGCATCAAAGTGCCATCAACCAAAGCAAAAATATTCAAAAAGCCCACAACCGGGCATTTCCAAACCTCACACAGGAGCTACCAAATATCCAACAGAAAAATTAAAATTGTTATTTTTGTTGGAAAAAAGGGACATGCTCATTTACCAGCAAGAGGGGGCACACTTCCTTTGCCAGCTGGAGTTGGAGGCTCAAATATCAGAGGAGCTGCATCCTCCACCACCTGACAGTAAGGTCAAAAGACATCGGGTCATCGCAAGCTAGTGGACTCTCTAGCACTCCAGCTGGCTCATCATCATCGGGATCAAGGGCCGTGGCCAGACCTGTGCTCTCTTCCAGAAAGGAGGCATCATCATTGATAGGAGGATAGCCGGTCGACGTAGATTGTTGTATACAGGTCTGGAACCTGTGATAGTAGTACTTCAAGGCCTTGTCAACCAGTAGGCTATGAAACTCAGAAATCTTGGTATAGCCGGCAGGCAGCTCTGCCAGATGCATTACAGCATGTCTCTGCCCTCATTCGTGTTTGGGCATGGGTCAACTCTTTCCTCTCATTTTCTGCGTGCAGCACAGTTTTCTCCAGACGAGTGTGTAGGGTGGCTCTTCTCTGAGGTGGTGAAGGCTGGCAGTGTCCTTCACATGTAGCTCATCCCTCTTTTTACTGCCTCTCTCAGCCAGCGATTAGCCTCCTCCAACTCCTCAACCCTCTTGAGAGTATTCTCAAGCAGGGGACCTCCCTACTTCATCCAGCTGAACAGTCTACCTCCCAGCACAAAAGCCTACACACTCAAAAACTAATTGTTCAAGTTACATGCTGGTACTTTTAACATTTTATGTATCTAACTATGGCATCAGACACTTACCTAGCTGAGGTGAGTAGTAAACAAGCGAAGGGCCTCGATCTTAGGCAGATTATCTAAGTATGTCCTGTCCATGGGTGGCCTACTCTCCTTCAAGAAATCGGCAGCACAACTGCCCTCACCTTCCTCCAGCAGCAAGGAATGATCCTCCTGTATGGACCAGCTACGAAGGAACCTCTTCTTAACCGTCGTTTCTTCATAGGACGAGGGGTCCCAGCTCTGGTGGCTGGGTGAGCAACAGGGGGTGCAAGGGAGTCCGACTGACCCTTAGCCTTCTTGGAAGGGTGGGAATAGGTTCAGCAGGGCGCTTACCCTTAGGGTCCAATGTGGAAGGAAAGCTGGCAAGCATGGAAGGAGGACTCTTTAGTAGGGTTCGCTGGTAGAGGAGCTGGCACCTAGAATCTGATCTGACTTGTCCTCCAGCAACTTTTGGAACATCTTTCTGCACTACAAAGGTAAAATGCACACACATTAGTATATTTGTTAATAATTCCGTTGCAGCAGGGAAGCAATACACCAAAAGGCTGTAAGAGAAAATACCAGCAGCCGGATCCATGTCCGCCCCCCTTAGTGCTCAACCCAAATCGATGGAGAATAGCAGGATGCACTAGCTTGCGAGGGTCAAAGGGAGAAACATTCAAACGTTCTAACAAGGCTTGAAAGGCAGCAGGCTTTCCAACGGTGTATGGATCTGAATAAGAATCCTCTAGAATTGGAAAACCGGACCCCTATAGAATTACCGATTGTGCAGTCTTTTTTCAAGTAATATTTTCTTCACTTGGTAATTGCACTCTCACTTGTCTTCACTCTATCTCTAGGTTGTTTTCAGCTCACTTTTGCACGATTTATCACTACAGTACTTTATTTTACTATTATTCTCACTTATTTCAAGTTTTCCCTTTTATTGTATTCAGTAGAACATAAATAGCTGAAGCATCAGTGTGCTCACCTCTCATTGCATGTTAGTCCCCCTCAATCTTGGAATTTTTGTGAAGGTACCTCGATATTTTTTGGTGTTGCTAGACTCCTGTGCACATCACCAGTGATGACTAACACAAAGAAAAAGGTGCATAGACAAATCATATCGATTTGTCCTATAAGTTGTACCGAAAATTACCAAATCGCTAAAGCAATCATAATCAAGTCTTGATTGATTATCTCTCCATAATACATTGGCTATCTGACCTTCTTGATTGAATTGAATGTAAAGTAAAAAGCCCGGCTCCATGTTTGCTTTACTTTTGAAATACCTAACCAAGTTCTAAGCATCACCAGGTTCAATCGACGCAATTTTGAGCATGTTTATGAAATTGTATCAATCATTTTTTTGAGAAGCCCACGTGTTGAACACCATTACATTCTTCAGACACATAGTTAAAGCAATCAATTGGATGCAATCTAGCATTTTTATTGACTCAATAATACCTCCTTTTTCAGTAGTTATAAATATTGCAGACCTTAAAAGATGCTTACCAATCGATGGAGCAAAAATTCATGGTTGTGTTATTGTACAAATTTTGCAACTCTTCATAGGCCATCCTTATAATCATTGAATGCTATCATTGCTTTACCTTCAGTTTTTGGTAGTATTTCTTTTTCTAGTCCCTTTTGAACATGGCCTTTCATCCTCGATTCCTTCTTTCGAACAAAAATAAGATTTCCCCCTAATCATATTGGTCCCTCTGATGTAATATTGTTTTCCTTTGCGAGCACTAAAACCGACCAAATTAGCATAGCCTTGATACAATTCATATGCCTCATTCTCGGTCTGCACAACTTGTACTAATAGTCTTTTTTCAAGTTCTGCAATATAGGCACACATTGTTGACTTATTCCCATGAGATTCTTCAACGGAATCAAGGCAATTGTCATCTTCCTTATCACTATCTATATGTACTATCTCCTCAATCCCTCCATTTTCATTACTAGAATTTCGCATGTTTGCTAACAAAACAAAATGTCTTAATATATAAATTAATGCTCGTATAATAATACGGAATAAATTAATTCTATAAAAGAATTCCCCCACTCTAAGCAATAGGCTAAAGTTAGTATTTCTTATAGCCTAGAATGCTTTAAACAGGCAATATTTCTAGCTTAAATATAAGTCTGAACACACAAATTGTACAAACTACTTTTGATTCATGTACATGTTTGAAAGCTAAAGCTGCATATAATTATATGTTCATGCTTTTGCTTTTCATATTCCCACTTTTAATGGTAGTGCATAACCATTAATTTCTTTAGAGTTCTAAGCTAATCAAAATAAACCACTTGCAGAAACTAAAGTCACACAAACAACTTTGTTGAATTATGCCAATAACCAAGCAAGCTATTTAAGTTGGGCCTGGAGCATTTTTTCTATTGAAGGTAATAGCCGACTTCTGAATACTTCGTTTGGGCCTAATATGTTGGGCTGTTAATATAACATCAATAACCCACCCATCGAGGACGACCTTGTCCACAAGGTTCGAGTTGGATACTAGCTTCGAAGTCCACTAGCGATTCCCATGTAGCCTCCATGGTCAATGTTTCAGAACCGGACCGGAGATCGAACCGTTCAAGCTACTGGGTCATTGGGTCACTGGTCCGACCGGTTGAACCGGATTAAAATAACCGGTTAACCCGGACCCTAATATATTTATGTTTATATATATATACACACATAATATACCAATCATTATGTATCAATTAATTAAGAAAAAATATGATAAAAATAAAAGCAAGCTTAAATAAATATATGTAAAAAAACCAACAACTTAATGTAAGGAAAAAGTGTTGGATACATAATATTGAAGAAGAGAAAAGAATAAAAATATATATTTGCATACATAATATTGAAGAAGATGGAAAAAAAGGGGGGGAGGGGGGGGGGAGATAATACATTATCTTTTAAGATTTGGGGAGGAGTTGAATTTGATTTTAATGAAATATAGGTAGCAATCGGTGTCTCCATATAATTTTTCTATAAAAAAATCCAAAAAAGATTGGAGAAAAGAAGAAAAGAGTAGATGGAAAAGAAATAGAATAAAAACACCTAGAAATGATGTCCCACATTGAAAAAGTTTAGAAGTATAATAACTTTATGTATAAATATGGAAAAGTTTGAGGTTTTAAGCCATACTTATCGTCCCACATTGGAAAATTAGAAGCCAAGTACGAACACTTTAGCTTATAAATAAGGAATAGCTTGAGTCAATTTTATTATCCCACATTGAGAAACCATAAGTTAAGTTTAAGTACTTGAGGCTATAAATATAGAAAAGTTTAAGCTCAAAAAGTATTTACATTTCTTATTTTTTTTCAATTTTTTTTTTTTAAAAATAAGGTCAAAACCGGGTGTGACCGGGTCACCGGGTCACCGGTTTTGACCGATTTTCCCGGGTTTTGACCGGGTCACACCGGTTTTGACCACACCGGTTTTGGCCATGTGAACCGGCCCGGACACATGGCCGGTTCCCGGTTGAACCGGCCGGTCCGGTCCGATTCTTAAAACATGGTCCATGGTAGATAGCCCTTTCCATTGAACCAGGACCTCTCCAGCAAGCCCTAAATCTATTTGGACAGAACGCGCATCCAAAACCTTCTCAGGGATCTCTGTCGGAGGCGAGTTCAGGGAAAAGTGTGGCATGAGGCAGATCTACGCCTGAGGGTTGCCACTGCAGGGTTTCAACAGTGACACGTGGAACACCTGGTGGATGTGCGCGGCTAGAGGCAATTCCAGTTCATAAGCCATGGGGCTGATGCGGCGGAGCATGCGAAAAGGGCCATAGTTGCACTTGCTAAGCTTCTGGTGGTCTCGTCGTGCATCCGTATGTTGGTAATATAGGTGCAGTTTGAGGTAAACCTAGGTATCTTCCTCAAACTTTGCCATTTGTGATTGTCACTGGACGATGCGCTACCTGGCTCTATTGAGATTGTGACGGAGCTTGGTGAGGATAAGTTTCGATTTCGTAATGCTTCATCTAGGGATGCTACTTTGATGTCGCTCGATGAATGACATGAAGGTTGGGTAGTGGTCGTGTCATGCCCCAAAAGTAGGACCCTTCCTTTAGACCCTATTATCAAGATGCAACCTAACCAAAATTTTAGCAATTATAAGTTCACCCAAAATAGTAACTTTATGATCAGAAAACTACAAGTCCTAACCATTCAGCCTTCTTCTCACCGGCCAGACTGAACACATGTCCTTAAAATTCAACCTCTTTCCCCACCACATTGATATCTTTCCTAGGTCAGCTAGGCCTTGATTGGTTCACGATATCACCTGTATCTGGAGGATAAAATTTGAAATACGCAAATGCTTAGTGAGGCCATGCGTAGGTGCACATGGAAGAAAATAGTCATCATAGCAAAGTCAATCAAAATAGTTAAACACATCTAATTGACTGAATACAATATCATTCAAGCCTATGAAGACCACATCAGGCATAGACTGAATCACATGATCAACGCTTTATGTCTCCCTAGAGACCGTTTACCACCTTAATCTCCGTGCAGGAAGCGACTCAATGACCGTATAGAACGGGCCATGCCTAGGTACATCGTGCCGCCAATCACATGCAGACAACCTCCAGCCTGCTCGTGAAAGAAAATCTAATGCTCACCAACGTGCCCCGCGAACCATCCAACCCCCGGCCCATTGACCGCTTGGCGAGAACCATATGATCAAATCAATAAAACTAGTCGAACAACCATACATAAAATGGACTATTTAAAGATCACATCCATATACTGAATAGTACTATGAATTGAACAATATCAAGATAAATGGGACCTCTTGGATACCCATATGGACTCTAGAGTTGGCTCTCAATGTAAGTCATAACGAAAACTAGAATACCACATGACAAAAATAATAATACTTCTATGAACTCATCTGATCCAATGTCATATCACGTTGTAGCACTTAGCTCTATAGAGTTCTGAAGGCCCAATTCCACTACAAAAAAATGCGAGAATTGGAACGGATGTAGACGCCCGTTCCAACTACCGTTCCAAATAGGAACCGTAAATAAAACTGTTGTAGAACGAGAAACCGTTGATGACGTCACTATCGTGGTAATTGTAATACAAATTAATAGGAACGACACGACCTTTCCTATTTGAGTGCCAAAATATGTGAGCCAATTTGTACACCTATTACCGTTCCTAAAGAGGACCTAATATGTCTTGGACTTCAATTTGGAACAGATGTGTGAAATTGAGAACGGTCAGTCGACCGGGAACACTTATCGTTCCTATGTGGGTTCCAATGGCCGTGTCTATTTGGACCGCTCAGCTGGCCGTTCCAACGTGTAGTCCTACATAAGACCCTTTTACATCATGGGCAAAAATGTAATGCAATTACTATTCCAAATTATGGGTATATAATAAGTGCAATATTATTACAATTACCGTTCCCAATTGTGCCCCACTTAGGAACGGTACTGCTGCGTGTGCCTCATACCGTTCCTAATATGCCATAACGGCTATATTACAACGGTAATATTACCGTTCCTGTCACCCCACCTACGATCATTCCTAAAGCTGGAACAACGGCTATATTTCAACGGCTAGTTTTGTGTTCCAAATAATATTCCAATGCCTGTTCCAATATTTTCTATACATATATCCCCCTTCTTGCTCATTGTTCTTATAATTACTCTCCAACTCATTTTGTTGTAACTACCCCACTTGATTCTTTATACGAAAAATCGAACATATCAATTACCGAGTGCGAATTTTGCATTGATATCGATCGCTAGGTGTTTTGCTTAGGTAAGTATGCAAAAATTATGTAACTGTTAGTTATATATATATAATATATTCTCATCATTTAATTATGTAGTGTTGTGAATTATACGCAGGACCAATCATGTTAAAACAATTAAGGAAATGATGTATGATCGAGATGTCCTGGGTGTGACGCTGTAGTTTGAGGACGGTGTTACAATATTTTTAGAATGGACCCAGTCCCAGCGTGCATATATGGACGGGGACAAGATTAAGTATCCCTGCTGGAAGTGCAAAAACGAACAGTTCAAAACACCAGATGAGGTAAATTTTGATTTGTGTATGAAAGGGTTATGCCAGAATTATAATTGGACTTCGCATGGTGAGGAGAGGGTGCAGGAATACTTTGAAGCATTGATAGCGCCCCCTGTGCAGCAGCAACAAACTCCACCCGTTCAGAAGGAGGGTAGTTCGCATTGGGGTGATGCGGCTCAGATGGGTTGGGTGCTGAGGATGGTATTCAATGCCGTCGGGCCATCTTCCTGGTCTTCGTACAACCAGAAGGGACCAACTG
This sequence comes from Sesamum alatum, assembly GCA_034509735.1. Taxonomy (NCBI): domain Eukaryota; kingdom Viridiplantae; phylum Streptophyta; class Magnoliopsida; order Lamiales; family Pedaliaceae; genus Sesamum; species Sesamum alatum. The sequence continues at coordinate 17,684,449 of JACGWO010000004.1, forward strand.
ATGATGGTACTCGGTATTGTCCATCTGATGTGGGTCCTAGTTCATATTACGATTTGGGGCCCTATGATTATGTGTCTTGCTTGTCAGACCATTTTTTGATGTAGTGAATGCTGCGGACCAACCGTTGGCGTCAATTGCCTCTTTGGTGAATATCAAGGTTGAAGGGGGTTTTTCCGAGCATACATATAATCGGTTATGCCAGTGGGTTGATACTGTAATGCCCCGCGATCACACTTTCCCAGCCGATTATTACAATACGAAGAAATTGATAAGAGAATTAGGTTTACCTATTCAGAAGATTGATGCTTGCAAAAACGGTTTCATGTTGTACTTGAAGGACGATATAAATTTGGAATATTGCAAGTTCTGTGCAGACGCTAGGTACAAGCCCACCAGGGACAGAAATCCTAAACACAAGAAGTCCCCGTATGCCATTCTTAGGTATCTACCGATTACCCATCGACTGCAGAGGTTGTATGTGTCGAAGGCCACAGCAAAGCATATGACTTGGCATGCGAGCCATCAGACGGAGGAAGGATCCATGTGTCATCCGTCCGATGCAGAGGCTTGGAAGCATTTTGACCGGACATATCCTGATTTTGCAGCTGAGTCTCGTAATGTTAGACTTGGGTTGTGTATGGATGGTTTTGCACCGCACGACTAGTATGGTAAAACTTACTCATGTTGGCCCGTGATACTTACACCGTACAATCTCCCACCAGGAATGTGCATGAAGTCTGAGTATATGTTCCTAACGATGGTGATCCATGGCCCCATCAAATCCGAAACGTCTAATCAGAGTCTACTTGGAGCCGTTGATCGAGGAGTTGCAGAATTTATGGCATGTGGGTATGTACGCACGATACTGCGACAAACCAGGCATTCATGATGCATGCCGCATTGATGTGGATAGTTAACGACTTTCCTGATTATGGGATGGTGTCTGGATGGAGTACCGCCAGTGTTATGGGGTGTCCAGTTTGTATGGAGGACACACGGACATTCTATTTATAGCATGGTCAGAAGGCATGCTATTTTGACTGCCATAGGCAATTCCTACCACCGATTCATCCTTATCACAGGAACAAGAAAGCCTTCACTAAAAATCGAATGAAGAGGAAGGTTGCACGTCCGAGGCTGACTGGAGAACAGATCCGAACCCGTGTCGATGCGTTTAGTGTGGCTGTCGAACAACCGTTGAGTGAACTGGGGGCGCATCTAATACGACACAATCTTGATGTCATGCATATTGAGAAGAATGTGTTCGATAATATATTCAATACTGTGATGGACATGAAGGGGAAAACGAAGGACAATCTGAATGCCGGAAGGATCTAAAGATCATAAATCGGCCGGAGCTTGAGGTGGACGAAAGGAGACCGAACGTGATGCCCAAGGCGGTATATACACTGACAAAGGAGCAAAAGAAGAAGATATATGAGTGGATTCGTTGTCTTAGGTTTCCTGATGGGTATGCCTCTAACTTGGCCCGTTGCGTCAACCTGAAGGAGTTGAGGATGCACGACATGAAGAGCCATGATTGTCATGTATTCATGCAGAAATTGATTCCGATTGCCTTCCGTGAAACGCTTCCAGAGCACGTGTGGGGGGCCTTGACGGAAGTGAGCCTTCTATTCCAGATCCTATGCTCAACAATACTAGATGTGGCCAATGTAAAAGAATTGGAAGATTAGTGTAGCCGTCATTCTGTGCAACCTCGAGAAAATTTTTCCTCCTTTTTTCGACTCAATGGAGCATCTATCTAATTGTTCACCTTCCATATGAGGTGCGCGTTGGGGGGCCCGTGCAATACAGGTGGATGTACCAATTTGAAAGGTAATTAAATAAATAACGTTAAATATATATATATATATATATATTATTTTTAAGTAGCAATTAATTTGCATTTTAATAAATACTCGTATGAATAGATTCCTACGCGATTTGAAGAAAAAGGTGAAAAACAAAGCACACGTCGAGCCGTCAATTGTAGAGGCTTATATTGTCAAAGCAATCGGGCTTTTCTCCTCTCACTACTTCGAACCACACATTCTCAGCAAGCGAAAGAGACCCGGTCGGAACGATGATCTCAAGAGCAAAGACCATCGAATAGTTCGGTCCATTTTCAATTACCCAGGCTGAGCAAGTGGCGCCTCGACGAAGAGATGGCTGAGCGGTGAGGTAACATACGTCTTGTGTAATTAGTTGCACCGTACTATGAGTAAGTGTCTTATACAAATGTAATTATCCCAAGCCTTCATTTCAATTTCAATTACATGTATATTTATAACAATCAGTTTCACTATAACAGGTCATTCTTGAATGAACTGTTCGAGCAACACAATTCGGATGACCCGATAATTGATCAACTAGTGGTGACACAATTCAAGGATTGGTTCAAGGCTCGTGTAAGTGTCATCAATTTCTTGTAAATGCAATCTGTTCATTAATTTGTAATCAATTCCTTCAATTGCTATATATAGGATGAATTGCAGGTGAAACCGGAATTAAATCAAACAAACGACGAATTATTGAAGTTGCATTATTGGGGGCCTAGAGTAGAAGTGATGACATACCCGTCTTACTTCGTCAATGGCTTCAATTTCCACACTGAACGTCACAATGTCGGGAAGTCAACAATGAATTGTGGTGTTTGTGTGAAAAGCTCATCATATACAGACACAGATTCTGACTTCTATGGAATTTTGGAAGAGATAATTCAGCTAGATTACCACTAATTCCAAACATGCACATTGTACTGTTTAATTTTCGTTGGGTCGATCCGGTCAGAGGCATGAAGATACACCCTAATTATCACGTCATTGATGTCAACTTCAAAAAGCTCTACCAAAAGAATAAACCATTCATACTGGCTTAACAAGCAGTACAACTCTACTATGCGGATTACCCGAGCATGAAGAGAGACAAAGTCGACTGGAAAGTTGTTTGCAAAATCAAGGCTCGAAGAGTAATCGATGAGTCGCGATGGACCGAGGTCACCTATCAGATGGATGAAGTCGTACCTAATCAAGATGTTGTAATAGATAACCAAACCTTTGAACTGCATGACCCAACGAGAATACAGTTGGTCGTTGATCATGAAGCAGGGCCATCGTGCTCGCCAGACAGTGAATCCGAAGATGAAGATAGCTTTGACGAGTGTGAGTCCGATGAAGAGACTTATTGAATTTTCAAAAAAATCTCTGTAATTTTTTCATTAGCCTTATTGTAAAAAATTGTATTCAATATATGTATTTTGATTATTTTACGAAATTAGAATAAATTTTAAAAATAGGAACAGATAATATATACTACAACCGTTCCTAATACAGGTACAGTTTTTTTAATAGACGCCAAACAAAAAAAAAATTGGGAAAATGTGAATTAGGAACGGTCAGAATTTATAAGGACCATTCCTACTACAGGTACAATTTTTCATAAATGGCGGAAAATTAAAAAAATGAGGGAAATTTGAACTAGGAACGGTCAGTGAAAACCTACGACCGTTCCTAATCTCGGTGCAGTTTTTCAAATGGCGTCTGCTAAAAAAATGGCTCCATTTTCGAATTAGGAACGGTAATACCAATTGATCGACCGTTCCAACCCGAGGTCCAATATTTTATTTTGGCGTCCAATGAAAAATTGGTGGGAAAATTAGCAATTGGAACGGTCAGCTTATATTCGACCATTCCTACTGTAAATAGGAACGGTAATTATGTGTGTGTCTAAAACGACATCATTCTTTCAGTTAGGACCTGTAATGGGAACACTAGCTCTATTAGGTGACCGTTCCTATTATTTCAATTCTAACTAATTTGTCCGATATCTCAACATCCGTAAGCCGGATCGACACCATTTTTAAATACATACAAAATTATGAATATTAATTGATATCCAACGGTCTGATTTTCAATCAGCAACCCGGATTTCCAAATTCATCTGTTTTTATTACGTTCAATACTCACCAGATACGATATCTTGAAAACCGCACACCAAAATTTCTCAAAACTACATATATTGTATTATTTTGTGTGATACATCATATCTAACGGTCTGATTAGAATTTTGACGGTCTAATTATGCCGTGCAGTACAACAACATAGGATGCTAGTTACATATGTCAAATACTAACAAAAATAAATATACAAATATACTTCATATTCTGAACGTGTGTGTATATTGCAGAAATTATTATGTAATTTGAATTTTTTTGTAAATATCCAATTATGTAACTTTATTCAATCATATGAGTGTTCGGAACATATTTATGTTAATTTATAGTTATTATCTAATAAGATACAAGAAAATATTGCAATACATATAGGAACGGCTAAACTTACAATTAGGAACGGTAGCAATGTTCATGTCCGAAAACGACATCGTTTCTTGCTTTAGGAACGAGGTTGGGTACACATTTTCTATTAATTGACCGTTCCTATTAGTACAATTTCAAGTACTAAGTATTTGGAATTGATTTGGGAACGGTCGTTTATAGTTTAGGAACGATCGTAATTGGGAACGGTTTGGGGAACGGCCTCACTACTAAGTGATCGTTCCTATTTAGGTCAACATCAGTACAAGGTATCAAAACGACATCGTATTATAGCCAATACGATGTCGTTTTCTTTAGTTGGACTGAGAGTAGGAACAGTTTGTACAAGTCCCGACCGTTCCAAACGTCTAATATATAATCGGTCCTTGGCCGATTTTCTTTCTTTTTCTTCCCTTACTCTCAATCTCCCTCTCATCTCTCTCTGCACATGCGGCCTCCTCATCCTCCAACCATCCGCCGCCTCCACCGTCGCCGTCGAGAACTGTAATCGGTCGTCCCCTCATCCTCCAACCGTCCGTCGTCCCCTCATCCTCCACCGTCCGCCGCTGCCTCATTCTCCACCGTTTGGCCCCCAAACCGTATCGCCACCAACGCCCACCGCCCCAACCGTCGTCCACCGATTTGATCTACCAAGTAGGGATTCCCAAAACTCCTTTTTTTTCCCTGTAAATTTCGATTTTGCTTAGTTTCTGTAATTTATGTAATGATTGGGATTTTAGTGTAATTTTTGTATAGTTAGGGTATTTTTCTGTAAAATTTGTATAGTTTGGGAATTTTCTGTACTTTTTGTAAAGTTAGGGGATTCATCTGTAATTTTGTTTAGTTAGGGGATTAATTTGTAAATTCTGTATATTATGTGAATTTTTTGTAATATTCTGAAAATTAGGAATGGTAATTATGTGAATTTTCTGTATTTTTTGTATCTTATATAAATTTTCTATAATTTTCTGTAATTCCTGTTAATTTTTGTAATTATCTTGTATTTTCTGTAATTATGTTGCAGTTATTGTAATTATGTTGTATTTTTATGTTTTGTAAATTTCTGAAATTCATGTAAATATTAATTTTGTGGTTAAGTTTGTGATTTTTATGCAATTTCTGTAATATTTTCTGGATTTTTAAAATTTTCAAAAAAAAATCATTTTTAAAAATCTGAAAATTTGAAAATCTGAAAATTTAAACATCTGAAATTTGAAAAAAATTCCAGAATTTTAATCTGAAAATCTGAAAATTTTCTTACAAGTTTATGTCATTTTCTGTAAATTTAAAAAAATTCTAGAATTTTAATGTAAATTGCCAAAATTATAAAAATTTAGAAATTTTCAGAAAAGTTTCTGTAATTTAAAATTTTTTCTGATAATTTTCTGTATTTTTAAAAAATTTTATGTCATTTTCTATAAATTTAAAATATTTTTAGAATTTTATGTAACTTTTAAAAATTATGTATTTTAACAAAATGTTAAAGCATATTTTAGTCATAATATATGAAATTTGTTAATTTTCTGAAATTTTAAAAAAATTGAGTAATTTTCTATAATATTCTGTAAGGATATAGGCAAATATTAGTATTTAGTATAAATATATAGGAAAATACAAGGACTGAGTGCAATTTTACGTCAAATTTTGGAATTTAGTATAAATATATAAAAAAAGTAGAAGAATTTAGTGCAATTTAGGGTCAAATATTGGGATTTAGTATAGATATATATGAAAAATAGAAGGATTTAGTGTAATTAAGCGTCAATTTTGTGTGTTAGGAAATAATTTTAGGATTTAGTCAATATTGTAGGAAAATTTTTAGTATTAATTCAATGACTTAGTATATAATTTTTTGATTTAGTTTGCAGTCGTATTTTTCAAATTCATACGACTAATATTTTTTCAAATTCATACGACAAAAAAAAAATTGTAGATCATGTCTGGTCGTGATTTCCCACCTCGAGGAGGCGGACGTGGCTGCGGTCGCGGCTCACCGGCTATACCGCCGGCCGGTGTTGCTTCCCAGGATGGGGAAGCAGTGTTCCGACCACCACCACCGGCAGAGCAGGCACCCGCACCACCTGCGCTGGATCAGCAGCCCGGTGCGTCTACCGCTGCACCCGTCAAGGAGGGTGGCGGACCATCCACTACCGCACCGACAGTCGATCCGGCTCGTCCATGGGCTGCCCCACCACCATCTGCGCGCCAGTACATCACACTCGCCGACGCGAGGTATATTTTATATTTTTTAAAATTTTTTAGTAATTTAAATTATTCTTTTTATGTCATACTAATTATTTTATAATTTCAGGAGTGATCGGAAGATCCACGAGCGCATGTACGCGGTCGTGCGAGGACACTATCCTCATCCTTGGGGCAGTTTGCGCAAGGTGCCGCCAGAGCACCAGCATTTCTGATTTGAGAGTTTGAAGGTAACGGCAATTAAATTTTTTTTAAAAATATTTTAACAATCTAAGTTCTGATATATATATATATATATTTAATACAGATGACGTACTGGTGGGACGCCGACGACGAGTCGATGTTCAAGATCTTCCATGTTTGGGTGAAGAAGTTCGTCCTCGCCAGACAGTCCCTGCAGAAGCCTCTATGGCTGGCGAACGAGGTCTGGCGGCAGCTCCTCTTGTACTGGGAGTCCCCGGAGTTCAATGAGGAGTGTGAGAAGAACAAGGTGAACCGGAATGCTAACCCAGCCACATCCGCTACTGTGTACCATGGGGGATCTGTCTCCAGCGGTATGCACAAGGGGAAATTGGTAAGATATTTAATGTTATTTCAAGTATTCGTTATTATTAAATTGAAATGGTAATAACTGTTTCCCATTTCTTTTTACAGGAGGAGCAGCTCGGCCGGCCAGTGAAGCAGATGGAGTTATTCTCCAGATGCTACAAGAAGAAAGCTGACGGCGGTTGGAGCGGGCCGAGGGCAGCGGAGGTGGCGGTAAGTTGTACATTAAACATTCTAATTTATTTTTTTAATGCATTAAAATATTCTAATTTATTCTAACTATTTTTGCAGGAGACGTTCCAGAAGATGATGGAGGATCACGAGTCTCAAGCCATGGCCAATCCTGGGGATCCTCCAGTCGAATCAGAGGGCTCGGTGGCACAGATCGAGTAGGAGATGTGGTTGGCTTGCCTCGGGGGCAAGAACAAGTGTCGAGTATTCGGTCTTGGTTCTGAGGCCCTGGGTCTCAACCAGACCGTTACCTCGCCATCACCACCGCCAGCACCAGAGCTAGCACCTTCGTCAAACATGGAGGGTCGGGTGGTCCACCTCGAGGAGATGATGATGGAGCTGATGGGCATGATGAAGGCCATGCAGACCAGTCACTCCAGCGTCGGCCCATCACGGCCTCCTTCAGACCCCACCCTTCTAGACATTGACGAGATGGACGAGGCCGATGGGGACGAGGAGTAGATTATGTATTTGTTTATTATTTTTTTGTAATTAAATCGGATAATATTTGTATTTAATATAATTTTTATTTCTAAATTATGCATTTTTTCATATTTAAATATTAATTATAAAATCAAAATCAAAAATATTATTAATAATTTAATTTATTTTTAAATGATAATAATTATTATTATAAAAATATTAATAATTCATTAGTTAGGAACGGTACGTTAGATGGCCATTGAGCGCCCAAAATCGTTCCAATATTTGATTGTTTTAAATTAGTTACCGTTGCCAATACCGAGAAAAATACCATTCCAAATTTAGAGGACAACGGTTCCTAAAGGCATGTTAAAACGAATTCCAAATCATGGACAGGCCGTGCCTAGATGTATTTCAAAATCAATGCTTTCGTGGTTAGACTTTTGTTCTAAAGAAAATACCAAAAATCGGTCCAACGTTGTATTCCAAAATTAGAGTGCAAAAACCATTCCCACTCACCGCGACAACATGTATTCCAGTTACCGATCCTAATCTATACAACCCACAGTTCCAACTAGTATTCCAGAAACCGTGCTAAAATGTATCTACAACTTATGCTGACAATTCCAAAATGTGTTTGAACTACCATTCCTAATTGCGTGATTTAATTTCGTTGCGGTCGTTCCAAAAATTTATAAGGTGTTCCAAATGCAAAACTTATAAATTCATATATACAAAGGTAATTAGTAACGGTATAGAGAATATATGCCAAAAACCATTCCCAAATAGGAATGGTCTCTGCCTTACCATTCCTAATTATTAGGGTCGCCTCTTATTGCCACGGATTGCCTCTCATTCCTAAACCGTTCCGAATAACAATCCAAAAGGATCTAGTGAACTATTTACCGTTACAAAAGTTAAACAAACGACCATGTTACTGTTTCAATTCCCGCATTTTTTTGTAGTGTTCAGTCCATATAAATAACAAGATATCGTGTTTGTTTTCATTGATCAATGAAAAATTTCAAGAAACACTTCTGGTAAAATTCGTCGCAAGAAAAGACCACTTTGTGATACGTATATACATAGTCATACACAATAACATATAATACTCCCCCAATTTTTGCAAATAATGATATAATGGCATTCACTGTAAAGAAGACATGATTAGTGTAGTATACAACCGGACTTATGTCGAAGAACTGAGTTGATAGTTCATTTACAATCCCATACTATGGTTCCAATATACTTAAAACTATCAGTCTGATAGACATATATACATGAATCGGGCTATATAGTGGTTATATTTATATTCATGTACTAACAGAATTGGGGTATTTGATACATCCGTATTTATCATACTTGTTTTGTATTTTGATTAGTTAACTAAATATAATTAATAAATCTAGATGGAAAATATGCATGATTACCCAAGGCCAACCTCTAAGTAAATTTTGTATTTTTCATTCCATTCGTAATTTATGTATACTGTTAATCCAATTGAATTTAGTTCAGCTAATTCATTGCTAATTAGTAGGTATATAATTTACACTTTCAACGACTAGAGAATATTATGCAATTTCTTATCTTAAATAATATCAACAATAATAATTCTTATATTTATTTAATAAATGCTTATTAATTCAATTAAATGAGCATACAAATACTATCTCCAAATGAAGGAAGCACAAATAAATAAAAGGAATTAAAATTGTATTAGATTAATTAATAAATTTTTAATTAAATATTAAGTTTCAAAAAACAAAATTAAGTGTGGTTAATTAATTACTACTACACTTAGTTAATAAATACTCCTAACGATCAACTAATTGTTTATCTAATATAGAATTAATCAGTAACTAAAGTTTGTTATTAGGAATGAATCAATTAACTAATTAAACATATAATTAGTATAATTAGTAGGAACGAATAACCAAGCAAGGAAAAGAATGGAAATAAATTGGAGGTTAAGGAAAAGGAAAGGAAGGAGGGACCTAATGCAGTTCGGGTAAGCTAACTTTTTAGAAATAATGTTTTCATGAGTTGAATATAGGGAAAAAAAAATTTAGTCCATTAACTTGGTTTGAATTTCAATTTTAGTATACTAACTATGTCAATTTTCAATTTTCTATATTATCTTGCACAATTGCTTCAATTAAGTACACCGGTCGCCGGAATCTGCTTTTTTTGGCCGTGAAAGAGCATGTGGACCTCACATGCTGAAAATTTTGGGAAATTTTTATCCCATGTGGCACAAACATATGATGTGGCACTTGACTTGGCAATATTTGTGATTTTTTTTTATCCCATGTGGCATTAAATATGACTTGGCACTTGAATGGATATTTTTTTATTCCATGTGGCACTAAAAATGACTTGGCACTTGAAGTGGATTATTTTTTATCCCATGTGGCAATAAATATTTATAGATATAAAAATTAATTATTATTTTATAAAAAATACATAAAATTATTGATAAAAGAATACATAAAATTTATTTTATGTAAAAAACATAGAATTATTATTTTTATTTATAATATTATATTTATAATTTTCGTGGTCGTCTCTGCATGTATGTAATAAATAATCTTACACACTTTAAAAGGTATTAATAAATTAAAATAAAATATATAACTCAATATACCAAATTCAAAAAGAAATTATTTAAATATATTATTGACACAATGAAAAATAAATAAATTCAAAATAATAGATAATTATAAATAATTATTTTATAAATACTTATAGAGTATAAAAATTGATTATTATTTTATAATAAATACATAAAATTATTATTTTATAAATAATTATAGATTATATAGATAAAAAATACATAAATCTCCCCCCCCCCTCCGCCATAGTAGGGGGCATCGCCGCCCCCAATAGAGGGGCGGCCGCGCGTTGCCTCTTAGGTGAACTAGGCGCATGGCTGGGCGACGGTGAGTCGCCCAGTGGTGTTAGGGGGCGGCGTCTCCCCCTTCTATGGAGATGGAAGGTGGCGCAGGTGGACGGAGGGGGGGGGGGGGGGGGTTGGGCGGGGGAGGGGGTGTTGGGTGGGTAGGAATTTCTTTTTTAATTTTTATTATATAAACGTTTCATTTTAATTATAAACAAAACTTAGCCACATCATCTGCCACTTGTAATTTAACCACATCACGTGCTGATGTGGTTAATTTCGCCGGACACATAAGCAACACCTGGCCACATCATCAGATTCCGGTCAATTTACCGAAAAATTGGAACAAAAACCCTCATTTGGACTTAATTGAAACAAAATTACACTATGTAGAAAATTGAAAATTGACATAATTAGTGTACTAAAATTGAATTCGAGCCAAGTTAATGGACTAAAATTTTTTTTCCCATTGTATATATATATATATATATATATATATATTATAGTAAGAGGTGGTATGTTTGCAAGCAAGTAGCGTGTCTTAGAGGACACCTGTACCTCCACAAATCTCATTCCCCATTTGTTATTATTTTTTTTTATTTCATATAAAAAGAATTTTGATGAAAATTATGGTTTAGTCTTATAATTTTTAAAGTAATCCCATTTGACTCCAAAAGCTTTGTACAAATCCAGCTTAATCCCGTCAAATTTTAATATATTCGAGTTATAATTATATTTTATCGATCATTCAATTTTAGCTCTTTTATACTTACTAGTTGACCCCTCAAGTATTAAACAATTCCTTCGTGTACCAAATTGACCAAGATCATTTTTAATAATATTTCCAGAATAAGAGACATATAAAAACTAAAATAATTATTATACCATACATCTAACAATAAAATAATTATAATGAAAATAGTATGTAAGCTTAGTATACATATATGGGGCGTGACACTCTCCCCCATTAAAAGCATTCGGTCCTCAAATTCGAACATGACACACATTTACTTAATCATTGAAAAGCTATTCATTTTAAACATAGTTATTTAAATACTCCTATTTGATGATTATAAAGTATTTATTCGTGTCTAAAATATATAGCATAGACGGGTCTTTAATTAGTCATCTTGCTACTTGGCATGCTCCAACATACCAGGGCTAAGAATGTATTAATAAAACCCTACAAAATATGTTTCTCGAACTAGTACGACCCTATATGAATAGTTCCAATACTAAATAATCACATCAATTATGGAGTATCCGGATATTCTTCCTAGCACATATAAGCACAAAAGCACAACATCTTATCCCAATTTATTGATTCAATCTCTATGCATAACAATATTTCACTGGTTTTGCAAAACAAACTTCTAGATCGGTTCATATCATTTAAAGACTAATTTCAATTTCCCACAAGAGAAACTCATCCACGCATAAGCACATATGCATATCAATCAATTACGACCAATGAAAAAGGATATCTACTTGACGAATTAAGTACGAACAATTGACTCAAAAAATAGTTTATCAAAAGTACTTAATTGATCTCTAGGTACAAACTAAACCCCAAAGGTCAAGCCATCTACCCTCCGTTTATTATTTCACATGAAAGAACCTTATACCAGGTGGATTTTTCGTAAAATCATCCGAATAAGATTATCTATTCAATACTTTTCTAATCCATGACTTCTAGTGTTGATATTTTCACAATAAACCTCATACAAGATATAAATGGGGTCTCTACTATAACGGACTCTTAGATCAACTTTAATCATTTCTATATATTATCAATATAATTCCACAAAAATCATAATTCTCAAATTTCTATATATCTCATACATATCCGCATTACGAAATTGAATGAACATATTGGGCTTCTATGTTTATCCTACCTATCTTTTTGGGTAGTAAAGATATTGAATTCATAAGGTTTCTGTGTACTGGAACAGGAAGAAGATATACAACAAAGCTGGCTTGGATCAGGTAATCGCACCAGTCTCTGCTGGTGGGTTAGGGATCAAGTCTATACTAGCAATTAATAAAGCTTTGATCTGCAAACACCTATGGAAAATCATTGTGGAGCAAGACACATCAATTTGGCTGAAGTGAATTAAACGCTACAGAATAAAGAGGGACTCTATGTGGACAGTTTCTACAACTACTAGTTCTTGAAACTAGAGAAAAATCATGAAGTTGAGGACTTATATTCTTCCAGTTATTCACTATCATATTGGTATAGGGGAAGACACTTGGCTTTGAACAGATCTTGGTATCCACCGGGATACTGCAGTAGTGCTTTCCTAGTGGACCATTATGTACCGATTTGAAAGCAAGCTCGCAAGTCTCTAGAGTACTTATCTATGGAGAGTGATCTTGCCCTAATGTTATGGCAGAAGAAGGATTGGGAATCACTCCGGATTGACTAAGTATTCAGGGCCACAGGGATGTAAGAAGTGGAGGTTGTCACCAACTGCTCATTATGCTACTGATTCAACACTACAGTTATTTCATCAGTGTTCGCCTTAGTCATCTGGAACTCTCTTCTCCTTAGACCTCTTAAGATCCCAAGGAACGTGTTTATTCTTTAGCTAACTATACAGGAAAGATTAACTACACTAGACAAGTCTTATACAACATTTTGGATCACGAAGCATGTTGTGTGATGATCGAGCAGAGGAGTCACATTCTCACCTCTTCTGTGAAGGCAAATATGCTACTCGAGTTATTAGACATATTTAAAGATTAATTAAGTAGAAATGGCCTTACCGACAATAGCAACAGAACCCTCAGTTGCCAGCTAAGACGTGGAGATGAATACATCTTGTGAATGTAGCTAATTGAGCTATCTTCATTTCACTGATGTACCATGTTTGTCAAGAAGGGAACACAAGGAGATCTCAACATGTTTCAAGGGACCCAATAGTTGTTACTAGATTTATAGTTGAGCAAATTAGACAGAAACAACTTGTAAACTATAGTCTATCATTATTAGAGGTAGTTTTTGTCTTTAGAATATGGGGAATAGTCTGGTGTAACAAGCTTAACTGTATCATTGTTGTACATTACGTGGAATTCATGAAATTTACCGTTCACCCAAAAATATTTGATGAAACACCAACAATGTCATCTTATCTCTCAAGTGAATACCACAAAAGTTCAAATAATCTCTTAAAGCATCCTAATAATATCACTTACATAACATTTAAACGGTAACCAGCTCCCAAGACATCAATTATAAACCAAACATCATTACTGATTATAGATAGTATACACCATTTGCCAATCAATCAATACTACGCTTATTACATAAGTTCCTTTCCACATATCAAATAGAGTATGTCTCCAAAGATTCCTTACTCGATGGAGAACCTTGTCATAGCACCAAAGACACACATTCCAACATAATCAAGGGCATAATTTCTTGATTCAATACTTTAAATGTAGTTATGTTGGTCAGCCACCCAACAATGATCTATGACAATTTTAGCACTGGACAAATCAAAAAATCCCAAATAACTTATGCTTTTAAATCATAACTCTAATCCAGTAGTCGCCTTACACCTTAGGTCCAAAGATCTTGTCCTAACGTAGCCTAGACACTAACCCAAACTCTAATACCACCTTACACCTTACTATTTTAGGCCCTATTATCAGGACGCAGCAACCCAAAATTGTAGCAATAATAAGTTCACCAAAAATAGTAACTTTATGATAAATAAAAAAAAAGAAAAAAAACAACTACAAGTCCTAACCTTTCAACCTTTTTCTCACTGGCCAGACTGATCACATATCCTTAAAATTGAACCTCATTTCCCACCACATTGATCTCTTTCCTAGGTCAGCTAGGCCTTGATTGGTTCACGATATCACCTGTATTTGGAGGAGAAAATTCAAAATACACAAATGCTTAGCGAGGCCATGCGTGGGTGCACGTGGAAGAAAATAGTCATCATAGAAAAGTCGATCAAAATAGTTAAACACATCTTATTGACTGAATACAATATGAATCAAGCATGTGAAGACCATATTCGGCATAGAATGGATCACATGATGACCATTTTATGTCTCCCTAGAGACCGTTTACCACCTTATTCTCCGTGCAGGGAGCAACCTAGCGACCGCGTAGAACCGACCATGCCTAGGTACATGGCGATGCCAATCACATGCAGAGAACCTCCAGCCTGCCTGCGAAAGGACACCCAAGTGGGAACTGAACGACGAAGCCTCAGATGGTAGCCCAATGGTACACTAGTGTGCCCTGCGAACCGTCCAGCCCCGGCCCCTTTGCAAGAACCACATGATCAACTTCATAAAGCTAGTCGAACTGTCATATAGAAAATAGCCTATTTAAAGATCACATGCATATACTGAATAGTACAACTGAACAATATCAAGTTAAATGACACCTCTTGGATACTCATTTGGACTCTAGAGGTGGCTCCCAACATGAGTTCATAATAAAAACCAGAATACCAGATGACAAAAATAATAATTACGTTGTTGCACTTAACTCCATAGAGTTCCGAAGGCCCAATCCAGTCCATATAAATAACAGGATATCGTATTTATATTCGTTGATCAATGAACAATTTTAAGAAACACTTCACTAAAGTTCGTCGCAAGAAAAGACCATTTTTTGATATATATATATATATATAGTCATGTATGATAACATATAATATTCATCCAGTTTTGCAAATAATGATATAATGGCACTCACTGTAAAGACGACGTGATTAGTGTGGTATACAACAGGACTTATGTCGAAGAACTGAGTTGATAGTTCATTAGCAATTCCATCCTATGATTCCAATATATTTAAAACTATGAGTATGATAAACATGTATACCTGAATGGAGCTATGTACTGGTAATATTTTTATTCATGTATTAAACAGAATTAGGGTATTTGATACATCCCTATCTATCTTACTTCTTTTGTATTTTGATTATTTTACTAAATATAATTAGAAATCTAGATGGAAAATAAGTATGATTAAATTTTGTATTAATCACTCCATTTGTAATTTATATATACTATTAATTCAATTGAAATTAGTTCAGCTTAACTCATTGCTAATTAATAGGTATACAATTTACAGTTTTAATGAGTAGAGAATATTATCAAATTTCTTATCTTAAATAATATCAATATAATAATTCTTATATTGATTTAATAAATGCTTACTAATTCAATTAAATGAGCATACAAATACTATCTGCAAATGAAGGAAGCACAAATAAATAAAAGAAATTAAAATTATATTCGAATAATTAATTAATTTTCAATTAAATATTAAGTTTCAAGAAACAAAATTAAGTGTGTTTAATTAATTACAACTACAATAAGTTAATATAAGTATCCCTAATGATAAAGTATTCATTTACCTAATATAGAATTAATCAATAATTAAAGTTTGTTATTAGGAATAAATCAATTAGTTAACTAATTAAACATATAACTTGTAGGAACCAATAACCAAGCAATGAAAAGAATGGAAATAAATTGGAGGTTAAGGAAAAGGAAAGGAAGGAGAGAACCTAATGCAGTCGGGTAAGCTCACTCTTTCCAAACAAAAAGAAACACCATCTTGTGTCTAAAGTGGAAGTTTTTTTTGTAATTTTTATCCAAATTGCCCTTTACATCTCTATAATTCATCCGCCACCTTTGACAATTCTCACACCATTTTATCAAACTACCAAAATAACCCTTCTTAAACATCTTCCATCTCTTCCCTTTCTCTCCCTCAACCTACCTCACACGTCTTTTCCTCAACCCACTCTTTTTTTCTCCACAACCTCCACTTCACCTCTTTCTCACTCCTCTCTCTCTAAACCCCACCAAAATCTCAGCACTATAACCGCCATTCCTACTTGCATTTTTCTTTTCAATTTCTCTTTTCTTTGTGAAAGAAATAGATCATGTTTGTGGGTATATGTGTTTTTCAAGGTTTTTATGTGGGGGGCAAAAAAGTGGAGTTTTTTTGACAGGAAGAATTCAAGCTTGAGAGGATGAAGGTATATAAAAGAGTTGGAGGTGAAAATTGTATGGACACTCATTTAAGTTTTCTTCCTGTACTCTTAGATTTATGGACACTCTTTTGATTCTTTTTTTTTTTTTGTGTACTTTCAGATTTTTTTGGTAGATATTTTACAGAAACCAATTTGATTTTGTTAGTCGTTTATTAGTTTCAAGTTTTATGTTTGTCATATATCATCTTTCTAAAGAATTTACTCTAAGTGGCTTACTTATAAGAGAAGATTTTAGATCCACTCTTTTTAAACACTTCTTATGACAACCAAGTAAACGGATCTAGGGCAGCCAAATTGTTATTACACGAATTATATTCTCTTAGTAATTCACTGATGATTTTGTGGTACCCATTTTATTTTACGGATCTTTCTTGCTTCAGAAATCCTAGAGAGTTGTAGGACAAGAATTAGTTCGGCGTTTTCACATGTGGTAGATTTAGCTCTGATGGTTTGACTTCTATATTTTTGCTTGGAGACTCTTTTTTCTTTTAGTCTCTTTATCCAGATTATGAGGTTGGATGAATATTTTATTTTGTTTTTTTTTCAAGCCATTCGATGTGATACTTATTGCTTGGTGGTGGAGTGAAGAATTTTATGAGTTTTGTTTATTAGAGCAGAAAAATCTTGAAATGGATGGATATGGAGGTGAGGGGAAGTACGCCACATTCATTTGAGCTTCAGGATCTTAGGCTTTTTGGTGTAAATTCAACAGGTTTGCTAGAGTACTTTTCTGTAGATTTTATGCTTTTACACTACAAAAAATGTCTTTTTTTGTGATCAATTTTATGTGAGAAAATTAAATATTGTCTCATAAGAAAGGTTAATATGAGGAAATCTTTTTTCCTCACATTAGGCTTTTCATATTATGAGGGGTTCTAGTTGCCTCACAAAAGCATGGACCAATTGTGAGGAAATTATCTTTTTATCACAATAAATATTTAATTCCTCACAAAAAAAAAAATTGATGTAAATATGATAAAAAAAAATATTCCTCACAATACATAAATAAAGGATTAAAAATACTTTGTTCTCACTATTTCATATCATTATTGTGATGAAATTATATGTCATCACATTAAATATCATATATTGTGATGAAATTATTTATCCTTACATTAAGTATCACATAATGTGATGAATTTTTATTTTCTTGTAATTGCATCTATTTTTTTACAACGAATTAGAATTTCATCATAAAAGAAAAATTATTTCTTCACAATTAATTAGTATATTCTGACAAAAAATAAAAAAATCTCACAACAACTATATATATGAGGGAAAGAAAATATTTCCCTCCTATAAATAATTGCCTTTCCCCCCAAAATTAATATTCTCTTTTATTTAGTATTTCTCTTATTTTTTTAAAACTATTTATGTGATAAATTTATTTCTTTATTTGCGATTAAATTTATACGTAATAAAATAATATTTTCTTGTCTCATCTTTTACTTTTTTAAGTATTTTTCAAAGTATAATTTTTTTTCTACATATCAATTCCAAAATCTCATCTTAAATTAAATAAATAAACTTCTTAATAAAAAAAATATACAATTAATTTTATTAAAAAAATAAAAAAATATATATACTTGTAAACCGCCAAAACTCTCTTTCTTCTTTCTTTCAACTCAACACAGTTGTTTTCTTCTTTTTCAAAATCTCTTCCTTTCTTATGTCATTACTTTCATCAACAATCAATCATCACTCTTGCCAATCAACACAAGTATTTAGTTCTTCTCTTATATTAGTGTTTGAAAGAAAATTTTGTTAAAATTTAAGCATTTTTCTATAGCCATAGGAGACGAATTTTCGCCCCTGTATGGCAAATTCCGCCACTACAGGGACGGAAATCCGCCCCTATTACAGGGGCGAATTTCGCTTGTAACAAGGGGGGGGATCGTCTTTGTTACAAGCAAAATCCGCCCCTGTACAGGGGCAAATTCACCTCTGTTACAGAGGCAAAATCCGCTCCTATACAAGGGCCGATTTTGCCTCTGTAACAGAGGTAAAATTCACGTATGTCTTGCTTTTGTATAAGGGTTGTTTTTGCCTCTTTAACAGAAGCAAATTTAGCAAAATTGGCCCCTGTAATAGAGGCGAACTTCACGTATGTCTTGCTTATGTACGGGGCCTAATTTTGCGTTCGTGTAGAAGCTTTTTGTCTATATACATAGGCAAATATGTCTATGTAATACATATTTTTGAAATATAAAATGTATATTTTCTGCTGGAATTAACCAAAGATTCTCTATTATTCTTTACAAGAAAAACGCAATTAGAAATTATGAGTACAATTCAAAAAGTGCAGCAATTTCCCTATTAACGTAAGTTGCATTTTCCTTATTAAAATCTTATATGCTAACTCTCGTTTTTACATTGAGTTATTTATGTTTTACTATATATTTTTAGTTTGATTAATTTGCTTATTCCATTAAGTATATTATTCAATCTATACTTATGTTTGAACATGCATTGTTGGATGATGGTTATGGTGCAATAGCTTTATCTGTCTTGGTTGTGGATTTGTTTTCATGAACTTTGTCTTTCAATTATTTGGGATATTTTTTATCTATGAGTTTAATTTCTATATTACTTTTTGCAACAACCTTAATTTACTTTCTCTCATTTACTTGTCTAACATGAAATAGTATAAGTGCAATAAACACTTATTTGTTGAATATAAGTTAATATAAAACATATTATCTTTAGGGACAACGTAATGGCTAAAAGTTGGACGAATGAGACAAATACATTTTCTGAGTCATACATTAAAGGTGTGGAATTATTTCTCAATTTTGCCTAGGAAAATGCTGCGGGGCCTGACAACATGATTCATTGTCCTTCTCACTCCTGCAATAATACAAGGTTCAAATCTTTTGATGAAGTTAAGTTTGATCTGCATAGAAATGGTTTCTCATATAATTACCCTAATTGGATATTACATGGGGAGAAAGTACATATCTTTAGTGATGATGAGAATGAACACAATCCTATAGATAATAATGTGATGAATGCTCAATCATCTAACTTGCATAATGATTTCACTGAAATGTTAGATGAAATGAGTGAGGTTCAAAATTTTCAGGGGAAACAGAAAGTTTTAGAAACTTATTAAGAGATGCAAAACGCGAACTATACCCAGGTTGTAAAAAATCGTTGTTATCTTTAATTGTGGAATTGCTTCATATTAAAGTGATGGGAAAATGGATCAACAAAAGCTTTAATATGTTGCTTGAGTTTTTAAAAGAGATATTGCCAGAAGGTGAGATACTTCCTTCGTCACTTTACGGAGCAAAAAAATCCTAGCTGAGATGGGAATGGATATGAAGAAATTGATGCTTGTAAGAATGATTGTGCACTCTTCTACAAAGACAATGTAGTCAAAAACAAATGCCCCATCTGTGGTGAATCAAGATGGAAGACTAATGATGCTAAGAGGAATGTCCCACATAAAATATTAAGATACTTTCCGTTGAAGCCAAGACTGCAAAGACTTTTTATGTCTCGGCAAATAGCTTCTAATATGAGGTGGCATAAGGAGAGAAGAAAAGATGAATTAGGCACTATGAGATATCCTGCTGATTCTCCAGCTTAGAAGCGTTTTGATGAGCAATATCTTCATTTTGCTCAAGATCCTCGTAACGTGAAATTGGGTTTGGCGACGGATGGTTTTACTTCTTGGTCAAATTTAGGCAACTCATACAGCATGTGGCCTGTTATTCTTGTTCCATACAACTTGCCTCTTTATGAATGCATGAAAGAAGAATACCTTATGATGTCATTGCTTATACCAGGCCCACGTGCACCTGGTAAAGATATTGATGTCTATTTAAGGCCTTTAATTGATGAATTGAGAGAAATGTGGGACATAGGTGTTGAGACATTTGATACTTACAGCAAGGAAAAGTTTCAACTGCATGCTGCAATTTTGTGGACTATAAGTGACTTTCCTGGGTATGGTTCTGTATCTGGTTGGGTAACAAGTGGTTATATGGCATGTCCTTGTTGTTTTGACCAAACCCGCTCTAGGAGGTTAAGAGCAAAAACTTTCTTCATGGGACATCATTGTTATTTGACAAAAAATCATTCATGGCATAAGAAAAAGATACTTTTGATGGGGAAGAGGAACATCGATCAAAGCCCAAGGAACTATCTGGAGATGATGTGTTACATTGGCTAGATAGCCTATCTGATTTGTTTTCAAAACCTGGAAAACATTCGATAATCAGCCGAAAAGGGAAGCGAAGTTCTCAGCAAGCCAATTGGGTTAAGAAATCTATGATCGTTGAGCTACCATATTGGAACAAATTAATGATCAGACATAATCTTGATGTGATGCATATTGAGAAAAATATATGTGATAATGTTCTAGGAACACTGTTGGATATTAAGGGCAAAACAAAAGATGCCGAAAATGTACGTGAAGATTTACGTGATATGGAAATTAGAGATGAGTTGCACATCAAAGTTTGTTCGAGTGACAATAAATTAATAAAGCCAGTTGCATGTTATACAATGTCCACCAATTAAAAGAATGGATTTTATGAATTCCTAAAGTCAATTAAGTTTCCTGATGATTATGCTGCAAATATTTCAAGATGTGTAAAAGAAAACAAAATATCTGGTTTGAAATCACATGATTGCCATGTTCTTCTTCAACGACTTATCCCAACAGGAATACATGGTTATTTATGCAAGGAAGTAAATGAAACTTTGTATGAACTTGGGGAGATTTTTAGAGAATTGTGTTCAAAGACGTTGAAGATGGAGGATGTGGAGAAGTTGGAAAAAAATATCCCTCTCATTTTGTGTAAACTGGAAAAAATATTTCCTCCTACATTTTTCACTATTATGGTCCATTTAGCTGTTCACTTGCCTCGAGAAGCTAAGATTGCTGGCCCCGTACAATCTCGTTGGATGTATCCAATTGAAAGGTAATTTTGCATTTGTAGTTAATATATTTTGTTTAAGTTACCATTTTAATTAGACATGTACATGTAAAGGTATTTGGGTACTCTCAAAGGATTCGTGAGAAATAGAGCTCGCCCTGAAGGATCTATTGCAGAAGGATACATTGTAAAAGAAAGTTTAACTTTCATGTCAATGTATTTAAATGGGATTGAAACTAAATTCAATCGAAGAAGAAGAAACTATGATGGTGTCCAAAATGGAGAAAGAGGAGAGCTTTCTGTTTTTTCAATGAGAGTACGTCCATTTGGACATATTAGGCTAGAACCTACTCTGACTGATGAAGAGTTAACTAAAGCTCATTGGTTTATCTTGAGCAATTGTGAAGAAGTTGAGCATTACATGAAGTAAGTCCATTTTAATATATAGCTCGTATTTATAATCAATCTTATATTCTATTATACTTTTACTTAATATAATGTACATATTTTTTTATTTTAGAATCTACAAGGTTGAATTGCTTGGAATAACGATAGAAGAAGCTAGTGATTTGAATGTTCATGATGAAAGCCAAATGAAGCAGTTCCCAGAATGATTTAGAGAACGTGTAAGCTGATAGTGAAAATAATTTATTAGATGATTGATATTGATCAAAACAATAGAAGTTTTAGTTGGTTTAATTATTTGGTTTTATGTAGATGAACTTGTTACACCATCAAAAAGTTGCCGAAGTTACAGAAGAACTATGGTCTCTTGCTAATGGTCCTTTTAAGTTGAACATGAAGTGTTATTCAGGCTGCATGGTGAATGAAGTTCATTTTCATACAAGAGAACGAGATGCTCGTCGTAAAACTCAAAATAGTGGGTGGGTTGTAGAAGGGCAACACAAAAATCGAATGATTGAATTTTTTGGGTTTTTAAGTAGAGTTGTTGAGTTGACATATCTTGGTGATCGCAAAACAATGTTATTTTCAATGTGAATGGTTTGACTCAGGGAGTAAGAAAACTATGTAAGTAGACAAACATTTCACAAGTATTGATATCAGAACACAATGGTACAAGAATGATCCTTTTGTTTTGCCGATTCAAGTGCAACAAGTATTCTACATAGCTGACACAAAGTTAGGTAAAAATTGGCAATTAGTCCAAAGAATACAACACAGACATCTATGGGATCTTCCGGAGTTGGACGTAGAAGATGATTATGATGACACTCAAGCTCATGTGATGAATCCATTACAACAATTTCAGTCAAATGGAGTTTCACAAGTTGTTGAAGATGGTGAATATATGTCGAGTACATTAGCTAGAGAAGCTTTGGAACCTGAGGTTCTTGATGAGAACACTTATAATGGGATTAGACAAAGGGAATTTTATGTTGATGAAGATGAGGAAACAGATAATGAAGACAATTACATTTCAAATGATATTGATGAGGATGATGAAGAGAATATTGATGACCATAAAGACAGCACAAAATTAGACGAGAGCGATGATGATTGATATACATAGCTTGCAATTTTACATGTATTTGAATGAAGTTGAGCATTACATGATTGTAGTATTAAATTAATGATTTAGTGTAATTGATATTTTCAATGCATTTAATTTGAATGATTGAATTTGTTGATTATATATATTATATAATTTATTTTGGATAATATTCCAGATGTCTTCGGGACCAGGAGGAGCTGGTGGGCTTAAAAGAATTAGAGCTTTGAGGTCAAGGTCACAGGTACATTCACAAGATGAACTGAGGAATTCTCTTCAGAAAGATGTGACAAGTCTAGGTAATTATAAGACATTAAGTTTTTTCAATTAACATATTGTTTTGCTTTTTGATAATGTTAGCTCCCCAAATTAAGTAGAATATGACATGATTTTGATTTTCTTTTTAATTTATTAGGATTAGAGGAAGTTGGTGGGCTCAAACGAATCAAGCTTACATGATTAAATAAAACTTCGTCTCTTCGTGTATTAATATGATAAGTGACTTATTAGCTTCTAATCTGCCTTTCCTGTATCGACAGCACAAACTCGTTTGCAAGCTGGGCTTCAATCTTTGCTTGACCAATTAGTGACAAATGTAGGTAGTTATATGATAAGAGTCTGACTAATTTTTCTTTTCATCACATACTATTTGTATATCACTTAAAAATATTAGTAAAAGATGGCGTAAATTCATTATCTTCCTACTGTCTTGTATATTTTGTCTTTATATTGTCATTTTTTAGCTCCTCAACATGGTGGGGAACAGGAGTTTCACACACGACCCGATTAGGAGCACCATCACATGTTGGATTTAAAACATCGCTTCCTGAGAATATATCATCTTCAGGTAACACATCACATACAAAGTGAATAAGAAGAAAAACAAAATGTATCTTAGGCACTATTGATATTTTGTCTTTGTTCTTGATTTATAGGAATAAGAGACTCTCTCTCTTCTCAAAGATCATTACCAATAGAAGGACAATCACATAGTGGAACTGATGATTCCGTTGGTCAACATGCCACAAGTACAAAATAAAATGTTAAAGAATTAACAAGATTTTCAGATATAGCATTTTATATATGTATTATTTGAAATTGTTAGGATCGATGGGTACTAGAAAAGGTTGTGGTCCAGCAAGAGGTCATAAGTTGGACATATTTGTGAAAAGAGTAAGTATTCAGGCTAAATAATGCATTTGCATTTAAGTTTGGTTATTTTCACTACTTTCTTTGATGATGTGTTGTAGCATGGGAAGTATAAAATTGTCTTTGCATCTGGAGAAACCATTCCCATGGAGTATGAGACAGAATTTGCTATTGGAGTTGGGATTGTTATAAAGACAAATGCTGATATACGAGGTGTCTCGCATTAGAGGAAGTTCCTAAGGAAAACAAATAAGTTTGTTATGCTAGGCTATTTGTAAGTCATTTTGAATCATTCATTGTCGATATTCATTTTATAAGTAATGAACGTAAAATGTTTATCTATTTTTGTTATATTGTTAATAATATTTACGTTATTGATACATAATTATTTGTGAAGCAATGGTTTGATATTGAGGGGTGGCATACTGATGAACGAGTGAACAAGATTATTGATGATAAATTTCAAGTTGCATATATGCGGTGGAGGAACATTCTTCATCAAGAATACAAGAAGTTGGTAGATCAAGGCATTAACCCTAGAGAAGTATGTCCAAGACCCGACTTGAGCATGGCAAAATGGCAAGTTGCTTGTGACTTCATTCAAGATGAGAAATATCAGGTGATAATTTGTAAAGTAAAATATTGAAATATTATTTACATAGAATATGTCATGATATTTCTACTATTAAGTTTCTTCTTGGTAATAGTTATTCTCTTGATCACTTTCATATTTTTGAGTGTAATATTATAGGAAAAGTCACGCATCAATTCACAAAATCGTTACAAAATGCTGTTTGACCGCACTTCTGCAAAGACAACGTCGCTATCCCGCTATAGAAAAATGGTATGTTAGCTTTTTCTTTATAATTTATATACAAATTTTTTTAATCTAACTTGATAAACTATCTTTTCTTATGAAGGAAAACAAAAGTAAAGTTGCTTTATAGAGGGATGTTCACATAAGTAAGAAACGAGGTGGTGAATTTGTGAATTCTATTGCCCAATCAACACATGTAAGTTAAGCTCTAATTTTATTTATGAAAATAAATTTATGTACATGGTTGACTAAATATTTTACATATGCATTATAGGAGAACATGGTTGCTATGCAAAGTGAACTAATTGATGAAAATGAAGACCAACCTTCTGAGGATGTAATTATGAGGTCTGCATTAGGTCATAGGTCAGGGTATGTAAAGGGAATGGGTCATGGAGTCGAGGTGGTTAAAAACAGACAATCATGTCCAAGTGTAGTTGGTAATGTTGAACTCAAAGAAAAATTATTAGAGTTGGACCGAGCCAATGATAAGATTCTCAACCTTACTGAAGCATATGAGGAGCAGAGAATGACATTAGAGATACAGAAGAAGGAGATGGATGTCTCTAAGGAGCAAAACAGGACATATTCAGAAAAGATAGATATCTTACAAAGTCAAATGGCGCTAAATGCAACAATTTCTGCAAAAGCTTCCTAGCATTCCTCCGAATATATTCACTAGTAAGAATTTCTCCCTTGAAAAAAATAGTTAATGTAGTTGGGGTAAGTTGATGAATATGTTGATCTTTTTGTGATTGTTCTTGATTTAACATGATGGTAGAATTTTTTCAATTGATATTGCTTGATTAATATGTCTAAGTACTGCTAATGTAGTTGGGGTATGTTGATGAATATGTTGATCTTTTTGTGATTGTTCTTGATTTAACATGATGGAAGAATTGTTTCAAATTGATATTGCTTGATTAATATGTCTAAGTACTACTAAATGTAATTGGGGCATGTTGTTGAAAACGTTGACCTTTTTTGTGATTGTTGTTGATTTAACATTATGGGAGAATTGTTTCAAATTGAAGTTGTGCAATTTAATATTTATCTGTTTCAGGGGCAGCAATTCTCTGTTAGGAGCAGCAACATTGCTGCTCCTATTGCAGAGAAGGCAGCAAAATTGCTACTCGGCTGTTTCTCTGCAACAGGAGCAGCAATTTTGCTGATCCTGTTTCTCTGAAACAGGTGCAGGGGCATTAAAATTCAGCAAGTTTGCCGCACCTGTTTCTCTGAAATAGGTGCAGCAAACTTGCTGATCCTGTAAACAAAGAATTAGGGGCAGCATTTGTTGCCCCTGAAACAGATAAATAGGGCTTTTTTTTTTACTCTTATAACACAAAAATAGCAATCGTTTCTCTATTACAAAGGCACCTCTGTAAAATAGAAAAAGAATGAGAAATAGACTTATTTTTAGTGAAGAGAAATGAGATTCTAAGTGATTGTTTACTTGTATTTGAACATGAGCGAAGTTTGGGTGTTGGATAATTCAATATTTGTTTTGTTTCTAATTGTTGATAACTTTTGGAGTCCAATTTATCATTCATATTTCTCTTGTGAAAGATGCATTTTGTTCAAAATCTGTATATTTAAGCAATTTATTTAGGAGAAATGGAAATTGAATGTTGCAATATATTATTATTTTAGTTGTTGAGTATTCCTATTGAATTTTTTTTTTTTTTTTTGAATACTTCTTTATCAGATTCTACGACAGAAGATGGTTCTACTTGAGATTCAAACACGTCAAATGTTGATACGTTGTGTAGATATAGCATCTTCGATGAAAATATATTGGTCGTGTTTTTAAAGGGTGCTTTTGAATTCTTAGGAATTGATATGGATACATAATTGTTCTCTTTTCTAGTTTGAATTTTGTAATCTACTCAAATTTTTTAGCATTTCAAGTATGTTTTATATTCGAATATTTTGTCCCAATTTTCTCTTATGCATGATTCTTTTTATTTCTTTAATTAATGTATGAATATCTTGCAATTTATTATCTAATTGACACAAGATTTTAATTTTTGATGAAAAGTTCAAGGTTAATATTTATATTGAATTATTTTGTGACAAATGCGCTTGAGATGCGAAATTTTATTTTATTAAGCCGAGATATATGGATGACAATATGAATCTTATTAAATGTTGATATTGTGATAAAATTGCAATTAACATTTTTTGTGATGACTAAATCACATCAATTTTGCAAGTTACTGGACTTAGAAAAAATGGATACAGTTACCGGACTAAAATTAATATTGGGCATACTTAGCGGACTAAAAAAATAATTTTCCTAATAGTTTAATTTAAACTTACAAAGTAAAAGGTAAGTTTGAATTAAATATCTTAGTTCAATTAGTTTAGTTGAAACTTCTAAATTGAGGGTTAACTAAGTTCAATTAGTTTAGTTTTAAATACACTAAGTAAAACTAAAGTAAATTTAATATAACTAAGTTAAATTAGTTTAATTGAAATATTTAAATTAAAATTTGACTAAGTTAAATTAATTTAATTTTAATTAGAATCCTAATCTACAATCATAATCAGCAACACTTATCAGACCTCACCAATATACTAATTAAGTTAATTAAATTAGTTTAGTTTTCATTTGAATCCTTATCTACCATCATCATAAAAATTCTTCATCCAACCTCATTAATATTCATCATCCTCATTCAATGTACCTAACACATTCTTAATATACTACATTGTAGGCGTGGACAAAATCATGCACATATAAAACTAACACGTTGAAATCCAACTAAGCATCGATATCGTGTACCTCGTAAAAATCTGCAAGCTGGCTGAGTTTAGATTTCTCAATGAGCGGGTAATACTCAAATCTAAATCCACGATAATAACTAATACCTAGACCCAGATCCAATGATAATATGTTCCGGTGATATCATTACAAAAAACATGTATAATGTTTCATTCATTTTACCATAGGTAAGACCCAATGGGTAAGACCCAGATTGGACCCAATTTTTGGTATACCATGGGTAAGACCCGACGGATATTACACGGGTAGGATCAGGATAGGGTCTATAAATAATAATTATGAATATTTATTGGGTTTGGGTCCGAGTAGGGTAATACCCGCCCATTGACAGGCCTAACTGCATTAAGCCCAAGAGAGTCGAAATTGAAAACCAGTAGATGATGTAAAGAGAATATTAGAAACTAAAATTCAAAAGTTACACAAAAATACTCTTTCAATACTTTTATAATGGGTTAAAGTAATTTCCCCTATGTTAATCAAAAAGAGCCAAAAAATTATATTTTATTTAATTGCACGTGCTATTTTTTATTTAATTTTTAATTTTTAATTCTAAAATTATATTTAGATTCTTATTTGGAAATCGTTGGATCTGATTTAAATCTATCGTGCAAAATTTGACTAATAGATCAATGATTTAGATTTTACTTAATTCAAATTAACGGTCTGAATTTAAAGTTATGTATTTATGTTAATATATATATATAAGTATATATATAATTAAAATTATATAATATATATAAATGTATAAAATTATATAATATATATATATATATATATATATATGTAGAGAAAGAGTGGCAACGCTTGAAGGAGGGGGCAAATGGGGGTGGGGCGAGGGGGGAAAGTGGAAGGAGGGTGCTAAAGGGTGGTAAGGGGACTACAGGCTAGGGAGGGCGACTAGACCAGGGTGTGGCGGTGTGGGGTGGGGTGGGGTGGGGGGAGGTTGGGAGGGAAAGGGGGAGGGCAGTGGTGGGGGGTGGCGGGAGAAATATAAAATTATATATTATAATAAATATCTAATATTATATATAAGTGTTAATATATTATGTATATATTTATACATAAAATAATTTTTATTCCTAAAAATCCAAAAAGTTCGCAAGGAGGGGTTTTTTTGCACCACCTCTCTTAGGGAGGTCTTTTTGCTCTATTTAAAAAAATATGGGTGTAAATGGCTAGGATTTTTTTTTACAGGAGAATTTTTGCACATTATCAATATCACTGGGTACAAAATGCATTTTCCCCTTTTATATTTATCTGAATTAATTCTTTTATAACATAAAGAATCCCAAAAATGTTGGTAAAGCAGCACCCTAAGAGAGAAGTTGCACCACCTCTCTTACGGGGTTTTTTGCTCTATTTGAAAAAATACAGGGGCTAAATTTCTAGGATATTTTTTTAAAGGGGATGTTTGTACATTATCAATATCACTGGGTACAAAATGCATTTTTTGCTTTTATATTTATCTGAATCAATTCTTTTATAACATACAGAATCCAAAAAATGTTGGTAAAGCAACACTAATACATAACTTCAGGAGGACTAATAGAAAAAAAAAATTAAGCAACATATAAATAACAAAAGACAGAGGAATCATTCAACAAGGACACAAGAAAATAAAATTATTTTTCTATTGGTCATAGATCCTCCAAGAGCAGTATAAACTACTAGTAAAGGGCTCAATCATCGTAACAATCAATAAAACTGACGAGCAAAGAAAAACAAGAGCAACTTATAGTGTACTCCCAGCAGCGAGGCTAACTGCTTTGAAAAGATACATAACAAACATAAATATGCCACTTATAAGTCATTCGGGACAAGGCAATCAGTCGCTCACCCACTTATAAATCTGGCAGATAGGTTAGAACAAGGGGGAGACGATGAGTTGTACTGGGGCTGGTGAACCAAGATTGAATGTCGTAGATAGGAGATTGTATGATTTTTATTTTTATTTTTAGTTAGTCTTTAGAAACTCTTGCCTTCTATTATTCGGCCTTGTAATAACTAGGCATTCATGGTTATTGGTTTTTGAGACGTAACCGTTCTAAATAATAAAGAAGGGGTGTGGAACTCCTTCGGATTTAGCAGATCTTCTCAGATGGCTTAGTGTTTTAGGTCCTAGTGCATAAAGTACGGCTGCTAGCACGCTCTCAATGCGGGGCATGACAGACCATACAAAGTTGCAACTACAGTTTAGAGTATCTGACAGTCTGTAGAGATGCATAATATCTTGAAGGCTTTCAAGTACTCGTTCGGGTCTTTATCTCCCATCTATTGAGGTGGATGTAGGATTTTAACTCCTCAATCTACAAGGATCTCAAGTGTAAATAGGGATCCTCACCCCACTAAGGCATTGTCATCTGGATCATCATCTCGACTCCTCAACACGCCTTCTAAGACGATAAACTTGAGTTCTTGGACCCATTCTCTCCTAAGTCTGTCCTTAAGAGCTTGATGATTGGATACTCCTTCAAAATCGACCCTAGATGCATGTTGTGGGCCTTTTTCCAAGTAATGTCCTACTCCTGTTAGAATAGGTGACCAGAAAGCCAATAGGTTTGGCGATTTGTAACCTATCTGACAACTTGATGTAAATGTAGTATTATTATGTGATGAATAAGATGAGTGTTCGTCACCAATGGTACCTTCTTTGTTGCGCTCATCTTACATTTGTTAAAACGGTGTTTAACTTATATCGCAACAAAGCCCACAGACCATGGATAACAACTCGTACAGTTGGGCCACGCATTGGATGG
This sequence comes from Sesamum alatum, assembly GCA_034509735.1. Lineage (NCBI taxonomy): Eukaryota > Viridiplantae > Streptophyta > Magnoliopsida > Lamiales > Pedaliaceae > Sesamum > Sesamum alatum. The sequence continues at coordinate 17,714,997 of JACGWO010000004.1, forward strand.
TGGTCATGAAACCAACTCATTTAGAGATGGGTCTGAAACGTTCCAAGTCGAGGACCTCGAGACAGGGCATCGAGAGTCCTATTGAAACTTGCTTCAAGAGTCGTGTTCATTGGATGAGTGTCGTGTTTCATCGGCGACAGGCGTGGGACGCCTACACGATCTTGATGGGTTGGTCGACTGGGGTCGAGCCGACTGGACTGACTCGCGGGGATCATCGTATGGAAGCCTTGGAGGCTTGGTCGGTATGATTGGTTTTCTTCGGTTCCGATAGTACGGGAGTAATCCTCAGACTTGAGGGATCATGGCAGTCGCGTGCACATGACGGTTGTATCTTGGATCTGGCAAGAGGTAATCATTCTGTAAGATGATTATCATAAGCCTTATCCAGTACAGTCGGAATGTGTAGCGAGGATGGTGGATTCCAAGAAGAGGATACGTCCCCTGTCAGTATGTGACAAAGGTATCACCTATGCACTCGGAGACACGTTCATGCTGTTTGAAGTTGTGGCCGCAGTGGTTGGTCGAACAGGGAATGGTTTCCTGTGTCGACGCAATGAAGCATACGTGGTCTCGAGTATTAAACATAGATGCCTAGTCAAGGATGGGAACCGACGCCCAATTCCATACCCTAGACTAAGGTCGGGAGATGGTAGACGGAAGGATCGTACCCGTACGGAATCGGCGCCTAAATGTTCACGCCAATTCACCTAGTCTCTAATGCCATGGACCGTTGCTAGACGGCCACCCATGGTAACGGGCCCTTGTGGGACACGGGCCCAAGTCTAGCTGAGGGTGAACCTAAAGGGTCACACACAAATCACCGAGGAGGTTGAGAGATCGACTTGGAGTCAATCTCGAAGGATAAATAAGTAATTGGATTACTTAAGGGAAAGTCCATTGGATGGACGGGCCGATATTGTATCGGGCTTTCATTTAATCGGTAAATTGGATTTTCGATAAAATATGAAAAGTTGAGACGTTGAGACGTTGGATCTTTTAATTGGATTAAAAGATCAACGACAATAATTTAAATGGACATTAAATTGGATTTAATGTTGGGTTCATCATAATTGGATTACGATAAAACCCGATCCGTTAAATTTACTCGAGAGGAGAAATAATTCCTATTTTGGAATAGGAAGAAGTTAGACTTCTTTCCTTATTTAAACATGGCCGACATGCTCCCTTGGAGGAAGCAAAATCAGCCATGTTTCATGCTAGATGGTATGTTGACTTATCTCTTTTGGAAAGAGACAAATCAGCTCTAATCAAGCTCTTCCCTTTTGGTATGATTTGATCATACCATATATTTTGGTATGCTTGATTGAAGAATTGATGGTGATTGATTGGAATGAATCTAGACATCCTTGGATGAACCTAGACACATTCCAATAATTACATTAATTATGTATATATATGAGAATATACAACACCAAGCATACGTGATTCATTATTCATCTTATTCTAGGAAAAAGAGAAGACAAAAATCCCTCTCCTCTCTCTCAACTCCCGGCCTCTCTCCCTCTCTCCCTCTCTCACACTTGTGTTCTTCACTTGATTTCGAATCAAGTAGAAGAACAAAGTAAGTTTAAGAGACACTAATTCATAGTGTTCTTCTCTTAAACCGATTCCTTCTTAAACCCGTTCTTTTCTAGCAAGAAGAACGTGTGTTTCTTCCGGTGTGGTGTGGATCACCTTTGGAGAATCCATACGTTTTGATTTCGTCAGCATTCCGGAGAAGGAACAACGCTAGTAGCCGGGATCATACGCTAAACAATCAAAGGTAACGTTATTACTACGCTTTGATTGATTTATTATACATTTATGCCCTATGTGTTTAAATATATGTTTCCAATATTTAACCATTCTACATCGAACGCCCAGTTGAGTACCCAAGGATACACCCCTTGGGATTCGTTTATTTAAATTAGATTTAAATTTACGCACATTTCTCGCGTTCTCGCTTTCGCTCGCGCTCCCGGGCGGATCCGCTTGTCCTTCAAGTGGTATCAGAGCCCGGTTCGATGTAAGGGGCATAGATCTATGTGTTTGGCATGATCTACTTGCTTTTAATGACTTTATTGGCATGTTAGATTATATAAATATATGAATAATATGATGATTCAATTGTTTGGATTTAATGGACTTTTGGCATGCTTAATTTTGTTAGATTGGATCTAAAAATTGCATGCTTATTTTCAGAAAAATTTTACTGTTATTGTGCTGAAACAGTATTAAAAAATTTAAAAAAAAAAAAATTAGTTCGGACGGCAGCCGCCGCGCGCAGGCGGGTGCCTGCTCGTGCGCCATGCGCGCGTCCGCAGCACACGGGCACGCACTGTGCGCTGCCGGCCGAGGCTAGCGCGCGGCCGGCCGGCCGGCACAACAGCTGGGTCGTTTTGTGCCGTTTTTCGACTTTTTTTGGAAAATTTGATTTTCTGTATTTTCTGCACAATATTCTGAAAATATGTTAATTTTGCATTTTTGATTTTGGAATAATTGTATTCTTCCTTGAATTAAATTTGCTTAATTAATTTGGGATTAATACATGCATTAGATGCATTGCTTACAATGTCCATTAAATTTGAAATTTGAATTTTGCATATTATTTGTATGTTTATGCTTTTGTGATGTTGGACATCACTTGGGTATTTGGAATATCCATTGGTTATTTATACATGATTGTTTGGAATAATTGTGTTATGTGAGTTGATGGAATCAACATAGGATGATCACAAGAGCCCTAGACCTTATGTATGGATGAATGTATGATCATTTATTTTATGTTGTGTGGTGTTTGCGTGCCTCTTGTTTTTGGGACTATCATCTCCCGTATTTTCAGCCTCATGATGTTAAGGCTTGTTTTTATTACTACCACTGTATTACTTTCAATTGTAATGAGAGTAGATAGGATTAGTGAGGTTTTAATTTTAACAAGCAATTGGAGTCGAAGACCCCAAGGAGGAGCATCAGGGCGTGAAACAAGAAGCACTTCAAAGCCCATTGGAATGACAATCGGTATATTATTATTGTAATAATTTAGGACCACCCTAGACAGACCATAGACTCATTGCGGGCTCAGTGGGTCGCATAGGTTGGGCTTGTGATCATCCTAACAGGGGTATGTTATGTTTTATGTATGCGGCATATTTATTTATCGCTTTAAATATTGGATATTTATGCATGCTAAAACACCATAATGTGATGAGGTCTCGGTCACACTTAAACTCTCATCTGGTTGGACCAAATTAAATATTAGGCCCAGAACGGACTTAGATCAAAATGGTATTTTGATCTGTCCGAGCCTTCCATCCATAGCAATGTGGTGAGGAAGCTACCACTACCCAAGTGTGGTCTCACGAGTCGTGGCACACTTGGACTAAGGGAAAGCTGCACCATTGGTGTGAACAAAAAGACTGTGCTCGTTGTTTCCCTGTCTCACAAGTCGTGGGGGGCGACAGTTTGAGCCATGATTTGGTTGATGGGTGGGGCCCAACACTGAGTAACATGGTTTGCTTGGAATCCTCGGAACCATGCGAATAGGTGAGGCAAAATATCTTGGGAATCTCATTGGATGAGAATGATATTGGATATTGTTAGAATAGGTGACCATGTAAGCCAATTTTGGCGGGTATATGTAACCTATGTCTAGACAATTATAGGTGTTTTGATAAATCATTAATGAATAAAGAAGTGAATTTTCATTTGGCATTACTTTGTTTTGTTGTTCACTTGCACCTATTTTTCCATATCTGTTCACTACGCAAACAAAGCCCACGGACTGAGAATCAACTTCGGGGACTGGGACTACGCTTGGGGGTAGGTCCATGGAATCAGTCTTCCCGAATCAGTCCGGAAATCTCCAAGTCAAGGAATCCCGAAAATGGGTACCGGGATTCCATTTGAGACTTGCACTAAGCATCTGATGTCGTGTTTCATCGACGGGTGACGAGGATCGTCTAAGCAGTGTTAGTGGGTTAGCCTGCTAGGATGCAGCTGACTGAGGTGACTCGTGGGAACCGTCTTACGGAGGACCTTGAGTATGGTCTGCAAGGTATGACGAGTATTCCCGGTTCCAACGGTACAGGTCAAGTCCTTTGACTTGAGGAATTACTGAGTTTACCTGTACATCAGAACTGTATCTTAGATATGGTGAGAGATTGCCAGAATTCTCTTTGGTAGTCATAAGCCATGTCTAGTGCAGTCCTGGTGTGCAAAGTGACAGTAGTTTCCAAGAAAGGATCTGTCTCCTGTCAATAGGTTTTGACAGTTGAGTCTCATGTATGCTCTAGGTCTTGTCCCTAAAACTGTGGCCACAGTGACTGAACAGAAGGGAAGGTTTCCCTTGCGGCGTTTAGTGAGGACAGACCGACACTTAGGTCCAAGATGGGTACCTGCGTTATCCGTGCCCTAGACACTAAGTGATGAGACCGAAGACAGAAGGACAAGCGTACTGTTAGAGCCTAAATGTTCATCCCTGAATATTTCACCTAGTCTCTAGTGCCATGGACCGTTGCTAGATGGCCACCCATGGTAACGGACGGATTCTAGGAATCCGACCAAGTCTAGCTGAATGGTGAACCTAAAGAGTCACACACTATCCACACACAATTAAATATTTAATTTGGAATTAAATATTGGAGTGAAGGAATGATTAAATTAGATTTAATCGGGACCTTTATTTTTCTTGGAGAAATAATTCTTTCTATTTGATAGAAGGAATTAAATTGATAAATTGGATTTATCAAAGGAATTTATTTAATGGGCTTAAAATAATATTTATATTTATTTTAGCCTCTTGGAAATATTTAAATAGGTTTTTAATATTTCCATTAAATTAAATTAAATCAACGGTTGAGATTAATGGGAGAGATGGATGGCTAGGATCGTTTTGACTAGGTCAAAACACTAGTTTGACTAGGACTTTGACTAGGTCAAAATCCTAGTCAAATTAGATTTCTTAAAAGAGGAGTTTAAAGAGGATTAAAACTCCTCTTCTATATAAACCCCTAGCATCCTACAATTTACATGATGATGAAACTCCAACACACACACACAACACACACACACGGTTTCTCTCTCTCTCCCATCTCTCTCTCGTCCGCCCCTCTCTCTCTCTCAAGAAAATAGTTTTCTTGATTCTTTTGTTCTTGGAACATTAGAATCTTGATGAATCAATACCATTAATTGATAATGTGTTATTGATTCATCCACTCCAAAATTATACACTTGTTCGTTGCTAGCACGACGTGCAAGATACGTGGGTGGATCGTGTGTCACGAATTAGAGGGTCTCAAAGACGGGATCTTGGTGCAAAACGGGGAACAACGCGTGTAGCCGTTGAAGACGAAAACGACAACGGGTAGGTCTCGTTTTAAATTTTCGTCCCTCTTTAATTTTCAACCCTATGGCCTCCATGATTTATTTTATGTTATACGTTCATGAGATACACCGAATGCCCGGGAAAATTTCAAAGGCACACCCTTTGAAACGTGTTTTTTAATTTAAAAGCATGTTTAAATTCCGTTTAATTTTTCATTATACCGCGCTTCCGCATTCGCGCTTTTCCCGGGACGATCCACATAATCTTTCAGTGGTATCAGAGCCCGGTTCGGTGTATAGGCCTAGGGTTTATGTGCGTTTTAAGCATGAAACGTGAAATAGCATGTTGTAATTAAATCTTGAATTTCTTGATTCTTGAAGCATGTTATTTTATTGCTTTTAATTCGTGTGAATTGCTGAATATTGGTATTTTCTGTTTTTTCTTGGGAATCGGGATGGGAATTAATCTGAAAAAACGAGAAAACGTCACAGCCGGCCAGCCGGGAAGGCTGGCCGCGCGCAGCCGAGCGCTGCCGGCAGGGCAGACGCGCGCAGGCATGGGAAGCCTGCGCGCGCGCGCGCTGCCGGCCGCGCAGGGGCAGCGCGCAGCCGGGTTGGCTGCGCGCGGGCGTGCGCGCATGGAAACGCCTCCAGGCGCGCGCGCGGGCAGACAGAGGTGTCTGCGTGCGCGCGCCCGGTAGGCGCGCCCATGCGCGCGCGCGCGCAAGGCTGGCGGGCGGAGGAGCCCGCGCGCGGACGGGCACCAGGCGCGCCGCCAGGCGCGCGCGCACGCAGACGGAGGCGTCTGCGCGCGCGCGCCCGGCAGGCACGCCCAGTGCGCGTCTGCGCGCGCGCTCTGCGCGCGACGCAGGGATGCGGCCGGTGGCCAGCAGGCCAGCGCGCGCGCACAGGCAAAGGAGCCTGCGCGCGCGTCGGCCTGCCGGAACACCAGGCCGCGCAGCGCGCTGCGGCCAGGCGCGCGCGCATGCAGGCAAGGGGCCTGCGCGCGCGCGCCCGGCCAGGCAGTGCCTGCGCGCGCAGGGGCGGCAGGCTGGGCTTGCTGCCCTGCGCGCACGGCCTGCCGGCTGCTGCCGGTGGCGGCGGCCGGCGGCTGCTGCAGCTAGGGTTTTTTGAAACCCTAGCATTATTATTTTATTTTTTAAATTTATTTTCAGTTTTAATTTTGAATTAATTCTGAAAAATTCGTTTTTTGGGTTCAATTTTTTCCTAAATTCCTAAAGACATTATTTTAGGAGTAAAATAAATGGATTTGGAATCCCGGGGTTATTTTACTTAAAATAATGAGGAAAGGTTTTCCTAAAACGAGAAAAATATTATTACCAATATTTGTGTTTTATTTTTCACACGTTACGCACATGTTCATTTATTTTCATCTTGGATTGATGTGATTGGAAATCATGTGTTGTTGGAATATTATGATTATGTGATTGGATCATGTAATTATGTGTGTTGGATGGAAATGGATGATCACGAGCCCTAGACCGAATGTATGGTTTAATTTACTGTTGGGCCTGTGTGCCTCTTTAACTGCTTTCTCCTTCTCTCTTTCTAGTGCCTTGGAATAATAAGGCTTTCTACCTCCCTCCTTATGTACTCCCCCCGGGGTTTCGCTGGGGTTTCTAATTTTTTTATATGTAATGAGAGTAGACTAGGAGTGAGGTTTCCATTTTTTGTAATTGGTGGAGAAGAAGGAAGGACCACATGGAGAGCCCAGACCGGAGGTCCCTTGGCGTTTTCCATGAAGTGAAGAAAGAGAAAAAGAGACCAAGGCCCATCAGAATGATGATTGGGTTACTATTATTGTAATAGTATAGGACCAACCCTAGATTGACCATAGATCCACTGCGGGCTCAGTGGATCGCATAGGATTCGGGCTTGTGATCATCCAACAGGGGCGTGCTAGGCTTTAATTTTGCATGTGGTTATTATGATGGATGAATGGCTTTTATTTATCATATAACTGCTATGGATGGATTTTATTTATGCATTATGGATGAATGTATGGATATATTATGAGATCTCGGTCATTCACTACTCTCACATTGGTTGGACCAATGTTGAAATATTAGACCCTAGATAAAGTGGACATGAACTCTAGGAGTTCGTCCATGCCTTCCAATCCGTGGCATAGTGAGGAAGCTGTTTTAGGTCAATAGCGTGGTTCTCACGAGTCGTGGCACGTTATTGTACTTAAAAGAAGCTGCACTATGTCATGAACGAAAAATGGGCTGCTGCTACCTGTCTCACGAGTCGTGGGGGTACTAGTGGGTCCATGGCTCGGTCGATTGGGTCGGGTCTAACGCCTAATTAGCATGATTCGCTTGGAGTCCTCGGGATCATGCAAAAGGGTGAGGCAATAATCTTGGGAATCTCGTGGAACGAGAATGGTATGGAATACCTCCCACAGGATCTTTTCCATGCGAATCGTAAAAGCGGGGTATGGGAAAAATCGCTGTGGATCCCAAGCCCACTAGGAAAGGATTTTCCGAAAACTACGTTTGAGAGTACCGTGTTTTCGTATAAATAGTGGGAGGATTAAATGACTAAAGACCAAGCATTTAATTATTTTTATCAAACCACCGTCTTTACTTTCTGCTGATCGCGCGTTGTTTTTCAACATGTAGATTTTAAAATGTCTAAGAACCCACTTTCCACCATTCTTGAGACAAACAAATTTAATGGAACCAACTACAACGACTGGTTGCGCAATCTCAGGATAGTCCTGGATTATGAGAACCAAGGCTACGTCATGGACGAGCCTCTCCCTAGGACCTTACCGGAAGGATCCACGCCAGAGGAACGTGAGACGTTCGAGACTTGGCATAAGGATAACCGGAAGGTTCGTAGCATCATACTTGCTTCGATGACCAATGAGATTCAGAAGCAATATGAAAGGCTAGACGATGTCCCTTCCATAATGGCTCGCCTTAAGGATTGCTATGCAGTCCCGGACCGGCATACTAGGTATGTCGCGACCAAGGCGTTCTTTGGAACTAAAATGACAGAAGGATCCTCTGTACAAGAACATGGGGTTAAAATGCTTACCCTAGTGGAAAAGCTCGAGGACCTAAAGGCAGGTCTCGATAACGAAACGTACATAGATGTGATCCTTCAGTCACTCCCACCCTCCTTTGATCAATTTATTGTCAACTACAACATGAATGCACTTGAGAAGGGTATTCATGAGTTGATCAATATGTTGGTACAATACGAGGCAACGACTAAGAAGTCCACGCCTTCGGTATTGTTTGGAGGTGCTTCTACTTCCAAGACGAAAGGCAAGGGCGCCGGACGTTGGAAAAGGAAGAAAGGGAAGGGAAAGGCAGTCATAGCAGCTACGAACACTCAGAGTGTTCCCATTGCCAAAGAGGGGAAAGGCAAAGGAAAGGGAAAGGTTGTCTCCAAGCAACAGTCGAAGGCATATGACATATGTATCAACTGCCGTGAGAAAGGGCATTGGAAGAGAGAGTGCCCCAAACTCTTCTCAAACCAAGGTATATTTGTGATTGAGGTTAACATGGTCACTAATTCTGCCTCTTGGGTATTGGATACCGGCTGTGGAGCTCACATTTGCAATGATCTGCAGGTGTTGAAAAGAAGCAGAAAACTAAGTAGCGGGGACATGATCCTGAAGCTCGGAAATGGCAAGGCCATCTCGGCAGAAGCAGTAGGATCCGCCACTTTAGTTATTAGTGATACCATTAGCATAGAATTAGAGCAAGTTTATTTTGTACCCAGTATGATTAAAAACATCATTTCCATTCCATTGTTAGACAATAATGGTTATGAGTTTAAAATCAATAAAAATTGCTTTTATTTGATGAGGTGTGGAATTGCTCATCTACTTGGTACATTACATAATGGGCTCTATATCTTGCAACAAACGAATTTCGTTCTTAACGCTCAACACAAACGGAAATTAGATAAATAACGGGAACGCACGTCTGTGGCACGCTAGGCTAGGTCACATATCCCAAGATAGGATGAAAAGGTTGGTAGACTCAAAGAACCTAGAGGTTGGGGACTTGAGTGATCTACCAACTTGTGAATCTTGTCTAAGAGGGAAAAATGACCAAGAAGCCCTTTGTAGGACAAAGCAGGCTTGCCACAGGTCTGTTGGACTTGGTCCATACAGACGTGTGTGGACCACTAAGGACGCAGGCCCGAGGTGGGTTCTCCTACTTCATAACCTTCACCGATGATCATTCACGGTATGGTTATGTTTACCTGATGAGGTACAAGTCTGAAGCTCTTGAGAGGTTTAAAGAATTCAGACTTGAAGTGGAGAATCAAACCAACTGCAAAATTAAAATCCTACGGTCAGACCGAGGCGGTGAATACCCTTAGTGCCGAATTCCTAGATTATCTAAAGGAACATGGTATAATATCAGAATGGACACCTCCCGGAACACCACAGTTAAATGGCGTCTCTGAAAGGAGGAACCGAACCCTGTTGGACATGGTTCGTTCCATGATGAGTTTTACCAAATTGCCCCTATCGTTTTGGGGTTATGCATTAGAAACGGCAGCCAAGTTATTGAATTTGGCGCCTACTAGTGTAGTGACCCAAACGCCATATGAGATATGGCACGGCAAGCCTGCATCCTACAACTACTTGAAAGTGTGGGGTAGCCCCGCATACGTCAAGAGGTTAGTGGGAGATAAGCTAGAATCCAGGTCTAGCCTATGCAGGTTCGTTGGATACCCTAAAGAAACTGCGGGTTATTACTTTTATGACCCTTTGGAACAAAAGGTATTTGTTTCAAGGAATGCAGTATTCTTGGAGCAAGGCTTCCCGGAGGATATCCAACCTGATGAGCTGATCCTTGAGGAATCAAGTGATGGAACTCAGTCATCAGAAACAGTCGCGGAAACCTCACCTAGAGGATTCAAGATAGACACTAGGAGGACTGACCTACCTAGAGAAGTCCAACATGCTAGGCATGAAGGACAACCTCAAGGCAGGCCAGCCCCGGCCCCTGAACCGCCGGCTCCGATACAGTCAGCGCCCACAGTTACCACTAACGTTCCCGTTCTCCGAAGGTCCACTAGAGAATCCAGACCTCCAGTGAGATATGGATTTCTAGGTGCGACCGATCTTCTGGATAACGATCCTAAGACATACGGGGAAGCGATGTCAGACATCGACTCTGGGAGATGGCTTGAGGCCATGAAAACCGAAATGGACTCCATAAGCGAGAACCAAGTTTGGAGACTTGTAGATCCACCGAAAGGTGTTAAGCCAGTGGGCTGTAAGTGGGTCTACAAGCGCAAACTCGGCGTTGATGGAGAGGTCACTACCTTCAAGGCTAGGCTTGTAGCTAAGGGATACACTCAACGACCCGGGGTCGATTTTGAGGATACCTACTCGCCAGTAGCCATGGCTAAATCCATTCGGATCCTGCTTGCCATAGCAGCATGGTATGACTATGAAATATGGCAGATGGACGTTGAAAACGGCCTTCCTCAACGGCTTCGTTGAAGAAGAGATCTATATGGATCAGCCGGAGGGTTTCACGGTCGCTGGAGAAGAACAGAAAGTCTGTCGTCTCCAGAAGTCCATCTATGGCCTCAAACAAGCTTCCCGGAGTTGGAACATTCGATTTGATGAGGTAATACGGGGTTATGACTTCATCAAAAACGAATCCGACCCTTGTGTATACAAGAAGGTCAGTGGGAGCTCCATAGTGTTCCTAGTGCTTTACGTGGATGACATTCTGCTCATTGGAAATGACGTCAGAATGTTAGGAAACACGAAAGCATGGCTGTCAACCAAGTTTTCCATGAAGGACTTGGGTGAAGCATCCTACATCCTAGGCATCCAGATTATCAGGGACAGATCTAAAAGGATGTTAGGGCTCACCCAAAACTCGTATATGGAGAAAGTCCTAAAGAGATATCGAATGGACAACTCCAAACGAGGGTTCCTTCCTATGAGGCATGGGATCAAGTTGTCCAAGAAACAGTCCCCGCAGACTGATGAGGAACTTGAAAAGATGAAAGTCATCCCCTATGCTTCTGCCGTAGGTAGCATCCAATATGCGGTCCACTGCACCAGGCCTGACATTGCATACGCTTTGAGCGTGACTAGCAGATATCAGTCCTGTGCAGGAGAGGCACATTGGAATGCAGTTAAGGGCATCCTTAAGTACCTAAGGAGGACTAAGGAAATGTTCTTAGTCTATGGCAATGGAAAACTAATTCTGGAAGGCTTTAGCGACGCCAGCTTCCAGTCTGATGACGATGATGCCAAGTCTCAATCGGGGTATGTATTCAAGCTCAACGGAGGAGTAGTGGCTTTGGAAAAGTTCCAAGCAAGCAACCACTGCTGACTCCACCACTGAGGCTGAATACATAGCAGCTTCAGAAGCTGCCAAGGAAGCGGTTTGGATGAGAAACTACATCCAAGAGTTGGGTGTGGTGCCTAGCATCGCCGAGCCCGTTGTCATCTTCTGTGATAACAACGGTGCAATAGCGCAAGCGAAGGAACCGAGATCTCACCACCGTTCCAAACACATTCTTAGACGCTACCATCTTCTTAGAGAAATGGTAGGAAGAGGTGACGTTCGGATGGACCGAGTCAACTCAGCAGACAACACAGCAGACCCGCTGACAAAGCCTATGTCGCAAAGTGCTCATACGCAACATCTTGAGAAGATGGGGATTAGGCATATGGGTGATTGGCTTTAAAGGTCAAGTGGGAGATTGTTAGAATAGGTGACCATGTAAGCCAATTTTGGCGGGTATATGTAACCTATGTCTAGACAATTATAGGTGTTTTGATAAATCATTAATGAATAAAGAAGTGAATTTTCATTTGGCATTACTTTGTTTGTGTTCACTTGCACCTATTTTTCCATATCTGTTCACTACGCAAACAAAGCCCACGGACTGAGAATCAACTTCGGGGACTGGGACTACGCTTGGAGGTAGGTCCATGGAATCAGTCTTCCCGAATCAGTCCGGAAATCTCCAAGTCAAGGAATCCCGAAAATGGGTACCGGGATTCCATTTGAGACTTGCACTAAGCATCTGCTGTCGTGTTTCATCGACGGGTGACGAGGATCGTCTAAGCAGTGTTAGTGGGTTAGCCTGCTAGGATGCAGCTGACTGAGGTGACTCGTGGGAACCGTCTTACGGAGGACCTTGAGTATGGTCTGCAAGGTATGACGAGTATTCCCGGTTCCAACGGTACAGGTCAAGTCCTTTGACTTGAGGAATTACTGAGTTTACCTGTACATCAGAACTGTATCTTAGATATGGTGAGAGATTGCCAGAATTCTCTTTGGTAGTCATAAGCCATGTCTAGTGCAGTCCTGGTGTGCAAAGTGACAGTAGTTTCCAAGAAAGGATCTGTCTCCTGTCAATAGGTTTTGACAGTTGAGTCTCATGTATGCTCTAGGTCTTGTCCCTAAAACTGTGGCCACAGTGACTGAACAGAAGGGAAGGTTTCCCTTGCGGCGTTTAGTGAGGTTAGACCGACACTTAGGTCCAAGATGGGTACCTGCGTTATCCGTGCCCTAGACACTAAGTGATGAGACCGAAGACAGAAGGACAAGCGTACTGTTAGAGCCTAAATGTTCATCCCTGAATATTTCACCTAGTCTCTAGTGCCATGGACCGTTGCTAGATGGCCACCCATGGTAACGGACGGATTCTAGGAATCCGACCAAGTCTAGCTGAATGGTGAACCTAAAGAGTCACACACTATCCACACACAATTAAATATTTAATTTGGAATTAAATATTGGAGTGAAGGAATGATTAAATTAGATTTAATCGGACCTTTATTTTTCTTGGAGAAATAATTCTTTCTATTTGATAGAAGGAATTAAATTGATAAATTGGATTTATCAAAGGAATTTATTTAATGGGCTTAAATAATATTTATATTTATTTTAGCCTCTTGGAAATATTTAAATAGGTTTTTTTAATATTTTCATTAAATTAAATTAAATCAACGGTTGAGATTAATGGGAGAGATGGATGGCTAGGATCGTTTTGACTAGGTCAAAACACTAGTTTGACTAGGACTTTGACTAGGTCAAAATCCTAGTCAAATTAGAGTTCTTAAAAGAGGAGTTTAAAGAGGATTAAAACTCCTCTTCTATATAAACCCCTAGCATCCTACAATTTACATGATGATGAAACTCCAACACACACACACAACACACACACACGGTTTCTCTCTCTCTCCCATCTCTCTCGTCCGCCCCTCTCTCTCTCTCAAGAAAATAGTTTTCTTGATTCTTTTGTTCTTGGAACATTAGAATCTTGATGAATCAATACCATTAATTGATAATGTGTTATTGATTCATCCACTCCAAAATTATACACTTGTTCGTTGCTAGCACGACGTGCAAGATACGTGGGTGGATCGTGTGTCACGAATTAGAGGGTCTCAAAGACGGGATCTTGGTGCAAAACGGGGAACAACGCGTGTAGCCGTTGAAGACGAAAACGACAACGGGTAGGTCTCGTTTTAAATTTTCGTCCCTCTTTAATTTTCAACCCTATGGCCTCCATGATTTATTTTATGTTATACGTTCATGAGATACACCGAATGCCCGGGAAAATTTCAAAGGCACACCCTTTGAAACGTGTTTTTAATTTAAAAGCATGTTTAAATTCCGTTTAATTTTTCATTATACCGCGCTTCCGCATTCGCGCTTTTCCCGGGACGATCCACATAATCTTTCAGATATCTCCCACGAAGTCTTCTTCATGTGAATCGTAAAAGCGGGGCATGGAGATTACGCTTGTGGATCCCAAGCCCACTAGGAAATGGTTTTCCGAAACTCCGCTTGAGAGTGGCTGACTTTTGTATAAATAGTGGGAGGGTTAAAGACTAAAAGACCAAGTCTTCAACTTGAATAATAATATTACCATCATCTGTTGATTTCTGCTTTACATTTTCATTAATGTAGATATATCTAAGAACCCATTAACCATGATTCTCGAGACTAACAAATTCAACAGAACGAACTACTCGGACTGGCTGAGAAACCTGAGGATTGTCCTCGGTTTCGAGAACCAAGGCTACGTCTTGGACGAGCCGCCACAGAGCGACTTACCGGAGGGGTCCACGCCTGAAGAACGTTTGACGTTCGAGAAATGGCATGAGGACAACCGAAAAGTACGCAGTATCATACTGGCTTCGATGTCTAACGACATCCAAATGCAGTATGAGAGGCTGGACAACGTCTCCGCCATAATGCTCCACATGAACGAGGTTTATGAGGTTCCAGATAGGCATATTAGATATGCCGCCACAAAAGCATTCTTTGGCACCAAGCTTGCTGAAGGAGCGTCTGTACAAAGTCATGGGGTCAAGACGCTCTCCCTAGTGGAGAAACTCGAGGACCTTAAAGCTGGCTTAACAATGACACGTACATTGACTTGATCCTCCAGTCCCTTCCTCCATCCTATGACCCGTTTGTTGTAAACTACAACATGAACGGACTTGAGAATGTTAGAATAGGTGACCAGAAAGCCAATAGGTTTGGCGATTTGTAACCTATCTGACAACTTGCTGTAAATGTAATATTATTATGTGATGAATAAGATGAGTGTTCGTCACCAATGGTACCTTCTTTGTTGCGCTCATCTTACATTTGTTAAAACGGTGTTTAACTTATATCGCAACAAAGCCCACAGACCATGGATAACAACTCGTGCAGTTGGGCCACGCATTGGATGGTGGTCATGAAACCAACTGATTAAGAGTTGGGTCTGAAACGTTCCAAGTCGAGGACCTCGAAACAGGGCATCGAGCGTCCTATTGAGACTTGCGTCAAGAGTCGTGTTCATTGGATGAGTGCCGTGTTTCATCGGCGACAGGCGTGGGACGCCTACACCATCTTGATGGGTTGGTCGACTGGGGTCGAGCCGACTGGACTGACTCGCGGGGATCATCATATGGAAGCCTTGGAGGCTTGGTCGGTATGATTGGATTTCCCCGGTTCCGATAGTACGGGAGTAATCCTCAGACTTGAGGAATCATGGCAGTCACGTGCACAGGACGGTTGTATCTTGGATCTAGCAAGAGGTGATCATTCTGTAAGATGATCATTATAAGCCTTGTCCAGTGCAGTCAGAATGTGTAGCGAGGACGGTGGATTCCAAGAAGAGAATCCATCCCCTGTCAGTATGTGACAGAGGTATCTCCTATGCACTCGGAGACACGTTCATGCTGTTTGAAGTTGTGGCCACAGTGGTTGGTCGAACAGGGAATGATTTCCTGTCGACGCAATGAAGCATACATGGTCTCGAGTATTAAGCATAGATGCCTAGTCAAAGATGGGAACCGACGCCCAATTCCATATCCTAGACTAAGGCCGGGAGACGGTAGACGGAAGGATCGTACTCGTACGGAATCGGCGCCTAAATGTTCACGCTGATTCACCTAGTCTCTAGTGCCATGGACCGTTGCTAGACGGCCACCCATGGTAACGGGCCCTTGTGGGACACGGGCCCAAGTCTAGCTGAGGGTGAACCTAAAAGGTCACACACAAATCACCGAGGAGGTTGAGAGATCGACTTCGAGTCAATCTCGAAGGATAAAAATAAGTAATTGGATTACTTAAGGGAAAGTCCATTGGATGGACGGGTCGATATTATATCGGGCTTTCATTTAATCGGTAAATTGGATTTTCGATTAAATATGGAAAGTTGAGATGTTGAGACGTTGGATCTTTTAATTGGATTAAAAGATCAACAGGAATAATTTAAGTGGACATTAAATTGGATTTAATATTGGGTTCGTCGTAATTGGATTACGATAAAACCCAGTCCGTTAAATTATACCCGAGAGGAGAAATAATTCCTAATTTGGAATGGGAAGAAGTTGGACTTCTTTCCTTAATTAAACATAGCCGACACGCTCCCTTGGAGGAAGCAAAATCAGCCATGTTTCATGCTAGGTGGTATGTTGACTTATCTCTTTTGGAAAATAAGACAAATCAACTCCAATCAAGCTCTTCCCTTTTGGTATGATTTGATCATACCATAAATTTTGGTAGGCTTTGATTGAAGAATTGATGGTGATTGATTGGAATGAATCTAGACATCCTTGGATGAACCTAGACACATTCCAATAATCACATTAATTATGTATATATAGGAGTATATACAACACCAAGCATACGTGATTCATTATTCATCTTTTTCTAAAAAAAAGAGAAGACAAAAATCCTCTCCTCTCTCTCAATTTTCGTGCTCTCTCCCTCTCTTACACTTGTGTTCTTCACTTGATTTTGAATCAAGAAGAAGAACAAAGTAAGTTTAAGAGAACACTAATTCATAGTCTTCTTCTCTTAAACCGATTCCTTCTAAATCCGTTCTTTTCTAGCAAGAAGAACGTGTGTTTCTTCTGGTGTGGTGTGGATCACCTTTGCAGAATCCATACGTTTGGATTTCGTGAGCATTCCGGAGAAGGAACAACGCTAGTAGCCGGGAGCATACGCTAAACAATCAAAGGTAACGGTTTATTACGCTTTGATTGATTTCATTTATATATCTATGCCCTATGTGTTTAAATATTTGTTTTCAATATTTACACATCTTACATCGAACGCCCGGTTGAGCACCCAAGGGTACACCCCTTGGAATTCGCATATTTAAATTAGATTTAAATTTACGCACGATTTCTCGCTTTCTCGCTTCCGCTCGCGCTCCCGGGCGGATCCGCTTGTCCTTCAAGTGGTATCAGTGCCCGGTTCGATGTAAGGGCCATAGATCTATGTGTTTGGCATGATCTACTTGCTTTTAAATGGCTTTATTGGCATGTTAGATTACATAAATATATGAATAATATGATGATTCAATTGTTTGGATTTAATGGACTTTTGGCATGCTTAATTTTGTTAGATTGGATCTAAAATTGCATGCTTATTTTTAGAATAATATTAATGTTATTGTGCTGAAACAGTTTTGAAAAAAAACAAAAAAAAATTGGGATCGGTCGGCAGCGGCCACGCGCGCTCGCCATGCGCGTGGATGCTGCGCACAGGCGCGCGCGCTGTGCGCAGCCGGCCGCTGCCAGCGTGCGGCACAGAGCGCGCGCGCGGGCGGCCGGCCAGCACAACGGCTGGGCCGTTTTGTGCCGTTTTTCGACTTTTTCCCGAAAATTCAATTTTTTGTATCTTCTGCACAATATTCTGAAAATATATTAATTTTGTATTTTTGATTTTGAAATAATTGGATTATTCCTTGGATTAAATTTGCTTAATTAATTTGGGATTAATACATGCATTGGATGCATTGTTTAAAATGTCCATTAAATTTAAAATTCGAATTTGCATATTATTTGTATATTTATGCTTTTGTGATGTTGGACATCACTTGGGTATTTGGAATATCCATTGGTTATTTATGCATGATTATTTGGAATAATTATGTTATGTGAGTTGATGGAATCAACATGGGATGATCACAAGAGCCCTAGACCTTATGTATGGATGAATGTATGATCATTTATTTTCTGTTGGGTGGGGCCTGCGTGCCTCTTGTTTTTGGGACTATCATCTCCCGTATTATCAGCCTCATGATGTTAAGACTTGTTTTCTTTATTACCAATGTATTACTTTCAGTTGTAATGAGAGTAGATAGGATTGGTGAGGTTTTACTTTTAACAAGCAATTGGAGACGGAGACCCCAAGGAGGAGCATCAAGGCGTGAAACAAGAAGCACTTCAAGGCCCATTGGAATGACAATGGGTTTATTATTATTGTAATAATTTAGGACCACCCTAGACAGACCATAGACTCACTGTGGGCTCAGTGGGTCGCATAGGTTGGGCTTGTGATCATCCTAACAGGGGTATGCTATGTTTTCTGCATGCGGCGTATTTATTTATCGCTTTAAATATTGGATATCTATGCATCCTAAAACACAATAATGTGATGAGGTCTCGGTCATACACAAACTCTCATTTGGTTGGACCAAATTAAATATTAGGCCCAGAACGAACTTGGATCAAAATAGTATTTTGGTCTGTCCGAGCCTTCCGTCCACAGCAATGTGGTGAGGAAGCTACCACTACCCAAGTGTGGTCTCACGAGTCGTGGCACACTTGGACTAGGGGAAAGCTGCACTATTGTTGTGAACAAAAAGACTGCGCTCGCTGTTTCCCTGCCTCACGAGTCGTGGGGGACGACAGTTTGAGGCATAATTTGGTTGATGAGTCGAGCCCAACACTGAGTAACATGGTTCGCTTGGAGTCCTCGGGACCATGTGAATAGGTGAGGCAAAATATATTGGGAATCTCATTGGATGAGAATGATATTGGATATCTCCCACAAGGTCTTCTTCATGTGAATCGTAAAAGCGGGGCATGGAGATTACGCTTGTGGATCCCAAGCCCACTAGGAAATGGTTTCCCGAAACTCCGCTTGAGAGTGGCGAACTTTCGTATAAATAGTGGGAGGGTTAAAGACTAAAAGACCAAGTCTTCAACTTGAACAATAATATTACCATCATCTGTTAATTTCTGCTTTACATTTTCATTAATGTAGATATGTCTAAGAACCCGTTAACCATGATTCTTGAGACTAACAAATTCAACGGAACGAACTACTCGGACTGGCTGAGAAACCTGAGGATTGTCCTCGATTTCGAGAACCAAGGCTACGTCTTGGACGAGCCGCCACCGAGCGACTTACCGGAGGGGTCCACGCCTGAAGAACGTTTGACGTTCGAGAAATGGCATGAGGACAACCGGAAAGTACGCAGTATCATACTGGCTTCGATGTCTAACGACATCCAAATGCAGTATGAGAGGCTGGACAATGTCTCCGCCATAATGCTCCACATGAACGAGGTTTATGCGGTTCCGGATAGGCATATCAGATATGCCGCCACAAAAGCATTCTTGGGCACCAAGCTCGCTGAAGGAGCATCTGTACAGAGTCATGGGGTCAAGATGCTCTCCCTAGTGGAGAAACTCGAGGACCTTAAAGTTGGGCTTAACAATGACACGTATATTGACGTGATCCTCCAGTCGCTTCCTCCATCCTATGACCCGTTTGTTATAAAACTACAACATGAACGGACTTGAGAAGTCTATTCATGAGTTGATCAACATGCTGGTCCAATACGAGGCAACGACCCACAAGTCGGCGCCGGCGGTATTGATAGGAGGGCTTCGACCTCCAAGGCGAATGGCAAGAGGGCCGGACGCTAGAAGAGGAAGAAGGGCAAAGGGAAGACGGTTGTGGCCCCTGCTCACGCTCCGGGCGTCCCTGTTGCTCCGTTGGACCGAGCAAAGGGAAAGGGAAGGCCCGTGGTTCTCAGCGGTACAAGGCAAATGATGTCTACATGCATTGCCAAGGGAAAGGGCATTGGAAGAGGAAGTGCCCACAACTCCTCTCCAACCCAGGTGTGTTTGTGGTTGAATTTAATATGATTACTAATTTTGCTTCATGGGTATTGGATACCGGGTGTGGTGCTCACATCTGCAATGATTTGCAGGCATTGCAAAGAAGCAGAAGGCTAACCAAGGATGAGATGATCCTGAGGTTAGGCGATGGCAAGGCCGTTGCTGCGGAGGCCGTATGATCACTAGAGTTAGGCATTAGTAGTCATGTTAGGATTGTACTGAACGACTGTTTCTATGTACCTAGCATGATTAAAAACATTGTTTCCATCCCGGTCCTTGATAATGAGGGATATGAATTTACCATCAATAAAAACGGTTTTTTTATTATCAAAGATGGTATTTCTCATCTGCTTGGTACACTGGTCAACGGTCTGTACATACTTCAACAGTCTAATTGGATTATGACTGCAGAACACAAACGAAAACGTGATGATCATAACAACGCACAGATATGGCATGCGAGGTTAGGTCATATCTCTAAAGATAGGATAAGATGGTTGGTGGACTCAAAGAGTCTAGAAATAGACGATTTGGACAACCTACTGACCTGCGAATCCTGTCTAAAGGGAAAGATGACCAAGAAACCCTTTGTTGGACAAAGTACACTAGCCAGTGGTCTGTTGGATTTGATCCATACAGATGTCTGTGGTCCACTGAATACTCAGGCAACAGGTGGATACTCGTACTTCATAACCTTTACCGATGATCACTCACGGTATGGTTATGTTTACCTGATGAGGTACGAGTCTGAAGCCTTTGGAAAGGTTTAAGGAATACAGACTTGAAGTAGAGAACCCAACCGGTCGAAAGATCAAAGCCCTTCGGTCGGACCGAGGTGGAGAGTATTTGAGTGGTGAGTTTACTGATTATCTAAAAGAGAATGGGATTCTCTCTCAGTGGACCACTCCTGGAACACCGCAGCTTAATGGTGTGTCTGAAAGGAGGAACCGGACCTTGTTGGACATGGTTTCGATCCATGATGAGTTTTACCGAACTACCCCTTTCCTTCTGGGGATACGCTCTTGAGACGGCGGCCAAAGTTTTGAACTTGGCGCCATCTGAAAAGGTATCCTAGACGCTATATGAGATATGGCATGGCAAGCCTGCCTCCTACAAATACTTGAAAGTGTGGGGTTGCCCCGCATATGTCAAGAGATTAGTGGGAGATAAACTAGACTCGAGGTCTAGTTTATGCAGGTTCATCGGCTATCCGAAAGAAACTGCGGGGTATTATTTCTATGATCCCTCCGAGCAAAAGGTTTTTGTCTCGCGAAACGCAGTGTTCTTGGAAAAAGGTTTTCCATCGGATAGTCGACGCGATGAGGTACTCCTTGAGGAATCAAGTGAGGTACCCCATGAGGCGGTAGTGACATCTGAGCCAGTGGTTCCCACTGATATTGTTCCAGTCCTCCGTAGGTCGGCCAGAGTACCCCATGCACCTGATAGGTATGGATTTCTAGGCCTGACCGGTCAGTTGGATAATGATCCAAAGACATACGGAGAAGCGATGTCGAACATCGATTCGGACAAGTGGCTTGAGGCCATGAAATCTGAGATGGACTCAATGGGTACAAACCAGGTTTGGACCCTAGTAGACCCACCCAAAGGGGTTAAACCCGTAGGGTGTAAATGGGTCTACAAACGTAAGCTTGGAGCTGACGGGGAGGTTACAACCTTCAAAGCCAGGCTTGTGGCGAAAGGTTACACTCAACGACCCGGGGTCGATTTTGAGGAAACCTACTCGCCTGTAGCAATGGCCAAGTCCATTCGGATACTGCTTGCCATAGCAGCATGGTATGACTATGAAATATGGCAGATGGACGTGAAAACGGCTTTCCTCAACGGTTTCGTAGAGGAAGAGATCTATATGGATCAGCCGGAAGGTTTCACAACTGTTGGAGAAGAGCAGAAGGTCTGTCGTCTCCAAAGGTCCATCTATGGCCTCAAACAAGCTTCCCGAAGCTGGAACATACGTTTTGATGAAGTCATACGGGGATATGATTTCACCAAGAACGAGTCCGATCCTTGTGTATACAAGAAGATCAGTGGGAGCTCAGTTGCGTTTCTGGTGCTTTACGTGGATGACATCTTGCTCATTGGGAATGACGCTAAGATGTTGGGTACGACTAAAGCTTGGTTGTCAACGCAATTCTCCATGAAGGATATGGGCGAGGCATCCTACATCCTTGGCATCAAGATCTACAGGGATAGGTCTAGAGGTATGTTAGGAATGGTCCAGTCCTCGTACATTGAGAAAGTCTTGAAGAGATTCAAGATGGAGAACTCAAAACGAGGATTCCTTCCAATGAGGCATGGAATTAAGTTATCCAAGAAGCAGGCTCCTAAGACTGATGAGGAGCTTAAAAGGATGTTGGACATCCCCTATGCTTCAGCCATAGGCAGCATACAGTATGTTGTTCAATGCACTAGACCTGATGTGGCTTTCGCTTTGAGCGTAACTAGTCGATATCAGTCGTGTGCCGGGAAGGCACAGTGGAGTGCAGTCAAGACTATCCTGAAGTACTTGAAAAAGGACTAAGGACATGTTCTTGATCTACGGTGGTGGAGAGTTGATACTGGAAGGCTAATAGCGACACTAGCTTCCAGTCGGATGACGAAGATGCCAAGTCTCAATTTGGTTTTGTATTTAGACTAAATGGTGGCGTGGTTACTTGGAAAGGTTCCAAGCAGGCTACCACGGCGGACTCCACCATACAGTTTTGAATACATAGCGGCTTTGGAAGCTGCTAACGAGTGGTTTGGTTGATGAGCTACATCCAACGGTCGGATGTAGTACCTGAAAGATTATGTGGATCGTCCCGGGAAAAGCGCGAATGCGGAAGCGCGGTATAATTAAAAATTAAAACGGAATTTAAACATACTTTTAAATTAAAAAACACGTTTCAAAGGGTGTGCCTTTGAAATTTTCCCGGGCATTCGGTGTATCTCATGAACGTATAATATAAAATAAATCATGGAGGCCATAGGGTTGAAAATTAAAGAGGGACGAAAATTTAAAACGAGACCTACCCGTTGTCGTTTTCGTCTTCAACGGCTACACGCGTTGTTCCCCGTTTTGCACAAAGATCCCGTCTTTGAGACCCTCTAATTCGTGACACACGATCCACCCACGTATCTTGCACGTCGTGCTAGCAACGAACAAGTGTATAATTTTGGAGTGGATGAATCAATAACACATTATCAATTAATGGTATTGATTCATCAAGATTCTAATGTTCCAAGAACAAAAGAATCAAGAAAAACTATTTTCTTGAGAGAGAGAGAGGGCGGCCGAGAGAGATGGGAGAGAGAGAGAAACCGTGTGTGTGTGTTGTGTGTGTGTGTTGGAGTTTTTATCATCATGTAAATTGTAGGATGCTAGGGGTTTATATAGAAGAGGAGTTTAATCCTCTTTAAACTCCTTTTTTAATCCTCTTTAAACTCCTTTTTCAAGAACTCTAATTTGATTAGGATTTTGACCTAGTCAAAGTCCTAGTCAAACTAGTGTTTTGACCTAGTCAAAACGATCCTAGCCATCCATCTCTCCCATTAATCTCAACCGTTGATTTATTTTAATTTAAATGGAAATATTTAAAACCTATTTAAATATTTCCAAGAGGCTAAAATAAATATAAATATTATTTAAGCCCATTAAATAAATCCTTTTGATAAATCCAATTTATCAATTTAATTCCTTCTATTAAATAGAAAGAATTATTTCTCCAAGAAAAATAAAGGTCCCGATTAAATCTAATTTAATCATTCCTTCACTCCAATATTTAATTCCAAATTAAATATTTAATTGTGTGTGGATAGTGTGTGACTCTTTAGGTTCACCATTCAGCTAGACTTGGTCGGATTCCTAGAATCCGTCCGTTACCATGGGTGGCCATCTAGCAACGGTCCATGGCACTAGAGACTAGGTGAAATATTCAGGGATGAACATTTAGGCTCTAACAGTATGCTTGTCCTTCTGTCTTCGGTCTCATCACTTAGTGTCTAGGGCACGGATAACGCAGGTACCCATCTTGGACCTAAGTGTCGGTCTGTCCTCACTAAACGCCGCAAGGGAAACCTTCCCTTTCTGTTCAGTCACTGTGACCACAGTTTTAGGGACAAGACCTAGAGCATACATGAGACTCAACTGTCAAAACCTATTGACAGGAGACAGATCCTTTCTTGGAAACTACTGTCACTTTGCACACCAGGACTGCACTAGACATGGCTTATGACTACCAAAGAGAATTCTGGCAATCTCTCACCATATCTAAGATACAGTTCTGATGTACAGGTAAACTCAGTAATTCCTCAAGTCAAAGGACTTGACCTGTACCGTTGGAACCGGGAATACTCGTCATACCTTGCAGACCATACTCAAGGTCCTCCGTAAGACGGTTCCCACGAGTCACCTCAGTCAGCTGCATCCTAGCAGGCTAACCCACTAACACTGCTTAGACGATCCTCGTCACCCATCGATGAAACACGACAGCAGATGCTTAGTGCAAGTCTCAAATGGAATCCCGGTACCCATTTTCGGGATTCCTTGACTTGGAGATTTCCGGACTGATTCGGGAAGACTGATTCCATGGACCTACCTCCAAGCGTAGTCCCAGTCCCCGTTTTAATTTTTCATTATACCGCGCTTCCGCATTCGCGTTTTTCCCGGGACGATCCACATAATCTTTCAGTGGTATCAGAGCCCGGTTCGGTGTATAGGCCTAGGGTTTATGTGCGTTTTAAGCATGAAACGTGAAATAGCATGTTGTAATTAAATCTTGAATTTCTTGATTCTTGAAGCATGTTATTTTATTGCTTTTAATTCGTGTGAATTGCTGAATATTGGTATTTTCTGTTTTTTTCTTGGGAATCGGGATGGGAATTAATCTGAAAAACGAGAAAACGTCACAGCCGGCCAGCCGGAAGGCTGGCCGCGCGCAGCCGAGCGCTGCCGGCAGGGCAGACGCGCGCAGGCATGGGAAGCCTGCGCGCGCGCGCGCTGCCGGCCGCGCAGGGGCAGCGCGCAGCCGGGTTGGCTGCGCGCGGGCGTGCGCGCATGGAAACGCCTCCAGGCGCGCGCGCGGGCAGACAGAGGTGTCTGCGCGCGCGCGCCCGGTAGGCGCGCCCATGCGCGCGCGCGCGCAAGGCTGGCGGGCGGAGGAGCCCGCGCGCGGACGGGCACCAGGCGCGCGCCAGGCGCGCGCGCGCCCGGCAGGCACGCCCAGTGCGCGTCTGCGCGCGCGCTCTGCGCGCGACGCAGGGATGCGGCCGGTGGCCAGCAGGCCAGCGCGCGCGCACAGGCAAAGGAGCCTGCGCGCGCGTCGGCCTGCCGGAACACCAGGCCGCGCAGCGCGCTGCCGGCCAGGCGCGCGCGCATGCAGGCAAGGGGCCTGCACGCGCGCGCCCGGCCAGGCAGTGCCTGCGCGCGCAGGGGCGGCAGGCTGGGCCTGCTGCCCTGCGCGCACGGCCTGCCGGCTGCTGCCGGTGGCGGCGGCCGGCGGCTGCTGCAGCTAGGGTTTTTTTGAAACCCTAGCATTATTATTTTATTTTAAATTTATTTTCAGTTTTAATTTTGAATTAATTCTGAAAAATTCGTTTTTGGGTTTCAATTTTTCCTAAATTCCTAAAGACATTATTTTAGGAGTAAAATAAATGGATTTGGAATCCCGGGGTTATTTTTACTTAAAATAATGAGGAAAGGTTTTCCTAAAACGAGAAAAATATTATTACCAATATTTGTGTTTTATTTTTCACACGTTACGCACATGTTCATTTATTTTCATCTTGGATTGATGTGATTGGAAATCATGTGTTGTTGGAATATTATGATTATGTGATTGGATCATGTAATTATGTGTGTTGGATGGAAATGGATGATCACGAGCCCTAGACCGAATGTATGGTTTAATTTTACTGTTGGGCCTGTGTGCCTCTTTAACTGCTTTCTCCTTCTCTCTTTCTAGTGCCTTGGAATAATAAGGCTTTTCTACCTCCCTCCTTATGTACTCCCCCCGGGGTTTCGCTGGGGTTTCTAATTTTTTTATATGTAATGAGAGTAGACTAGGAGTGAGGTTTCCATTTTTTGTAATTGGTGGAGAAGAAGGAAGGACCACATGGAGAGCCCAGACCGGAGGTCCCTTGGCGTTTTCCATGAAGTGAAGAAAGAGAAAAAGAGACCAAGGCCCATCAGAATGATGATTGGGTTACTATTATTGTAATAGTATAGGACCAACCCTAGATTGACCATAGATCCACTGCGGGCTCAGTGGATCGCATAGGATTCGGGCTTGTGATCATCCAACAGGGGCGTGCTAGGCTTTAATTTTGCATGTGGTTATTATGATGGATGAATGGCTTTTATTTTATCATATAACTGCTATGGATGGATTTTATTTATGCATTATGGATGAATGTATGGATATATTATGAGATCTCGGTCATTCACTACTCTCACATTGGTTGGACCAATATTGAAATATTAGACCCTAGATAAAGTGGACATGAACTCTAGGAGTTCGTCCATGCCTTCCAATCCGTGGCATAGTGAGGAAGCTGTTTTAGGTCAATAGCGTGGTCTCACGAGTCGTGGCACGTTATTGTACTTAAAAGAAGCTGCACTATGTCATGAACGAAAAATGGGCTGCTGCTACCTGTCTCACGAGTCGTGGGGGTACTAGTGGGTCCATGGCTCGGTCGATTGGGTCGGGTCTAACGCCTAATTAGCATGATTCGCTTGGAGTCCTCGGGATCATGCAAAAGGGTGAGGCAATAATCTTGGGAATCTCGTGGAACGAGAATGGTATGGAATACCTCCCACAGGATCTTTTCCATGCGAATCGTAAAAGCGGGGTATGGGAAAAATCGCTGTGGATCCCAAGCCCACTAGGAAAGGATTTCCCGAAAACTACGTTTGAGAGTACCGTGTTTTCGTATAAATAGTGGGAGGATTAAATGACTAAAGACCAAGCATTTAATTATTTTTATCAAACCACCGTCTTTACTTTCTGCTGATCGCGCGTTGTTTTTCAACATGTAGATTTTAAAATGTCTAAAACCCACTTTCAACCATTCTTGAGACAAACAAATTTAATGGAACCAACTACAACGACTGGTTGCGCAATCTCAGGATAGTCCTGGATTATGAGAACCAAGGCTACGTCATGGACGAGCCTCTCCCTAGGACCTTACCGGAAGGATCCACGCCAGAGGAACGTGAGACGTTCGAGACTTGGCATAAGGATAACCGGAAGGTTCGTAGCATCATACTTGCTTCGATGACCAATGAGATTCAGAAGCAATATGAAAGGCTAGACGATGTCCCTTCCATAATGGCTCGCCTTAAGGATTGCTATGCAGTCCCGGACCGGCATACTAGGTATGTCGCGACCAAGGCGTTCTTTGGAACTAAAATGACAGAAGGATCCTCTGTACAAGAACATGGGGTTAAAATGCTTACCCTAGTGGAAAAGCTCGAGGACCTAAAGGCAGGTCTCGATAACGAAACGTACATAGATGTGATCCTTCAGTCACTCCCACCCTCCTTTGATCAATTTATTGTCAACTACAACATGAATGCACTTGAGAAGGGTATTCATGAGTTGATCAATATGTTGGTACAATACGAGGCAACGACTAAGAAGTCCACGCCTTCGGTATTGTTTGGAGGTGCTTCTACTTCCAAGACGAAAGGCAAGGGCGCCGGACGTTGGAAAAGGAAGAAAGGGAAGGGAAAGGCAGTCATAGCAGCTACGAACACTCAGAGTGTTCCCATTGCCAAAGAGGGGAAAGGCAAAGGAAAGGGAAAGGTTGTCTCCAAGCAACAGTCGAAGGCATATGACATATGTATCAACTGCCGTGAGAAAGGGCATTGGAAGAGAGAGTGCCCCAAACTCTTCTCAAACCAAGGTATATTTGTGATTGAGGTTAACATGGTCACTAATTCTGCCTCTTGGGTATTGGATACCGGCTGTGGAGCTCACATTTGCAATAATTTGCAGGTGTTGAAAAGAAGCAGAAAACTAAGTAGCGGGGACATGATCCTGAAGCTCGGAAATGGCAAGGCCATCTCGGCAGAAGCAGTAGGATCCGCCACTTTAGTTATTAGTGATACCATTAGCATAGAATTAGAGCAAGTTTATTTTGTACCCAGTATGATTAAAAACATCATTTCCATTCCATTGTTAGACAATAATGGTTATGAGTTTAAAATCAATAAAAATTGCTTTTATTTGATGAGGTGTGGAATTGCTTCATCTACTTGGTACATTACATAATGGGCTCTATATCTTGCAACAAACGAATTTCGTTCTTAACGCTCAACACAAAACGGAAATTAGATAATAACGGGAACGCACGTCTGTGGCACGCTAGGCTAGGTCACATATCCCAAGATAGGATGAAAAAGGTTGGTAGACTCAAAGAACCTAGAGGTTGGGGACTTGAGTGATCTACCAACTTGTGAATCTTGTCTAAGAGGGAAAATGACCAAGAAGCCCTTTGTAGGACAAAAGCAGGCTTGCCACAGGTCTGTTGGACTTGGTCCATACAGACGTGTGTGGACCACTAAGGACGCAGGCCCGAGGTGGGTTCTCCTACTTCATAACCTTCACCGATGATCATTCACGGTATGGTTATGTTTACCTGATGAGGTACAAGTCTGAGCTCTTGAGAGGTTTTAAAGAATTCAGACTTGAAGTGGAGAATCAAACCAACTGCAAAATTAAAATCCTACGGTCAGACCGAGGCGGTGAATACCTTAGTGCCGAATTCCTAGATTATCTAAAGGAACATGGTATAAATATCAGAATGGACACCTCCCGGAACACCACAGTTAAATGGCGTCTCTGAAAGGAGGAACCGAACCCTGTTGGACATGGTTCGTTCCATGATGAGTTTTACCAAATTGCCCCTATCGTTTTGGGGTTATGCATTAGAAACGGCAGCCAAGTTATTGAATTTGGCGCCTACTAGTGTAGTGACCCAAACGCCATATGAGATATGGCACGGCAAGCCTGCATCCTACAACTACTTGAAAAGTGTGGGGTAGCCCCGCATACGTCAAGAGGTTAGTGGGAGATAAGCTAGAATCCAGGTCTAGTCTATGCAGGTTCGTTGGATACCCTAAAGAAACTGCGGGTTATTACTTTTATGACCCTTTGGAACAAAAGGTATTTGTTTCAATGAATGCAGTATTCTTGGAGCAAGGCTTCCCGGAGGATATCCAACCTGATGAGCTGATCCTTGAGGAATCAAGTGATGGAACTCAGTCATCAGAAAACAGTCGCGGAAACCTCACCTAGAGGATTCAGGATAGACACTAGGAGGACTGACCTACCTAGAGAAGTCCAACATGCTAGGCATGAAGGACAACCCTCAAGGCAGGCCAGCCCCGGCCCCTGAACCGCCGGCTCCGATACAGTCAGCGCCCACAGTTACCACTAACGTTCCCCGTTCTCCGAAGGTCTACTAGAGAATCCAGACCTCCAGTGAGATATGGATTTCTAGGTGCGACCGATCTTCTGGATAACGATCCTAAGACATACGGGGAAGCGATGTCAGACATCGACTCTGGGAGATGGCTTGAGGCCATGAAAACCGAAATGGACTCCATGAGCGAGAACCAAGTTTGGAGACTTGTAGATCCACCGAAAGGTGTTAAGCCAGTGGGCTGTAAGTGGGTCTACAAGCGCAAACTCGGCGTTGATGGAGAGGTCCACTACCTTCAAGGCTAGGCTTGTAGCTAAGGGATACACTCAACGACCCGGGGTCGATTTGAGGATACCTACTCGCCAGTAGCCATGGCTAAATCCATTCGGATCCTGCTTGCCATAGCAGCATGGTATGACTATGAAATATGGCAGATGGACGTGAAAACGGCCTTCCTCAACGGCTTCGTTGAAGAAGAGATCTATATGGATCAGCCGGAGGGTTTTCACGGTCGCTGGAGAAGAACAGAAAGTCTGTCGTCTCCAGAAGTCCATCTATGGCCTCAAACAAGCTTCCCGGAGTTGGAACATTCGATTTGATGAGGTAATACGGGGTTATGACTTCATCAAAAACGAATCCGACCCTTGTGTTATACAAGAAGGTCAGTGGGAGCTCCATAGTGTTCCTAGTGCTTTACGTGGATGACATTCTGCTCATTGGAAATGACGTCAGAATGTTAGGAAACACGAAAGCATGGCTGTCAACCAAGTTTTCCATGAAGGACTTGGGTGAAGCATCCTACATCCTAGGCATCCAGATTGTCAGGGACAGATCTAAAAGGATGTTAGGGCTCACCCAAAACTCGTATATGGAGAAAGTCCTAAAGAGATATCGAATGGACAACTCCAAACGAGGGTTCCTTCCTATGAGGCATGGGATCAAGTTGTCCAAGAAACAGTCCCCGCAGACTGATGAGGAACTTGAAAAGATGAAAGTCATCCCCTATGCTTTCTGCCGTAGGTAGCATCCAATATGCGGTCCACTGCACCAGGCCTGACATTGCATACGCTTTGAGCGTGACTAGCAGATATCAGTCCTGTGCAGGAGAGGCACATTGGAATGCAGTTAAGGGCATCCTTAAGTACCTAAGGAGGACTAAGGAAATGTTCTTAGTCTATGGCAATGGAAAACTAATTCTGGAAGGCTTTAGCGACGCCAGCTTCCAGTCTGATGACGATGATGCCAAGTCTCAATCGGGGTATGTATTCAAGCTCAACGGAGGAGTAGTGGCTTGGAAAAGTTCCAAGCAAGCAACCACTGCTGACTCCACCACTGAGGCTGAATACATAGCAGCTTCAGAAGCTGCCAAGGAAGCGGTTTGGATGAGAAACTATATCCAAGAGTTGGGTGTGGTGCCTTGCATCGCCGAGCCCGTTGTCATCTTCTGTGATAACAACGGTGCAATAGCGCAAGCGAAGGAACCGAGATCTCACCACCGTTCCAAACACATTCTTAGACGCTACCATCTTCTTAGAGAAATGGTAGGAAGAGGTGACGTTCGGATGGACCGAGTCAACTCAGCAGACAACACAGCAGACCCGCTGACAAAGCCTATGTCGCAAAGTGCTCATACGCAACATCTTGAGAAGATGGGGATTAGGCATATGGGTGATTGGCTTTAAAGGTCAAGTGGGAGATTGTTAGAATAGGTGACCATGTAAGCCAATTTTGGCGGGTATATGTAACCTATGTCTAGACAATTATAAGTGTTTTGATAAATCATTAATGAATAAAGAAGTGAATTTTCATTTGGCATTACTTTGTTTGTGTTCACTTGCACCTATTTTTCCATATCTGTTCACTACGCAAACAGAGCCCACGGACTGAGATTCGATTTCGGGGACTGGGACTACGCTTGGAGGTAGGTCCATGGAATCAGTCTTCCCGAATCAGTCCGGAAATCTCCAAGTCAAGGAATCCCGAAAATGGGTACCGGGATTCAATTTGAGACTTGCACTAAGCATCTGCTGTCGTGTTTCATCGACGGGTGACGAGGATCGTCTAAGCAGTGTTAGTGGGTTAGCCTGCTAGGATGCAGTTGACTGAGGTGACTCGTGGGAACCGTCTTACGGAGGACCTTGAGTATGGTCTGCAAGGTATGACGAGTATTCCCGGTTCCAACGGTACAGGTCAAGTCCTTTGACTTGAGGAATTACTGAGTTTACCTGTACATCAGAACTGTATCTTAGATATGGTGAGAGATTGCCAGAATTCTCTTTGGTAGTCATAAGCCATGTCTAGTGCAGTCCTGGTGTGCAAAGTGACAGTAGTTTCCAAGAAAGGATCTGTCTCCTGTCAATAGGTTTTGACAGTTGAGTCTCATGTATGCTCTAGGTCTTGTCCCTAAAACTGTGGCCACAGTGACTGAACAGAAGGGAGGTTTCCCTTGCGGCGTTTAGTGAGGACAGACCGACACTTAGGTCCAAGATGGGTACCTGCGTTATCCGTGCCCTAGACACTAAGTGATGAGACCGAAGACAGAAGGACAAGCGTACTGTTAGAGCCTAAATGTTCATCCCTGAATATTTCAACCTAGTCTCTAGTGCCATGGACCGTTGCTAGATGGCCACCCATGGTAACGGACGGATTCTAGGAATCCGACCAAGTCTAGCTGAATGGTGAACCTAAAGAGTCACACACTATCCACACACAATTAAATATTTAATTTGGAATTAAATATTGGAGTGAAGGAATGATTAAATTAGATTTAATCGGGACCTTTATTTTTCTTGGAGAAATAATTCTTTCTATTTGATAGAAGGAATAAATTGATAAATTGGATTTATCAAAAAAGGAATTTATTTAATGGGCTTAAATAATATTTATATTTATTTTAGCCTCTTGGAAATATTTAAATAGGTTTTTTAATATTTCCATTAAATTAAATTAAATCAACGGTTGAGATTAATGGGAGAGATGGATGGCTAGGATCGTTTTGACTAGGTCAAAACACTAGTTTGACTAGGACTTTGACTAGGTCAAAATCCTAGTCAAATTAGAGTTCTTAAAAGAGGAGTTTAAAGAGGATTAAAACTCCTCTTCTATATAAACCCCTAGCATCCTACAATTTACATGATGATGAAACTCCAACACACACACACAACACACACACACGGTTTCTCTCTCTCTCCATCTCTCTCGTCCGCCCTCTCTCTCTCTCAAGAAATAGTTTTTCTTGATTCTTTTGTTCTTGGAACATTAGAATCTTGATGAATCAATACCATTAATTGATAATGTGTTATTGATTCATCCACTCCAAAATTATACACTTGTTCGTTGCTAGCACGACGTGCAAGATACGTGGGGTGGATCGTGTGTCACGAATTAGAGGGTCTCAAAGACGGGATCTTGGTGCAAAACGGGGAACAACGCGTGTAGCCGTTGAAGACGAAAACGACAACGGGTAGGTCTCGTTTTAAATTTTCGTCCCTCTTTAATTTTCAACCCTATGGCCTCCATGATTTATTTTATGTTATACGTTCATGAGATACACCGAATGCCCGGGAAATTTCAAAGGCACACCCTTTGAAACGTGTTTTTAATTTAAAAGCATGTTTAAATTCCGTTTTAATTTTTCATTATACCGCGCTTCCCGCATTCGCGTTTTCCCGGGACGATCCACATAATCTTTCACCCGCCAACATCTATGATTAGGTTATTCGATTCTTCTTTTTTATATTGAACGGGAATGCCATTCCTTTTACTCTACTTTGGCACTAGACCTGGGTAAAGAGTCGTTGCTTTTTGGAAAGCCAAGTCAGTAGGTTTTCCGAGAAAGACGCAGAAGCCAGTAGTTGACCGTCTGCTATCGGCACGTAAACGTAAAGAAGGGCTGAACCCCTTACTCATGTAACTCCTAGCAA